>CAUJGJ010000185.1:5694491-5726991 GCA_963170055.1 Halisarca cf. caerulea | reverse complement strand
TTACTTTAGTAGCATGTAAAACAATTTAACTCTTTGCGTTATAGATGTGTCACAGTTTGATTACTTGTCGTTTTATCTGTTTTGATTTACCCGTATTTTTCTGTTTCAGGTTCGGAATAAAACTCACAGTTTTTACTACTATCATGGCTGCCATCCTTTGAAGATGTACCTATTGCCATGGATACAACTCCCCATGTGGCTTGTACTGTCTCTTGCTTTGAGAAACATGTCAGGGGCTTTCCCTGGTCACCATGGTGACCGTAAGTCTTCCATGAATGAATAGCTGTTGGACAACTCACTTGAAGTTTTTCTATATTTGTAGCTGAGACTATGCAAGAATTTAGTACAGAAGGATTGCTATGGATACAAGATCTCACAATGGCAGATCCTTACTACATTTTACCTGTGGTCTTGGTTGTGACTAACCTATTGAACATTGAGGTAGTCCTTGTGATGAGTGTGTGTGTGTGTGTGTGTGTGTGTGTGTGTGAGAGAGAGAGAGCTGTATTTTGCATGTTTCTGCAGATGAATACTCTGAGGGTTCGTGTCCAATCCAAAAGACAGGTTTTCATTTCAAAATTCTTTCGCTACTTGACCCTAGGAATGGGAATAATTGCATCTCAGCTGCCTTCTGTGAGTCTAGCTCTGTGTGTGTGTGTGTGTGTGTGTGTGTGTGTGTGTGTGTGTGTGTGTGTGTATGTGTGTGTGTGTGTGTGTGTATGTGTGTGTGTGTGTGTGTGTGTGTGTGTGTGTGTGTGTGTGTGTGTGTGTGTGTGGTGTGGCGTGAGGACCTACTTGCTATTCTTCCTACACTTCAACTTGATTTGTGATGTTATTTGTAGGCAATGTCTTTGTACTGGGCTGCCTCTAGTGTGTACGGACTATTGCAAAATGTAATGCTCAAGGTACCAGTAGTACGCAGGCATCTTCGCATCCCAAAGACACCAAGTGAGCCTCAACAGCCCTTCAGAACCATGCTCGAGGTGTGGAGGGAGAAGACGTACCGGTTCTTGGAGCTCCAGAGAACTTCATCTCGCAAGCGTGATAAATGAACATGCATGATACCACACTCTCCTGCTTTCATCTTCGCATGTGTATATTTGATTTCTGAGTGATGCATGATTTTATATCAATTCTGATATATCCCATAGAGGAAGAAAGGAATTTATGTCTATGCAGTAGATCAGCTAGTCTTGTATAGCCAGCCCCTTTCCAAAACTCCGCTCGTGAGGAAATAAAATGGCCGACGTGGGTCGGCTACGCCAGACTATATATAGATCAGTAGAAATTTCTGTCAATTTTCTTCACAAACTCAAATCACACACATCACCATGCATGCATCCCTTCTATACTTGCCTTCCATGTTTAATGGTCTTTGCAGGGAGGGTGCACTCTTTTGGAGATTCTAAATGTATTGGAACAATTGGGAAAAAATATTTGGAACTGCAAGTCATGTCCTTTATAGAGAGGTTTATTATGAGTATGTCATGTCATATTATGAGTATGTCCTTTATAGAGGTTTATTATACCGTGTCCATATTTATATGGTAGAGTTGGGTATTAATTTGAGGTTCTGCTGTCAGTGTTGGTAATAAGGAGCAAATAGTGGATGGACAAATGTCCTAGCATTATCATTTTGGGTCAGACAATTTCAGATTAATTTGCTCCGACAAATTTTCGGACATGCATGCAAATGAAATGGGGAGATCACTGTGTATGTGTGTGTATCAAGTGAGCATTTAGGTAGTGCTCAGCCAAATGTCTGACCCAAACCTTTTCGGGTTGGACAAAATGCACTATGATCGAAAATGCCTGAATGCTGACCATTATTTCTAACACTGCTCTGTATACCAGAAAACAAGCAATGGCCATGGATTATAGCCATTTCTAGGTACCCTGGGATACTGTCATAATGTTGTATATACCATACAGTAATTGGGTACTTTTCAAGGGGTAAAAGTTTAACGTGGTTGCATGCATGGGAAGAGAACTATGAAATGTTTACTTGCATAAGTTGCCAGTTTTAGTGTCCTTCCAGAATGAGTCATATTTTTTACCATGAATAGTCCAATTTCCTAGCTTCCATAAAAAATTGTCTTGAAAAACCCCCTGCACATGGTTTCGATATTGCTGACACAATATTCCATTTTCATGATGACATTTGATGCATGACATAATAAAAATGGAGGATTGGGTCAGCAACGCTAGACTAGTGTACCCCTGTTGCAGCACTGGATCAACCACACATACACAGTGCCATACATCTGTATTGTTAAAAACCAATAGAACAGGATGTTGGAAAAAGTTAACTGCATGACATGTGTGATATAGGAAAAAATTGAAGAAAATAAAAAACTTGACTCGCATTGGAATTACAAACATTTACTTCTACAAAATGTACAAAACTTAATAAAGAACAATTCAAACATATCTGAAATTGATCAATATGATTCATCTTCTCTTTTTTCCATTTTTGGTACTTTTAGCCAACGTTTCTTTGCTTCCTTTTGTGTCTTCTCTGGTGTTCTTGTAGTAGGAGAAGGTGAATGCTCTAGTAAACATGGGGCCAACAATGAGGTCGTCAGCTGTGAGCTTTGGCTTCTGCTGTACCTTTATTAGCTGTGGATCACTGTGGGTTTTCCCTAAATCCTTGTCGTCTTGGATACGGCCACCTAATGATGACCCTGCCCTTGATGATGAAGTGGTGTTGGATATGTAAGCAAGTGCATGTGTGGGATCTCCCCATTCTGACCCAGTTGGGGAGGATGCTCGGGCTATAAAGCCAGCCCCAGATACACGGACATTTTTTCCTCGATCAGCATGTCTTAGGTCAAGCTTACCACCACCTTTTCCTTCACCATCAGAATCACTCTCGCCACCTGATGCATTTCTCTCCCTCTTGTGGAAATCTGACAAACTCGAATTGCTGTTTCCAGTGGATTTGTGTTTCTCACTATCATCGCTCAGTGACTTCTGAGATCCCTCCCACTTCTTACTACCACTGTGCAAATTGCCACCATTCAATGTAAGATTCTTTCCATTAGCAAGTGAGCCGTTTGATATACTACCAGAAGAATCCTCTGAGCCATTCGAGAGTCCCAACTTTGATTTCTTGCCCAGCTTTGGATCCCTCCCGTCATCATTAGAAGATGCTGTTTGTGACCTCCGAAAGTTACTACCACAGTCAGACGACAGTCCTATCAGATTGTTTCCAGCTCTGATATTGTTGGGGTCGAGGTTTCTGAGATTAGAACCCAGCGATCCACTCCCACTGACAAAACCATCACCATTGCTAATTTGGGAAGGGTTATCAGTGAAACTCAACTCATCAACATTGCTCCCTACACAGTTGGGTTTACTGGAGCCATCTAGTTCTACAAGAGAATGGTTTCTGCCATTCCTTTCAGTGTGCCCATCTTCTCCTTCTAACCTGCCTTTTGTGTCACTGTCGTCACCGTTCTCGTAACCTCCGAGTGATTTCTTCCCCTTCATCTGGTCTGGATTTAGACTACCGGATCTAGTGGGTTTATCCCTCTCATACTGAAACTCTTCATGTTCAAGATTGAAGCTGATCCTCTTGCCTTTCTTCTCCTGTTTGTTCTTGAGGAGGCTGCGACTACTGCTGCTCAAACTAGTATCACTTTCCGATCTCTGAACAATTGGAGGTAGCTTCAATCCATCAGAAGAGTCACTACTTCGCTCTCCTCTTGTTCTCACTTCTACTCCACTTCTGTGGCCTGTCTTGAAGAGCAGATCTCTATCAACCGGGCCTTGTCCTGTGTACCACAGCCCCTCACGAATCAGCCTCGCTAGTTCTTCGTCACAGGGGTGGGACGTCAGTCCGTACCAGTGATCCCTACAGCGAGGGCAGTGAAAGGTTGGGATGGCCACTTCTCCAGCATTCCAGTCAATGTGCTGTGCCTGCAAAGGAGACAAAATGATCCAATATCACTGTCCAGTGTGTACTAACTAGGAGTGTGTGCTAGCCAGGAGTGTGTGCTAGCCAGGAATAAGTGCTAACCAGGAAGTGTGTGATAACCAGGAGTGTGTGATAACCAGGAATATGTGCTAACCAGGAGTGTGTGATAACCAGGAGTGTGTAATAACCAGGAGTGCATGCTAACCAGGAATATGTGCTAACCAGGAGTGTGTGATAACCAGGAGTGTGTAATAACCAGGAGTGCATGCTAACCAGGAATATGTGCTAACCAGGAGTGTGTGATAACCAGGAGTGTGTGATAACCAGGAGTGTGTGCTAACCAAGAGTGTGTGCTAACCAGGAGTGTGTGTTAATGAGGAGTGTGTGCTAACCAGGAGTGTGTGTTAACCAGGAGTGTGTGCTGACCAGGAGTGTGTGCTGACCAGGAGTGTGTGCTGACCAGGAGTGTGTATTGACCAGGAGTGTGTATTGACCAGGAGTGTGTGCTAATCAGGAGTGTGTGCTGACCAGGAGTGTGTGCTAACCAGGAGTGTGTGCTGACCAGGAGTATGTGCTAACCAAGAGTGTGTACTGACCAGGAGTGTGTGCTGACCAGGAGTGTGTGCTAACCAGGAGTGTGTGCCAACCAGGAGTGTGTGCCAACCAGGAGTGATTGCTAACCAGGAGTGTGTGCTAACCAGGAGTATGTGCTATGCAAGACAGCGTACTGATCTGAGTGAAGTGCACAGTACAGCAAAATACACTTGTAGAAAGCACATTGACAATAACTCCTCGAACAGTGCTCTTCACTATGACTACAGCATACTCGTTTTGAATCCATAATCTTCTTTGACGATAGCAGTCCGTCAAGCATTGTGTCCGAGCCTCCTGCCGTCAGCTCATCCTCCCAATCATCATCATAGTCATCTTCATCCACATCATCAATATCCAGGTCAGTGGTGGAGCGTGCCACCCAACCCCTCATGACCGTCTTCTGGAGGAACACACGCCCAGAGAGTGGGCGGGTCCTACCAGAAACAGGCCTCCCAGAAGTTGGTCTCCCTGAAGTTGGTCTGCCGGAAGTGGGTCTGCCAGATGTTGGCCTCTACTCAGAGAAGATAAAAGTGGTGGATCATACTTGAAGTATGTGCTTGTGTACACACACCATAGACTCTTTATACCTATATATGCACACCCACACCCACACCCACACCCACACACCCACACCCACACACACCCACACCCACACACACACGTACACACACCCACACACACACTCACACACACACACACACACTCACACACACACACACACACACTTCTTGCATAGTATTGTTAATGACAGCTGTATGAGGCCTCGTCATTCCATTGGTCTTTTGCAACAAGGAAAGAGATATTTTCTGGTCTTTCGGAATAGCCGTTTTCGCGCGGTTTGTAACCTTTGCAACAGGCTGGCCGCTGGAAGCCCATCTTCTCTGCACAGAAAATATCAAACTTAATGGAGTGACGCAAACACATAGGTACTTCATAGGAGTTATACGATGTTCATGACCCGAGTGGAATACAAAGCATAAGCTTATTATCCGGTTGTGATTGCGGCTAAAAACAAGTCTGCAATTTCTAATCAGAAGCAGTACATTTGAAGTTTGTTACCGACTACGCACACAACCAAGATCTCAGGCAGAGACGAGAGGCACTCACGGTAGATGTTTCTGCAGACATTGCTTGGAGAACTTGGCACGACCGTACAGGGACGAAGAGTTCGAGCGCTAGCTGCAGACTGAATGAATTTCGTTAAAAGTAGTGGGCAGGACCATTTATGAAGATTGCAGGATTCTCCCCTTCAACAAAAATTGACGATGCCGAAAAGCAAAGGGGGAGCAAAGGGAGGGGCGAAAGGAGGATCCAAAGGTATCATTTAGACGTCAAATTACAATAAATTTATTGGTGGGATAAAGGTCATGTATGGCAGTTTCATGCAGTTGGCATATTACTACAGTATCTTTGCAATAGCTGTACTGATACGTGTGTGTGTCACTGTGTGTGTGTGTGTGTGTGTGTATGCATGTCCGTGTGTTAGTTAGTGTGTGCATGTGTGTATGCATGTGTGCATGCATGTGACTGCACATATACAGCTGTTAATGTAGCAATTATCCGATGTGCGAAGGGGGGGGGGCATCTGGCAGCAGCTTGTACATGTGAATTGTGATTATCATTTTGCATGCTACCTGCATGTATTATCTCTGTATATTGCATTGCCTGTTTTGTTGTATATCTTGGTATTATCCATTACACATGAGCACATTGTCTCAATTTGAAAGGGGCCAAGTGCCCTCCCCCCCTCCACACACCCTTTACCCCCAATGATGGATTTGTATATAATATTACGTAAAGTGTATGGGGTGGAACAACTCTCCCAGGACACAGTACAATAAACCTCTCTACAAAGGACGCAGCTTGAGATCCCAATATAATTCCTCCTAGTACTCCAATACAGTTTTACCTCCAAACGAGAGTAACCTTCTTACAAAGAACAAACAAAGCTCCCCCCCCCCCCCCCCCCCCTAAGTGTCTTTTATTTGAAGGTTCATAGACAGCCTATACTGTAATATGCCCCCACCTTCAGAGTTTACATTGGTAAATAACTATTACCTTCATTAGTTGGTAGTTTTGTTTGTGGTTTACATACTCATATGTCACCATGGCAACACCAAACACTTACAATGCAGTTTTGCTTCAGTAGTCTGATCTGTTCTATGAATATCATTAGCAGTGTTTATTGTTTACCTGCCCAAAGTAAATATGCTTATTTAGAGTGGGTAATTAGGATTGGGTCATTCTGAAGTCACTGTCCCCCAACCTGCTGGCACCTTACACTACCAGGTATTTAGAAATGTATTTTCTACTGTTGCAAATTGCTGAGCACTAACAAAGAAACTGATTGGCACTGCTTGTGTAAAATAATGCTTAATTGTAACAATATCCGTGGATTTTTATGTACGTACAGTCTTGACTCTTTAATCCACCCTTGATAATCCAGAACCCTTGCTATCCAGCCAGTAGAAAGTGTACCCAATGTGCACAGTGCATTGTGAGAAGATTTGTTAATCCAGCATCCTCTTTATCCTCTTTAATCCAGCATCATTAAATGTTAGTGCAACGAATCTGGGCAGATTTATATACCATGCATTGAGAAATTTTTGCTACCAATAATTTTCTGTCTCCCCTAAAATGAAATGATTCACAATTTTTTGGAGTTGTGAAAGTTATCAAATATATGAATACATACAGTGTTCCACAGAATATACCACTGATAACATGCATCATTTTCTTTTGTTTTCTTTGTGTCTATTCTAGGAGGTGACAAAAGTGAGGATAGCGGAGGATCCAAGGGAAAGAAAGGGGGTGCTGGAAACTCTGTGAAGGTGTGTGTGTGTGTGTGTGTGTGTGTGCGTGCGTGCGTGCGTGCGTGCGTGCGCGCGTGCGTGTGTATGTGTGTGTGTGTGTGTGTGTGTGTGTGTGTGTGCGTGCGTGCGTGCGTGCATGCGTGTGTGTGTGTGTGTGTGTGTGTGTGTGTGTATGTGTGTGTGTGTGTGTGTGTGTATGTTTGAATTTGCTGACAGAGATTTCTCTGCACAGTTACAGTGAACCTTTCTATAAAGAGTACTCAAGGGGCCAATTGATGATGGTCTCTGTAGACAGGTGGTCCTTACGTAAAGATGCAATATCATTGTTGATGTGGTCTATGGGCTAGCCTATAGAGTGGCCCTTATAGACAGGTGGTCCTTACGTAAAGATGCAATATCATTGTTGATGTGGTCTATGGGCTAGCCTAGAGTGGCCCTTATAGACAGGTGGTCCTTACGTAAAGATGCAATAGCATTATTGAGGTGGTCTATGGGCTGGCCTAGAGTGGTCCTTATAGGCAGGTGGTCCTTGTAAACAAGAAGTGGTGCTTTCCAGTAGGCACATCTCACTGTACCCAAGCTGCTTCACAGTCTTATGTTTGGTGTCGACCATCAGGTGAGGCACATCTTATGCGAGAAACACTCAAAGGCGATGGAGGCCATGGAGAAGCTTCAGTCTGGGATGAAATTCAGCGAGGTGGCATCCCAGTACAGCGAGGACAAAGCACGGCAGGGAGTGAGTAGCACACGATTATGTGTTAAATACATAACCTTGGTATTGCTTATCCTGACAGCATTCCTCCATCTTATTTTCTTTGTTTAAATTGCTACACAGCTTTGTCATTGGGGTATTGCATAGGACCTATTTTCTTTACCTTAGGTTGAGTATGTTAGGTACCTTTGTAAGTAAGTGTAAGTGCTCCTTGCTCTCTCCCTACCTCATGTACAGTACTGAAAAGAGCACTGATAGTAAGCACTCCTCACTCTCTCCCTACCTCATGTACAGTACTGAAAACAGCACTGATAGTAAGTACTCCTTGCTCTCTCCCTACCTCATGTACAGTACTGAAAACAGCACTGATAGTAAGTACTCCTTGCTCTCTCCCTACCTCATGTACAGTACTGAAAACAGCACTGATAGTAAGTACTCCTTGCTCTCTCCCTACCTCATGTACAGTACTGAAAACAGCACTGATAGTAAGTACTTCTGATAGTGAGTACTCTCTTCACTGGCCCTCAATAGCCCATACTGTACTAACCAAGTTCTACTGTTCTTTCTAAGCAAGTTCTTCAATGTTTTGTCCGTTGTGCATCATTTCTTAGGGTGACCTTGGTTGGATGACGAGGGGGTCTATGGTGGGCCCCTTCCAAGATGCCGCCTTTGCCCTCGACCCCAGCACAGTGGACAAGCCCAAATACACCGACCCTCCAGTCAGAACTAAATTTGGATATCACATTATCATGATAGAGGGCAAGAAGTGATGTTTTTGTATGATGAATTACTGATGAATTTTAATATTGTAGTAAATAAGATGTTGTGCGAAATGGGCATTTTAGTATGCATTGTGGGCAAAACGTTTGGATGTCATGTAGATTTGACACCTTTTCGCATACTTGGTATATTTCATAAACAGTAAAATATTTTCTCTTTAATTTGCACTGTTTCTCAATCTGACGAAAGGATATTATTTTGTTGCATATGTAATTTTATGCTGTCGTTCACTGGATCATTGTATGTATTACATACTGAATCATGAAGCAAGGTAGACAATCTGTTCTGTTTCGTTAAATTTCAACTCAACAGCACAACTTCATGATTCCGCACAAGCACTGTGCAGTTCACCACAAAGAGAATGTCCAGTCCTTTCTCATGTACTCACTGAATTTATGTGAAGTGTACACACAACTAATGTAGTCCCGCTACAAGAAAATGGCTACTATCAACCTTATACTAGTACTGGAGTGGGATATTTGCTTGAAGCTGATACCTCAAAAATGTGGCTGAACTTGAAAGGGCCTTAAAACACCATCTGATTGCTTAGGAAGATGTGCTCAGATAGAGTTTGACGTCGATCCTTCCAGATTGGTAGCATGTAGTGTGCTGCATTGCTGTCTGCAATACAAGACTACGCTGATGTGCTGGAGACCAGGGTTTACAGTTTGAGACAACAATTTTGTTCGTCGATCAACAGACAGTCTGACACCATTTTTGTGGTGCAAAAATACTGCTCTACCTTGACTTGCATGAGCTATAATTTTGTGTATATAGTGGAATCTCGTTAGTAAGAACACTGTTAGTGAGTAATACCTGGTTAGGAAGTACAAGGATATGATACCCCAGCTTATAACCCTTCATACTAATCTATATGGTTAGCAAGTACTACTGATAGTGAGTAGCAATTTGGAGGGTCCCCAGGTGTACTCACTAACGAGGTTTGACTGTAGTGTATTCCAACTTGAAGTATGCACGGCTACTGTAGGCGCTGATATATGTCAAACACCACTGACTGTTCACAGTGAGAAACACAGGACACATACAATATACAGTACATGTATACACACATCGATTCATGCAATAACTGGGTGATCATGACAAAGGGTTAAACTGGCAACAAGTACATACACAAAACAATAAAATTTAATAATAATTCATCATGGATAGTGGTGTGTGTGTGTGTGTGTGTGTGTGTTTGGTAGTATATTTGAAAGATGAGAAATCAGGATAATGTGAGATTAAGTCTTATTGGATTTGCTGAGTTTCTTGTGAATCATTGCTCTGAAGTCTGCCAGTATCCTGTTCTCCTTCTTTGCTCTCTCTTCCTGGCTCAGGTTGGCCAGAGCACGTCTTTAGAAGAGAATGAAGCACACATACGTAACCAAAGGAGTACAGCACGACCAGAGATCGAGGGGTGCACTCATACAGTTAAACAGTACATCTTAAACAGTACATCTTAAACAGTACATCTTAAACAGTACATACATACATACAAAGCACACTGTGCATTAGAAGATACATATGTAGCTATATGTGTATAAAAGTGGAACAAAACTGGAGAAGTAGGAAGTGAGTGAATGTACATACACACAAACAAGACATGAAGTGAAGGACGTAGGAAATACTGACACAAGTAAGAATGAGCAAAAAAAACACGATGTGACGTGAACACATATGTACTGTACAAGCTTGTGTACGCGGGAGAAGGGGAAAAGTACAGCATAAGGCGTATCAAACAAAGAGTTGTTAGTTGTTTATTTTACCTAACTGAATTGGAATTCCCAGAAAAGGCCGCACAGCACACTGGCTAAAATATAGCAAAAATTTGTCTCAGACTACCATGATCACCTACATTTGACCAGCACAAGATGTACTTCTCACAATGGGGCAAGTAGCATTGTGAGATACACAGGAAATGAGAGAAACATGTGATATGAAAGAATGAAAAAAGTGAGGAAAACACACGAAATACGTATACAATACATTAGACAAGAGACTGAATATTGGAGGTGAAATTGTGCCCTTTTGGTGCAGAATGACTCACTGTTCATCAGCACTGTAGACCTGACTCTCCTTCCTCAGACGTACAGCCTCCATACGACGATGCCTGTGGGATGGGTACACACAGTACATGTATGCATCAACACACACACACACACACACACACACACACACACACACACACACACACACACACATGCACACACACACACACACACACACACACACACACACACACACACACACACACACACACACACACACACACCTGCTCCCACTCATAACATAGCCTGCTGTTTCGTAATCTTCAATCTCAGTACTAGTCAATCCGATCTCACCCCGACGAGGAATTCTCTTCCCTTCTTTGACGAAAGCAGCCATAGCTTCTCCTTCACCCGGCAGGAGAGCTCCTCCATAGCTGTAACAGTGAACAACACATACAAAGGAGTACAGTGAATCTAAGTACATATTATATTCAATTTAGCTTCCCTGTACAGACCAGCACAATGCAGATGGGACAACTCTGTCAAGATAAATGAAATCCCCCCACCCAGTGGAACTTCTCTAAACGGACATTTTGTGACCAAAAAATGGTTTCCTTATGTACAAGGGTTTTCACTATTCAGAGGTTACTTTGCATGCATAGCAATCTACTACAGTGGGAACCCTCTAATCCGGACACCTTGGGACCTGAAAGCACTGTCCTGATTATTGAGGTGTCCTCATTTCAGGGGCTGGAGATGTACTGTGGAATATGTGGTTCCAGTGGTTTGTGTCCACATTAGAGGGGTGTCCCCAATTCAGGGGTCGGGGCTGGATTAGAGGGGTTCCACTGTACTTATGTCTACTGCTTCATTAAATTTGTTTTAATTGTTTGTTTATCACTTATTACTCCACATTCACATAAATACACAAACATGTACGCATCTATTACTTTCAAATTTAATCAGGAGAGCATTGAAATAGGATCACCTTTTGTGTAACCCCATCCACAGTTGTACCTTTATGTATGTCCCATTGTATCTATGGCCCCATGTGGATGAAATTAATTCAATTCAATTCAATTCAATCTATCTGGACCCACAAAAGCAGTCTGTTATAGGGAGGTTTTTGCTGTTCAAGGAGTTTGCTAACCCTTTGTACCTTAGAACCCTCGGTTGATCTAGATGCAGGTATTCACAATCTTCTTTGCCACATTGGTGGTACAGTTCCCCCTCACTAATCGCAAAACTCCCTCAAAAGCAGAACACTGTGACACATATGCATAGTCTCGTTCCAAGCTGCACGGAGGAACAGTACAGTCCAGTGTGTGAACACTCACTCCATTCTGCCCTTTTGCTTTTCTTGGACTGAGATGTCAGGAACTGGACCGACATAAGCATCACCTTCTTTCGCAAGCTCTGCAGCAAATTGTGTTGTAATACCGTGTGTTATATGTACGTACATACATGTAGTGTGTGTGTGTGTGTGCATGTGTGTGTGTGTGTGTGTGTGTGTGTGTGTGTGTGTGTGTGTGTGTGTACGTATGCGTGTACATATGCGTGTGTATGTGTGTGTGTGTATGTGTGTGTGTGTGTGTGTGTGTGTGTGTATGTGTGTGCGTGCGTGTGCGTGTGTGTGTATGTATGTGTATGTGTATGTGTATGTGTGTGTGTGTGTGTGTGTGTGTGTGTGTGTGTGTGTACATACGTGTGTGTGTGTGTGTGTGTGTGTGTGTGTATGTGTGTGTGTGTGTACATACGTACGTATGTGTACGTGTGTGCGTGTGCCGTGTGTTCATATACACACACGTGCATGTTTACGTACTTGTTTTGTAACAACAAACCACAAAAAGCACACACACATACACACGTACTTGATTTCTTTTCAACCCATTGGATACTATCATCATCTTCACCAGAACTCTCATCAGTAAAGACATGGTCTTCCTTTCTCTTCTTCTTCTTCTTTGATTTGCTCTTCCTACAGACAAAAATGAAAGTAGTGAGCCTGGCCTCACAATCACAAAGCAGCAATACTGCCTTCTCTTTGCAGTTCTACAACATCTCATTAGCAAAAACAGTGGATCTGGTTTATCCAAGGACGTCTGTTCTCCGTAAATGTATCAGATAAACCAGGTGTTGGATAAATCGGGTATTGGATAAACCAGGTGTCAGATAAACCAGGTAGAATTGTGTACAGTTTAGTGATGGGGATTCACAACAGAGTATTGGATAAATGAGGATGCCAAATAAACCAGTGTCGGATAAATCAGATGTGACTATATTTTCTTTGGTTACTCACTTCTTCCCTTTACTGTGTTTGTGTTTTTTACTGGACTTTGAGTGGCTTTTCTTCTTGTGTTTCTTCCTTGATTCTCTCTCGTTTTCCTCCGAGCTTGAGTCAGATGAAGACTCCATGTCATTGTGATGGGTGGGCCTGGGCCTCTTGAAGATGGCCTCCTCTTCTTCTGTTCTATTGACACCACAGAACAAAAAGAGAAACAGCAAGAGTCAGCAACAAACAATGCTATTGAACACTACACACCATAAAAGGTGAACATTTGTTCTAACAGACAAGACTTAGCAAGGGATGTTTATAAAGTGATTTGCAATGCTATTTTGGCAAATTGATGCTATGAATAGAAGCATCTTTAGGGCATTGTGTGGACTTCTGGTCATTTGCAAATAGTGGAAGTTTAACAGCACAAAAGTCTCCATGTGTATGTACTGGTAGTAGAATACGTACCACTTGAATATGAGCTTGTTAGGATCTACACATGTGATGATCATGTGACCACTCACTCTGATGCTGAAGGTTCAGGTGATGATGCCCATAACTCTCCTGTGCCCATTATAGCAATCTTCTCTCGTTCAAAACGCCTCCTACGACACAAGGGGATAAACCTGACAGCAGATACGGTGTGGACACACAAATGTATGCACACACACACACACGCACACACACACACACACACACTTCTCAAGGTAAGTTTCGGACATGCCTTCCCTTCTACCCCTCCCCTCCGAGTGATAACGCGGACTCCTACTCCTCCTTCGGCTCTCACCCCAGCTACGTTGGGGACTACGAGAGCGGGACCGAGACCTATCGTGATATCTTTCTCTGCGTCCATAATCATTTGAATGGTACCGTCTTTTTGATAGGTCATTTTGTCGAGTTGGAGATTGACCGTGTTCCATATGCCTCCCATGACCATGACGACTTCTGTCAATTCCGCTATACCCCTCGGGAAATGAGAGCAAGGGACTTCTGCGCCGCGACTGAGTGGATAACATACTTGGTACTTGCCCTGAACGTAAAGTCGTCGTACTTTTACGTAGGTAGATTTCGAATGGAAATGAAATAGAAATGAAAACGAAACTGGGAATGAGTCCAGTGGAATTAAAATGGCCGGCGAAGAGACTTCAATTAATTCCAGCACGGTTGCGCCTAAAAGGGCCTTTTTTCTGTTCACAGGTGTTGGATGGTGGATTCTTGTAATTTTTGGAATGTCCTTGACTTATGTGAGGTCCATATCTTATGCTGTAGTTTCCTGGTACAGCATGAACCCTCATTGATGTATGTGTGTCTATGCTCTGTTCGTTCCTGTGTAGTATTGCACAGTATGTGATTTACTTGCATTCATTGAAAAGGATTGGATGGTGTTTCTGCATATGTACCTATGGTTTTATCTTAGCACATAGTACATCCTAGGATAAATGATTTACACAGTACATAGTATTGTTCATCTACTTTGCTCTGTTCTGGTTTGCTCTCAGGTGTGTGCTTTTCACCCCTCCATCATTCCGTATGATCAACTGAGTTTTGTGGGTACTTTTCTGAAGTTTGTGAGCGCATACAATGTCACATTGAAAGTGATGTAAGTGCACCCTGTGGTTTACTGTGTCTTTTGACCAAGTATACACCTGGTCACATAACCAACACTTTTTTTTAATTTTTTTTCAGTTATAACTCACCCAGTTAAATAGCATGCACTGAATATAATGGTGGAAAAGGGTGGGCTATGCCAGACTAGTGTACATCATGCAGGGTTTCATTTAAAAAAATGGGCAAGGGGGGCAAAACAATACTTACGAAAAACATTGGGGGGGGGGAGGGGGGCAAAGGGAGTGTGCGCGATAGCGCGCCTTCTAGGGGGGTATGGGGGCATTTTGAATTTATACCCTAAGAGGTGCATTTTCAGACTCTTTTGTGGTTCTCAAATGACATGATGAGATGCCCAGATTTCTAGTGCTGATCTGACACTAAGCACCTACGTATAATATCAGGAATCTATCTAGGATTAACTTTTTGGGGAGAAGCTTCAGTATCACAGTTCATGTCTGCTGCACAAGACATGCTGGTAGTAGTTCATATGTACGCACATGCTATCCTAATGTCTATAAAACACATGCAGGGCAGTGGTGTAAAGATGTGCGGATATGTATGTAATAGAGTCGATGGGGTACATATATAGCTAGGGGGGTGTGGGGGCATGCTCCCCTTGAGAAAATTTGAGTTTTTAGGTTATATAAGGTGGTATCTGAGGCCATTTTGGACCATTCAAGGTTGATTGTGGCACAGAATTACTCTTTGACCTTGAAGAGATTGTAAAAATGTGGAACAGAAAAGGTAGAAGAACAGCTTTTTAGGTTTTAAAACACTACATTCTTCTTCTATACTCCTTATTTGTGTTGAGTTCAGTTCTGTATTCAATTTTACCTCTTTAACAGAAATAAGGCTAACCTAATTTCCAAGGGGGGGGGGAGACTCCCCCCCCCCCCCTAAATGAAACCCTGCCATGCATAGTCACTATGTCTCAAAGCATGTAAACACACACACACACACACACACACACACACACACACACACACATGTACAGTCAAACCTTGTTAGTGAGTACACCTGGGGACCCTCCAAATTACTACTCACTATCAGTAGTACTTGCTAACCATATAGATTAGTATCATGGGTTATGAGCTGGGGTATCATATCCTTGTACTTCCTAACCAGGTATTACTCATTGACAGTGTTCTTACTAACGAGGTTCTACTGTAGGTGCATACTTATGAATTGCACACAGTATTATATATGTTCCTATGATATGTACGTATGTATATATGCATTATTTAGTTTCTGCTGTGCTGTGGCCATACATGTTGGTGAGGGATGGGTGTCATGGAACTTGTCTGGAAAGCTAAACTTAAGGACCGGTGACAGGATCAAGTGGTTGATTCAAACAACAATTCTGGGTTTCCCCTCCTTGCGAAACCTGGTGAAAGAGAGGAGAGATTCCCAACGAAAAATGTAGTCTTTAGACTCTTTCTTTGTATGTACAGCATAGAAAGAAGAAGCTATTTATTCTTCAGAAATATTTGTACTGTAAATCGTAATAAAATGATCTTTATTGTGTTGTACTGAATCATGACTCTTTAATCCGACACTAGGCTCACCTGAACATGCAGGACTACTAAAAAGTGGGTGCTGGGTTAACAAATCTTTGTAGCAAGTACTGCATATGAAGATCTTTCATGCTATTTAGTTTGCTGAATACAGACTGTCCAACAGTTCCGATTTAAGTCCTCACAAAACCCCATAATGATGATAGATTCGCCCTGAACGTCGACTTGTACAGTCTCGTTCCCAGCCCCAAACAAAAATGGCGGGCGGAAGTAGGGCTGGGCACGCGACTACTTGTACGTAGATTTTTCAATGGAAATGAAAACGAAACTGGGAATGAGTCCAGCTGAACTAAAATGGCCGGCGAAGGGAACTCCAGCACGGTGGCACCTAAGAGGGCCTTTTTCGTGTGTGCTGGTGTTGGGTGGTGGATTTTTGTATTGTTAGGAGGCCCCTTAACTTATGTGAGGTCCATATTTGTGCTGCAGTTTTCTGGTACAGCATGAACCCTCATTGAGTGTCTATGCTCCCCTCGTTCCTGTGTAGCGTCACACAGTATGTGATTTACTTGCATGCATTGAGCAGGATTGGATGGTGTTTCTGCATACCTGTGGTTCATTCTAATATACCATGATGCACACACTACATCTGCTGTGCACTATTCTGGTCTGCTCTCAGGTGCCTGCTTTTCACCCCTCCATCATTCCGTATGATCAACTGAGTTTTGTGGGCACTTTCCTGAAGTTTTTGAGCACATACAGTGTCATGTTGAAAGTGATGTAAGTGCGTCATGCATGTAGTCTACTTGTACCACCACTTCTTTGAACAGGAGTACATCTAGTCACATAGCCAACTCTTTTCCTCTTTTCCATTCTCCTCTTTTTTCATTATGAGCTCACCCAGCTAAATAGCATGCACTGAATATAATGGTGGGAAATGGTTGGCTATGCCAGACTAGCGTACATCATACTTGGTCACTATGTCTCAAAGCATGTAAACACACACACACACACACACACACACACACACACACACACATGCACACACACACACACACACACACACACACACACACACACACATGCACACACACACACACACACACACACACACACACACACACACACACACACACACATGCACACATGCACACACGCACACACACACACACACACATGCACACACGCACACACACACACACACACACACACACACACACACACATGCATGTAGGTGTATACTTATGAATTGCATACAGTGTTACATATGTTCCTTGGATATGTATGTACGTATTCATGCATTGTTTAGTTTCATTGGTATTGTGGCTGCGCATGTTGGCGAGGGATGGATGTCATGGAACTTGTCTGGGAAGCTAAACTTGAGGACCAGTGACAGGATCAAGTGGTTGATTCAAACAACAATTCTGGGGTTCCCCTCCTTGCAAATCTTGGTGAAAGAGAGGAGGAGAAAAATGTAGTCTTCAGACTCTTTCTTTGTATGTACAGAATAGAAAGAAGAAGCTATTTAATCTTCAGAGATATTAACTTTGTACTATATTGATCTTCATTGTGTTGTAGTCATGACTCTTTAATCCGACCACATTCACTTCACCAGAACATACATGATAGTCTTGTGTGGCCAGACCACATCACCTCCATATTCCCCACAACAATGGAGGGTGTGTGGTCTGACTATGTGAGACTAGATTGAAGAGGGTCTGGGATTAACAGATCATTTTATTACAAACAATGTGCACATCTTCGACATGTTTCTACTGGCTGAATATCAAGGGTTCTGGATTATCAAAGGCTGGATTAAAGAGTCATAACTGTACCTCATATTATTCTTTAAAAGTGTATTTTAGTGATTTTCATTGCATTGTTCCTTGCACTAGGTTTTTCTGTTAACTCGTTTGTATACAGTGTTTGCATGCATGTAAAATGAGAGCTCCAGCTAATGAAACATTTGCAAAACACGGCACGATCTCTTTCATTTTGGTAATACATGAAAGCTCAATGCGCGTATTCGATTCACCCATGCATGCAATGTGGTCAATAAAATACCATTGTTTCAGTGTGTGAGTGATTGTTCTGCTCCCCCTTCTTGCTCCTCCTGTTTATCTTCTCTCCTCCAAAAGAGATTTAAATCTTTTTCATCCTGGTAAGTCTCTAGGTCTGATGGTAGAGGACCTTTCTTCATTTCCTCTTGAAAGTGATTCCTCAAAGCAGCCAACAATGCCTCGTGTTCTGCTCTCTTCAGTGAAGATCCTGACCCTTCAGAAAGCTGCCGCTCACCCGAGAAAACCCCAACAACAAATGTTGGAAAATGTGTCGCGCGACCACTTTCACGTATAAGTCTTGTCTGAGGTGGATTCTGCCCTGCTCTTTTTAACAGTTCCATCAGAGTGGCTTTTGGTCTTTCAAACTTTATAACATCGCTAATGTCCCTGGATGCCAGCTGCGATACAAGGAAGTCGTGAACAATTCCCCGAGCTGCCAAGGGACCTCTGTCAACATACACCGCACCAACTACTGCTGCCAATGACTGTGAGATGAGTTTGTTCTGAGCTGGGCTACACAGGTTTTGTGGGGTACGAATGAGATCCAAAACTCCCAAGTGGTCGGCTACATTGCAAAGAATGTCAGGGTCTGTCACTGCCGACCTGACTGCCTTGACGGAGCTGCCATCAAGGTGCTCGTAGGTGCAGTAAACGTATTCGGTGACGTAGTGATAAATGACGGTCAGTCCTAACGTTGATAAACGCGAACTGTCAGCTGGATCCTGCTGGTCTTGCTCCATTGAGGGTGGATTAGGCGGGAGAGGTGTTTGTGGCGGGGTTAAAGCTTGGATTAGAGAAGGAAGCTCCTTTGGGGAAAAACCAATTCTGTGGGCAAAAGCTGAAAGCTCGCAACTGTAGTCCCAGTTCGTGCCTTTCCTTCGTTCGCCAGTTCTTTGGTCAATTAACCCCTTAGCTGCAAGCCACGTTTTTGACTTTTCTTCGGGCTCACCCGTTTCTTCCGAGGCAGCGTGAGTACTGCACATGATGTGAACTTTGGGACGTACATACTGGACTGAACAACGCCAGCTTGCTCTAAGAAAGGATCGACCTCCGTGCATCGGTAGCATGGTGGTAAACGATTACGCAATGAAAAGGGAACGATAGGAATACGGTTGAACACGGGAACGAAAATTCAATTCATTAAAAACACATACAAGTTACAAATCAAAGGAATTTCTCCTTTGTGCTGGGTGCAAACTTTGAGCTTAAATCTCTCGATGACTGTTGTACCATCTCCCTACGTTTTCCAGAAGGAAGAATATGCTTAATTTCCAAATCTCTTTCTCGGTCAAAAGGTCTTCTTTCTTCAGTACCGCTGCCAGCCTTTGAAAGCAAAGAGAATAATATTCACTGACACAAAAGAACACAGGTATCCAACAGAAGCACACCTTTCTTTTTCTGTGATGCATATCCATTAGACTTTCAGCTCTGTGGGTGGTCTGGTGAATGCATTTGTGTTGTGTATCCATATTTGTGAGTGTGTGGGAACAGACGTGTGTTAGGCGCATACACATGAACCAGATGTAAAAATAACCACATCAAGGTATTGGACATCATACACAAGGTGCACCAACACACACTACTGAATATCCTTTCACCAGACACAAATACGTAGGTTGAGTACATAATAGTGACTGCTAAATAGGAACACTAAACCCTCGGGACTCAAGCATCAAATGTCCCAATGCACAGTCATAGATATCATACATAGAGTTGACTCACACTAAGACAAACCTTAGGGGACACACACAATTATGTAGTTTTTACTATCAGAATTTCTTCTTATTAGGATATGATAATATTGATATAATGTGGATATGATGTTCAGTACTACAGCAAACCAAACAGGGCTAGGAACTAGTTTGTGTTAAGCAGAAATTTGTCTTAAGAGTGTTCTTCTTAATGAGATTTTACTATATAAACGTACACAGACTTGTACGTACATATGCAATGGAGTTTGCTTAGGAGGCACGGTAGACCCCTGGTTATCTGACCCTCATGTATCCGGCCACTCTGATTATCCTACCTACCCTCTACATCAGTACTCTACAATACAGAACAGCATTGTAGTGTATAGTCTATATTTTGCATGAGATGTCAGCTCACATTATACTCGGATACAATGCCCTCCATCTCTTTGTCTCTTTCGGACAAGGTCACAGGTGCAGGTGCAGTTGAGGGTACTTTCTTCTGCTGTTGTGCTTCCTGCCGCTTCTTTTCTTTCTCTGCCGGAGTGTCTGTCCAGATAGACCGGTCTCCAATCTCAGGATTGTCACTGCGGAACTTTCTGGCTCCAACACCAGCTACCCTGAATTCTGGAGGCAGTTCAGTCATCCATACTTCCCTTGAAGGTCGAGTGTCCTCATCCTACAAAGAATTAGCAGTCATTGATGTGCGTGTCTTTGTGTGTGCACACTCACGTGTGTATATGTGTGTGTGTGCACGCTCACATGTGTGTGTGTGCACGCTCACATGTGTGTGTGTACACGCTCACGTGTGTGTGTGTGTGTGTGCATGCTCACGTGTGTATGTGTGTGTGTTTGTGTATGTATGTGTGTGTGTGCATGCACACATGTGTGTGTGTGTGTGTGTGTGTGCGCGCGCGCACGCTCATGTGTGTGTGTGTGTGTGTGTGTGTGTGCACGCGCATGTGTGTGTGTGTGTGTGTGTGTGCGTGTGTGCGCGCGCGCGTGTGTGTGTACACTCATGCATACACACAGATACACTTGTACATACTTTTACTGTCAGTTTATTTTGCATTTTCTTAGCACGCGATTCAATTGATTCCTTGATCAAATCCATGGAGGATACGTCCTAATAAACAGAAAATGTTGTCATGTGACCATCGTGTGACTGTCATGCCAAAGTCTCAAGCCCAATCTCCTTCACGCTTGAATAATGTGGTAGAAATGGATACAAATTAACAGAAGGTTACTGATAAATGAAGGACTGTTAAGGCCTGATAACCATTACTGTAGAGTTGACACATGTATGTATCCTTACAAAGCCTAAAATGACAATCAATCGAATTTAAAGTCATGCAATGTGCATACGTAAACCACAATACATGGGTTACTCAACACAAGATAAAACACAGGTAATTTTGGGAATTTGGTATAATTTCAGTTGATTGAATAGCTGAAGAAAATTAAAGAAAAGAGTGTTGCTATAGTCTGAGTCTATTCTAGTCCCTTTTACACCCAATCGATTGACTGACTGAAAAGCATTGAGAAGCTCCCACTTTACCAGCAAACTATATTGCTCAATGAGAGAATGGATTACCATATATCCGGAAATATTGGCGATCATTAAATTTGGTGATTTGTGCAAGATTAGGCTGTAATTAATTTTGGTGGTTGCACAGCAAGGAGAGAGTATAGTAAGTAGGTCTATGTAAATTTGGTGATTTTGATCCTGACTGCCAAACCGCCAAATTAAAAATGTCGCCAATATTTCCGGATATACCGTATCTACAATCATCATTGATTCATGTGTATACAGAGTATCCATGCTACAATGTAAATGAGAAAAAGAGCTTCCGTGATCCAGCTGTAGCAATGAAGTGTTGTCAACATCCTTAAAGGACATGTACATTGTAACAGGAATTATAGCACGCACTCTGGGATTCTTGTTAGCCAGTTTCCACTCTACTTATCTCACCTGGTAGCCTGGTGTAGGCAACACAGGGCCAATGACACTCTCCTCTGTATGATCCTCATCGCTGTTCTTCGCTGGAATATGATCTGATTTCGACTTGGTCACTGGAAAACATGGACCAATAAAACGTTCGTTCTCTCCGCTGTCACCCACTGCATCTGAACTATAAGTGATTTCCTCAGTTTCTTTCCTTCCCGAAGAAAATTCTGGTGGTAAAGATGGTCCTACAATGGGCCCTGTGTTCATAGTACTGCTTAGAACATTCTTCTTCGAATCGTCGACGTCATTCGGTATATCATCTCCAGGTAGTAAGTCAGGCGGCAAGGAAGGACCATACACATTGGTGGATTTCAAGCTCTGTGTTGTGTGGGTACCTTCTGTATGGATTTCTTTGTCGAGTGCTTCCGTCAGCATGTCAGGAGGAAGAGAAGGTCCGTATTTTGCCGCCATCTTGTTCAAATTAGGGGAATACCCTAATCAACCCTGCTCGGTGAATGGTATACTTGCATTTGCATGTCTGTTCCTTTGTCCATCAGAGGTGTATTTTCCGTATGGAAACCTCGCGGGGTGACTTCAGCTCAAGTTGTCAATCAACTAAAGTCCACTATCATCACCAATTTGGATCATCAGAATGGCAAATCTGTGGAGAAGAAATTGAAAATTGGTCATGGAGGAACTCTGGACAAGGATGCCGAGGGAGTGTTGGTAATAGGAGTGGGAGAAGGCTGCAAAAAATTGTCTGAATACCTCAACAACGGTTTAAAGGAATATACTGCTACAGGAAAGCTTGGTGAAGCAACGGATACTTACGATTCCACAGGAACCATCGTGAAAACTTCATCATATGAACATGTTGACAAGGCAGCTATAATGAAACACATACGAACTTTTACAGGCCACTTTGAACAAAGTCCACCTGTATTCTCTGCTCTGAAAAGCAAGGGCAAACGACTGTCTGATAGAGTGCGCAGGGGTGAGGATGTGTCCCGACCACAACCACGCCCAGTTGTTGTCCATTCTATCACACTGGACTGCTATAATCCTCCTCTTTTCTCTGTCAGTGTGGTGTGTCGGTCTGGCTTCTACGTACGTAGTTTCATTCATGATTTAGGGGTTGTCATGGGAACCTCTGCTCACATGACTCATTTACAAAGGACAGCTGATGGCCCCTTTACTTCTTCACAATCTTTAAGGGAGTCAGATTGGACAAGAGAGCTGCTTTTCAAACACCTACACATCCAGTTTGCGCCTACACTAGCCAGTGATACATAATCTGATTGTATTTATATGAAATTACACAATTATATCATTTTGAACTGTAATTTCATTTGAAATTACTACCAATAATAATTGAAATTAAGCATACAATCTTTAGAAACCTTGATAAATGGTATATAAAAATCAAGCAAAAATGGCAATATATGCACACTGAAAAGAACACAAAGATGCAAACAATTAAGCTAGAAAGTTGTCACGCCTGTTAAATTTTAGGAAGAGCTAGACAAACACAAATGATACAAATGTTTGAATTATGTGGTAAATGAGGATGGATCAGTATCCGTATGAGATCTTCAGCACTTCTATGAACAAGATGGCGTCCTCCTGGTTGGCTGAAGGTAGGAAATTGCCAGCAGCGAACACCACGATCGACACTTGTTGAGGGCTTCAATGATGGTAGCATTTGTACTTAGACTCAGCATTTTATCTGCAGTATTGATTGATTGTGTGTGTGTGTGTGTGCGTGTGCACGCGCATGTATATTTACATATATATGCAAGAGAAAGAGAAAGCATGCCATTGAGAGGTAGTATATCACTGACTAAAAGCGCCCGAGATCACATGCAAACAGTCTGGTATGTAAAATGGATGAGTCAAAATTTGCACGGAGTACCTAGTACACTATGACTGCAGGCCAGCCAGCAGACTTCAATGTGTTTGTGGAGGCTCTCGTTTAGAAACTGTTCTGGGGGAGGAGGGGGGGGGGTGCCCCCAAAATGAAGGCCTAGTGTGTTCATATAACAAGACAGAAAGGAACCGAAACTATCCCCACCTGCTGTTGTCCTTCCTCTGTAGTAGAAATTGCTAGCATCTTTTCTGCTGACAAAGTTCTCGTGTGTTATCGTCCTCTGTGCATTGTAAGTATAGTCTGGCCCATGTTTCCATGTGATCAGCGTAACTGATCTGGTGTTGACCTCTGTAAATGCCCAACTATCCCTCTGCCTGTACCTTGACTTATACAAGTAGACTTTATAGGGAAGGTTGCCAACACAATCACTGAATGGGATCACTTCTGAAGAGGAGGGTGCTGAGGACAGAAAAGGAATATTTTTCAAAACAGTTTAATTCCATTCATGATTGGGTATGCAAAGAACACACATATATTGCATATGCAGTCATATCTGGTTTATATCTAAGGCCCTATTAACACATATCCGGATACCCTTACAATTACATACTTCTAAAGACACAGACTGTTTACATGAAAATGCTGAAAATGTATAGCAAATGTGGATACTTCATAAACGGATACCGAAGTGGATACCCTATATAAACGCATGCAGGCATTATAGTGTAAACACACCAAAACGTATACATCACAAACACATCACGTGATGAAACATGGACATCCTATGAAATGCGTTTGCCGTGAAGTTTTGAAGCAACCTGTAAACAGACAATGAACAGATCAATATTGCACAAAGGATGTTCCTAGAAGTTCTTTCTGGATTAATCCTAGTTTTACTGTACAATTTACTGATTTTGTTGCATCTTCAACTGCTTTTTTTGAACGAATGGAATTATTCAAGTATTTTTCTTACTTTGTATTGATGCACAATGTTTAGCAACAGCTCAGCTTCACCATCTGACCTAATAAATTCTTTCTTCGCTGATTCACTAGCCATGTCGGGTGTCTGTGAGTTACATGGCTGTGCACATTGTCAAAGCGAATTTTGTGTCTGAATGAATCACGTGTTCACCACATGCAAAATGGCATTAGACTGCACTGTCGATGGATTGATCGTTTCAATCGTTTCCATGTAAACAAGTTGCAAACGCATTCAGAAGGATGTGCTTATAAAGGTATCCAGATATGTGTATATGGGGCCCCTAAACCTCACTTATCCCAACCTATACGGAGAATTCTGTACAAGTTGAATCTGCTTTATCAGTAGTTACATGAAAAGTAACACTGGTCAAATAAATCAGGGTCCAATGTATAACTATGAATACTCTTGGCCAGTGGGGATTTGGTGATGCTTTCTGATGGGGTTCAGGGTAGATGATGGTGATGTGGGGAGAGTTGTGATTGAGTGACACAACAAATTCTTAAGCCAAAACAAATGGAAATTTCTATCACAGATTAGTAAAGTTTGCAGACTAAAGGGATTGGAATTGTATTGACTCTGTGAATTCCTTTCACCAAACTTTTGGCAGAAAAGCAGGTTTGGTGTACTATCAATGGTTCACTGAGTGGTGTTGGTAATGCTTTACATCAACATAGTTCACTGAGTGGTGTTGGTGATGCTTTACAACCACATAGTTCCTTTAACTCACGTGCAATAGCTCTACTACACACAGGACAACAGTCCAGTGGATGTGCATACGGGAATTCACCTGCGCCACACGGTGGCACGGGGGAGCACTTTGAAGGGGCTAACTTCACTCGACTGTCGTTACAACAGACCTCCAGACAGGTCTTCTTGCCTTCATAAACCAGGTTCCAACACTCCCCATGCTTCCTGATGCCATTGGTCTCGTCAATGCAGGCTAAAGAGATTAGAACAAGTAGCACATGCACTTTGTATATACAGTAAATATTGCTGGCTTACTGACCATGCACACACACACAGTATGGCTGTGCATGTACGTACACACAATATGGATATGCACATGCACGCGCACATATACACACATTCAGAAAAGTTGAAAGGTAAAACAGGCAATCCTGATCCAATTTCACTGAGAGTATTGTTGTCTATTTCATCATAGCAAGCTGGACAGCACTCCCCTGGAATCACCGAAGAATTCCTGCACTTCAAGACTGGACAAAGCAGCTCCCGACTTGCACAGCCTATCACTTGTCTCTACATGCCAAATGACAAGAGAAAGAACTGTATTGCCCGCAGGCAATGCACTACTTGGCACATGCAAGACAGACAGACACATTAAACTACTGTCAAGAGGCACCTGTTGTAAAATAATAATTATCATCAACGACCCATGAAAGTAATCTACAGCTGTCCATGTTGGCAGAAAATGGTATGGCTTATGTGGTACTACTGATATTTAACCGAAACAAAATGCTTTAAAACTCAGCTGTCTGGTAATTTTGAACACTTCACCTAGCTAGCAAAGTCATACCACTAGCATATATCAGATTGTATCATAGACCCTATAGGGTCTATGATTCCCAAGCGCTCAAGACTTTACACAACAGCGCGTAAAATTGCGAGGGATTCCCGCGAAAGGCTAAGCAGTGCTGCACCAAACTCACGATGCACTGGCATTCCATGCAGGCAGGATTCGACATCTCCCGGAGATATTTCTCTGGCACTCGCGAAGGCGTCCACCGCTCCCCTGACTGGTAGACTTGTCCGTCCATGGTACACGTTTCGTCTACTTCTAACGGTCGTAAAAGAGCAGCTAGTTTCCTGGCATGCAATCAGTCGTACATGAATACACACATCTAGCTAGTGAATCACCTTCGCCGCAAACTAAGCAGCACTTGCCATCGACCAGTGCAAACTTGGGAACTTCGCGGCACTTGAACAGTTCTAAAGGCAGGCAACTGTCGCTGAGAACGGAGCAAGACGACCTGGTGCTTTGTACTTGCTGGCAATGCTCGACAAGAAGCAAAAGTAAACCATACAAAAGTCTCGTGCACGTACGCATGCTAACAGGGAACTGGACGTCGATGTCTATACTTCGCAATTCCTTCAAACTATAGGCTTACTTGGAGTAACGCTTGGGCATAGCGGGAGTCGACGCGATAGATGTAGATACGCTACATGCAATTAATTTCCGTGATAATTATTAAACTAATATCAAATTGATTTAACACATGTTCAACGATCCTAGATACACGAGAATCAGTCGCCAGTCCACTCGAATGGCTCTGGTGGTGGCGGCTCTTCTTCCTCCTCTTCTTGTCCAGGAACATTTGCTGTAAACACACGTGGTGTGTGTGTGTGTGTGTGTGTGTGTGTGTGTGTGCGGTGTGTGCGTGTGTGTGGTGTGTGTGTGTGTGTGTGTGTGTGTGTGTGTGTGTGTGTGTGTGTGTGTGTGTGATGTGTGTGTGTATGTGGTGCGTGTGTGTGGTGTGTGCGTGCGTGTGTGTGTGTGTGTGTGTGTGTGTGGTGTGTGTATGTATGTGTGTGTGTGTGTGTGTGTGTGTGTGTGTGTGTGTGGTGTGTGTGTGTGTGTGTGCGCGTGTGTGTGTGTGTGTGTGTGTGTGTGTGTGTGCAGTGTGTGTTTGTTTGTGTGTGTGCAGTGTGTGTGGTTGTGTATAGAGGAGGAGATGATGAAAAATACAGAAAAAAAAACTAACTTTACAGACAAAAGATCATAGGTTAACAACACAGCACTAGACAGCATTAAAAGCAATGGCGATTGTAGTGTACACAATGACTTCAGAAAGCCTCATACATACATACTATATGCACATGTCTCAGGTGATACATACAATGTTGTATACTTCTTTGAAGGTGAGTATGTACCCCCTTAGTTAACACTAGTATTAACACCAAAAGCTGTTATTGGTAGGAAAATACACTCTACCTCTTGTGTAGGGACACTCTCCCCCTCATGCGGGGACACTCTCCCCCTCGTGTGGGGACACTCTCCCCCTCATGCAGAGACACTCTCCTCCTTGTGCAGAGACACTTTCCCTCTCGTGCAGGGACACTTTCCCCTCATGCAAGGACACTCTCCCTCTTGTGGAGGGAATGTGTGATATTGTCTTACCTTTAAGAGGCTCAACAAGCTCCTCTGGTGTGTCAGTCAGTGTGTCCTTGAATAAGACCACTCCACCTGGTGAGAGCTGGTGTGTGTTTGTGAGGAATGGAAAGCATTGTGAGTCTCTCTCTCTGTGTGTGCACATGCATGTGCATGTGTGGCATTGTGTGTGTGTGTGTGTGTGTGTGTGTGTGTGCGTGTGTGTGTAAAGATGGTACATCAATGTGTATGACAGTGAATACATCAAGCAAGTACAATTGCTCTGCTGCACCTAGTCCGCTATGCAGCACACACACAAATACACATACCGCTTTGATGGGAGAGTAGCGACATTCCTCCAAACTGACTACCTTCCACTGCTGAGGGAGAACCCGGGCAGGGTTACTCAATGTAGAAAAATCCTGAGAAGGCTCTGCATTCTTAGGCGATTCATTCTTCTGCTCCTGCTCTTCTTCTTTGACTGGCTTGGTTGCTTCTTTGTCTTCAGGTTTCCCGCCACTTTCAGGTTCCTGAACAACAAAGGACAATCACAGACAGGGCCAGTCATCAATAGTGACAAAATAAGATAAATGGCGGGGTTGCCATAGAAACAAGAAGCTGCTCTAATTAGCACTAGTGTTCAATTCTTATTGAACCACAAACTGTGCCCTTTGTCAACAAGAAAGTGCTCTCTGCTGCACTCACCACTTCCATCTTTTCTGCCTCCTTCTTCTGAGCTCTCGCTTTCGCTTTGGCGGTCACTGAAAGAACAGCTGTTGCGACCTAAAAAGAATAGTACTTGAATGAATAGAACTTCACTGTATAGGAGAACTCAGGCTATAGTGTCCATGTACATAGGGGGGGATACAAGACAACTAAGACTGAAGTGTGCTTACTTTCCCTTTCTCTTCCTTCTTCTCCTTCTCCAGTGGCGGGTGATAGCCAAACATTGAAGGCTTTGCTTTTGAAATGAAATTCACCTTTGGCATCTACACAGATATATGCACACACATGGCCAACATACATTCACGTTTAAAAATGTACATGCATGATCTCAGTATGTACGGTCGCGGTCACACTACAGACATGTTTGAAGATTTACATTCATGCTCAAACTACATTCATGGTCAAAGGGTGGATGTACATGTGTTGTCAAAGGATGCACTTACATGATGAAAGTCTAACAGTGATATTACTGTAGAGTGCATGTACACACACACACACACACACACACACACACACACACACACACACATACACATATATACACACGAACATGCCACACACACACACACACACACACACACACACACACACACACACACACACAACAAAATAGCACAAACCTTCAGATCCCTGTTGAGGGCCACTAGAGAGGTAGGGACAAAGGCCAGAGACATAAAGTGGCAGAGTGGATACCAGAACCAGAACTGATGGAAAACAAGTAGCCCAACTACGGCTGCCATATTGGTGTGCCCAGTACGTGACTGTAGGGAAACGGTCACATTCCTACCACCTGAGGAGAGAGAGAAGATAAAATGTGGTGGTGGTGGTGGTGGTGTGTGTGTGTGTGTGTGTGTGTGTGTGTGTGTGTGTGTGTGTGTGTGTGTGTGTGTGTGTGTGCGTGTGTGTGTGTGCGTGCATATGTGTATACACATCATTAAGTTAACCAATAAATATGTCTGTCCAAACCTGCATCAATAATTCCTTGTGCCAGAATAGCCCCAAATTTTGTTATGTTGGTCTCATGTTTGTCCATTGAAGTCTTCATATATCTCTCCCTGAAGGATATCACCTTAGTGGGCAAGAGTGATGGCAAGCAGTTGAAGATACAAACAGCCACAGCCACGCAACATGTACATGCTCACACATGCGTGCGCACACACACACACACACACACACACACACACACACACACCTCCAGCTTACCTTTGAACTCATTGCTTCTGTTTGCTGCACAAGGATGAGCGCAGTGGCTATCATGGCTGCCTGCCTGACAAAGCTCACAGGATCAGAGCACAATGGTTCTATCATACCAAGAGCCTCCTGTACGTGGGAAACATTCAGATATGTAGTGTACGTGTGTGTGTGTGTGGTGCATGTGTGGTGTGTGTGTGTGTGTGGTGCATGTGTGGTGTGTGTGTGTGTGTGTGTGGTGCATGTGTGTGTGTGTGTGTGTGTGTGTGTGTGTGTGTGTGTGTGTGTGTGTGTGTGTGTGTGGTGCATGTGTGTGTGTGTGTGTGTGTGTGTGTGTGTGTGTGTGTGTGTGTGTGTGTGTGTGTGTGTGTGTGTGTGCACGTAGATGCATGTGTAATGTAATTACAACAATGTGTGCTATCATTGTGTGTAGATATATACGTACATATGTACCATACTTACACAAACCCACACACACACACACACACCTTGTATCCAGTACCAGCACAAGCCACTCCAAGGGCCGACACAGCCCCACAACGAACATGAGGGTTATAACTCTCCAACAAGAGAGCCACCATGGCTGGGCACTGCTCATAGGAGCGAAACAGAAGGAACCCAATACAAGTGATAGATGCTCTTCTGACATCATTGTCAACATCGCTGACTCCGATGTGAAGGAGTCGTCTGACAGCCTGGTTATTCCCAGAGCCGCAGTAGGCAGTGGCAATCACAAATACACCAGCACGTCGTAGTAGAGGGTCTTTGCTGTTCACTAGCTCTTCAATGCATGGGTCGGCTTCTTCCAAACGACCATACATTACCTACAAGCATTCAAAAGTAGATACTGTATATCTTGACATTACTGCAACTACACCAGCAACTACAGCTACACCAACAACTACAGCTACACCAACAACTACAGCTACACCAGCAACTACAGCTACACCAGCAACTACAGCTACACCAGCAACTACAGCTACACCAGCAACTACAGCTACACCAACACCAACAACTATGTCGCACATTGGAATCTCATAGTTAAAACACTGCTTACAGTGAGTATTGTGTACAGTCCAACCACATCAACATGAAATACTAGCCAGCCCAAGTCCAAGTATAACTAGTATGTACTATTTATTATATGTAAAAGAAATACTTTTTGGGCCGCCGGAAGGCGGCCCTATATTGTTTTTACTTTCACCGGAAGTGTCCGGAACGTCCGGAACGATGTCTAGATATATATATATATATGTCAACAACATGGCGGACGCGAAGTCGGTACGTAATCTTTTGGCTATAGTATATTTCGGTAAAATTGATTCGTTCGCTTCTGATTTTATCAGCGAAGAGTCTTATCGACTAGAAGAGTTTTTCGAAGACGATTTCCAAGCGATTCGAGTTTCCAGGGCCGTGGGCGGCCCACGAGTTTTTTAAACTCGAATCGCTTGTTAAGGTGAAATTTCAACACTGTCTCCTGAGTGCATGCTAAACAGGTGCCACTGTAGAGTGAACACAGTGAATAAATCATGTGTCACAGTTTATGTTTTACTATGTAAGCTTATCTGGTAATGGCGAAGGATTTCACCCCCCCCCCTCGGGTTAAAATTAGTCCCACATAGCCAAACCCTCAACTTGGCTCCTCCATCTTTTAAAATGTCGCTATGGAGAAGCATTGCAATGGTTTGGAGGCGGTAACCAGAGGTGTGGTACAAGCCAAAGGTAGCAACATCCACACCTCAAAAAGGCTTGGGTCTGGCTACGTGAGACTTGGTAGGGCTGCGGTTTACTAATGGTTGGACAGTAGCTGAGATCTGTGCTCACCATTGCTATTCCAAGAGCTAATCCTCGCTGGATCTTCTCGTGCTGAGTTGCTTGTGAGTACTGTGGAGTTAAGGGAAGGAGAAAGAGAGGTAAGGATATGTACGTAGGTAGGTGCCAATGGTTTTACCTACACACACAGTGAAACCTCTCTAATCCGACACTCAATGGAACTTGAATAAAGTGTCGGATTAGGAGGTTGTCGGATTACAGAGTGACTATCAGCATACTTTAATGTGGCAATGGTACCTCATAAGATGGTCGGATTAGAGAGAATGTCGGATTACAGAGGTTCCCTTGTGCACTGTACTCCAACACAGCACAGCATTGTGGTACTACTACACAATACAAAGGTAAGCCGACAGGAGGTCTGGCATCCCATAGACGACATTCACTTTTTGTAAACAAATTCCCCACAAACAATTAGAACTCTTTACAAGGACACAGACAGTCTTCAGGTGCAAATAAAACGTGGGAAACTGGTTAAATCAACTTCTGTGAACCAACTGAACATACTAAAGGGGAACCCCTCTATTCTGGACAACTAGGGACCAGAAAGGACTGTTCTGATTATTGAGGTGTCCTTGTTTCAGGGGTTGAAGATGTACTATGGCAAAGCACTGTGAATCATTTGGTTCCAGTGACAGAAGTCCATAATAGAGGGGTGTTCACAATTCAGGGGCCTGGATTAGACCAGTTTCCTCTGTACACACACACACACACAACACACCTCTATCATATCATTCAATATATGAACATTTCCAGTTCCAACCATCACAAGTCCCATTCCAATACCAGCTGCTTCACCTTTGAAACCAGAGTGGAAACAAGTAAACAATGTGACAACACACACACACACACACACACACACACACACATACGCACACACGGCACAGCCATACATGTACCTA
>CAUJGJ010000185.1:5684491-5686991 GCA_963170055.1 Halisarca cf. caerulea | reverse complement strand
AGAGAGAGAGAGAGAGAGAGAGAGAGAGAGAGAGAGAGAGAGAGAGAGAGACATTTAGTGTCTGAACAAACATAATTTGGTTGCAGTATATGGACCTAAGTCCTACATGGTACATAGTCTGGTGTAGCTGACCCAGTCGTTCGCAGCCATTTTCGTGGACTGATGTCACCTTTCTCACCTCACACGGTGATGTCTGTCCCCTAAAATGGCTGAACGAGAATGGGTCGGCTACACCAGACTACACAGAACAGTGTGCTAAACAGCATGCATGTGGTACTTCGTGTGGTGCTTCGTGTGGTGCGTCATGTGGTGCGTCATGTGGTGCTTCGTGTGGTGCATCATGTGGTGCGTCATGTGGTGCGTCATGTGGTGTTTCATGTGGTGCGTCATGTGGTGCGTCATGTGGTGCGTCATGTGGTGCTTCATGTGGTGCGTCATGTGGTGCGTCATGTGGTGCTTCATGTGGTGCGTCATGTGGTGCGTCGTGTGGTGCTTCGTGTGGTGCTTCGTGTGGTGCTTCGTGTGGTGCTTCGTGTGGTGCGTCATGCACATGTGTATGAGGAATTTGTGTTGTGATGTTCCATTTGGCACCATCTGCAGGTCATTCAGTTCTACATTCTCAGAATCTTTCTAGCACTTGTTTGTACAGCTTGTGAATTCTACTTCATTAGGTGTGTGTGTGCGTGTGTGTGTGTGTGTGTGTGTGTGTGTGTGTGTGTGTGTGTGTACATGTGTGTGTGTGTGTGTGTGTGTGTATTTGTATGTATGTATTTGTGTGTGTGTGTGTGTGTGTGTGTGTGTGTGTGTGTGTGTGTGTGTGTGTGTGTGTGTGTGTGTGTGTGAATGTGCACTATTCTGGGTTGACATATTATACATGACACAAATTTACGCTATACTTATCTCTCTTGATTCAGGTCTGTCATGTCAAAGGTTGGCTTGAACATCGGGCTACTCCTCTGGGGAGCAATGGTGTCTAACTGTGGGATGTATATTTCTGCGGCTGGTGTGTGTATGCATGTGGTGTGTGTGTGTGTGTGTGTGTGTGTGTGTGTGTGTGTGTGTGTGTGTGTGTGTGTGTGTGCGCGCACGTGCATGTGCGTGTGTGTGCGTGTGTGTGTGTGTATGTGTGTGTGTGTGCGTGTGTGTGTGTGACATGAATGTGATGTGAGAGCTTTGGAGACACAATGAACCTTACAATTTGTGATGACTTTTTTCCCTTTTTGCCCTCCCCCCCCCCCCCTCCCTCCCTCCCTCCCTCCCTCCCCAGCATTTCTTCCCAGTTCCTTTGTCATGTACTGCACAATGGTGTCCTACGCAGCACTGCTCAACAAGAGGCACAAAGTGTGTGTGATGGTTGTCGTGTGTGGTGGTTGTCGTGTGCATTTGCGCACTGTGTAGGGAAGTTACACACATGCTGTTATTGTACTTCTGCAGGTAGCCATTTTTTCAACTGCTATAGGAGCTCTGATTGGCTGGCCTTTTAGCGCCATTTTAGGGTGAGGTTTACTTAAATGTGTGTCATGAAAAATGGAAGTACATATTGTATGCTTTTACTATTTCAGCTGATGACATGGTGTGCACTTCTTTTGGTACTCTATTCTGTCCTCTAGTGAATGCTCTTAGTTAGCACCAACACATATGTATACATGTGCACACAATGCACACACACACTTACACACACACACACACACACACACACACACACACACACACACACACACACACACACACACACACACACACACACAGATGCACACACACACACACACACACACACACACACACACACACACACACACGCACACACGCACACACACACACACACACACACACACACACACACAGACGCACACACACACACACACACACACACACACACACACACACACACACACACACACACATGCACACACACACACACACACACCAGGTATGCACTATCGTTCAGCACTCTCCCTGGGTTAACTACACATGTCTGGAAACAGTGTGTTCTCATATCCATTGCAGAATACCTATTGCTTTGCATGTTATTTTCTATGAGAAGAAAGCAGTCATGTTTCTGGTGTGGTCTCTGATCAGTTTTGTTGTGACCACAGTGAGTTAACGGACCTCAGTGAGCGCACCACATGCTGTGTGTGTGTGTGTGTTTGAGCAATACAGTGGAAACTCGTCATAAAGAACACTCTTACAGTGAATTTCTGTGTAATGTTTTCCAACAGTGAATGTATTCATGTGACCAAGTTAATGTTCTACTATTAAAGCTTCACTGGATATAGTGAATTTCTGACATAGCGAAGAATTTATAGTGTCCCCTGGGATTCGTTATATTGAGTTTCCACTGTCCTCCTCCGCATTTAGCCACAGTAAAATCCCCTAGAAGTTCTTACCACTGTTTCCTCTTCTACCATTGTAGATTCCGTCTGTTGCCATTGACTACTATTACTATGGTAACATTCTACTGGCTCCCCTGAACATTGTTCTCTATAATGTGTTTGGAGGA
>CAUJGJ010000185.1:5674491-5679491 GCA_963170055.1 Halisarca cf. caerulea | reverse complement strand
CACACACTGAGTCACATCACCACACACTGAGTTACATCACCACACACTGAGTTCCATCACCACACACTGAGTTACATCACCACACACTGAGTTCCATCACCACACACTGAGTTCCATCACCACACACTGAGTCACATCACCACACACTGAGTTACATCACCACACACTGAGTTCCATCACCACACACTGAGTTACATCACCACACACTGAGTTCCATCACCACACACTGAGTTCCATCACCACACACTGAGTCACATCACCACACACTGAGTTCCATCACCACACACTGAGTTCCATCACCACACACTGAGTTCCATCACCACACACTGAGTCACATCACCACACACTGAGTTCCATCACCACACACTGAGTTCCATCACCACACACTGAGTTCCATCACCACACACTGAGTTCCATCACCACACACTGAGTTCCATCACCACACACTGAGTCACATCACCACACACTGAGTTACATCACCACACACTGAGTTCCATCACCACACACTGAGTTCCATCACCACACACTGAGTTCCATCACCACACACTGAGTTACATCACCACACACTGAGTCACATCACCACACAGTACCTATATACACATTAGCTCACATAGAAATACAAAAAGCTCGTAAAACATAAGCAGAAAATTCAAATACACAATTTTCTGCTTAACTCAGTTAATTAGTAATTAATGTAGTGATGTCCTTATTACAGAAGTTCCACTGTACAGGACAGCTAACTGTGGTCCCAGTGGTGTCCTTATTACAGAGGTTTCACTCTATTACTATATTCTGATAAGAACTTCTGATAATGAGAACTAACTTTGTGGGTCCCCTAAAGTCTGTCATAACTAGGTTCCACTGTACAGAGGAGCCTGCCTAATGCAGCACCTCTATAAACCAGCATCCTCCTAAACTGGCCAAGATTCTCTGGCACCAACGACTTACGTTACCATACAAACTGACCCCTATAATCCAGGAACCTGCTAATCCAGCACTGTTTTCCATTCCCCAATGGGTGCTGGATTACGCAGGTCCTACTGTACTAGCATGTTATGATATGATGACATTATTATTTGAAGACTACCATATATCCGGAAATATTGGCAACATTTTCAACTTGGTGGTTTGGCAGTCAGGATCAAAATCGCCAAATTTCTATCACCAAATTTACATAGACCTATTTACTATGCTTTGTCCTTGCTGTGCAACCGCCAAAACTAATTTCTGCCAATATTAAATTACAGCCTGATCTTGCGCAAATTGCCAAACTTAATGATCGCCAATATTTCCGGATATACAGTTTGACTCATGCAAGTACTACACTCAACGTGGTGAATATCCCGTCAAACAGACTTTTGAAGCTGACTCATGATTTCCTCTCTCACAGAATAAGAGACGACAGGCCTGAGTGAAAACACAAAGAAAAATAATCTACATGAACTTCAAATGAAACTTTGCTTGTCCGGCACAGACAAGACTACAATATTATATTTATATGCACATAGCTGAGCCTGAACTTGTTGAGGTAGGGAGTGAGTACTTCACCATACAACATCCGTACATGCAAACTAGTGGACTGCACTTGTGTGATATGCAAACTAGTGGACTGTACTTGTGTGACATGCAAAGTAGTGGACTGCACTTGTGTGACATGCAAACTAGTGGACTGTACTTGTGTGACATGCAAACTAGTGGACTGTACTTGTGTGACATGCAAACTAGTGGACTGCACTTGTGTGACATGCAAACTAGTGGACTGTACTTGTGTGACATGCAAACTAGTGGACTGCACTTGTGTGACATGCAAACTAGTGGACAGTACTTGTGTGACATGCAAACTAGTGGACTGTACTTGTGTGACATGCAAACTAGTGGACTGTACTTGTGTGACATGCAAACTAGTGGACTGTACTTGTGTGACATGCAAACTAGTGGACTGCACTTGTGTGACATGCAAACTAGTGGACAGTACTTGTGTGACATGCAAACTAGTGGACTGTACTTGTGTGACATGCAAACTAGTGGACTGTACTTGTGTGACATGCAAACTAGTGGACTGTACTTGTGTGACATGCAAACTAGTGGACTGTACTTGTGTGACATGCAAAGTAGTGGACTGCACTTGTGTGACATGCAAACTAGTGGACTGTACTTGTGTGACATGCAAACTAGTGGACTGTACTTGTGTGACATGCAAACTAGTGGACTGTACTTGCATGACCATAGATGTCTATGATGTGACATGCAAACTGTGGTACCTGTATGCTAGCTAGTCTGACGTGGCCAGATCGAATTCCTCCATTTGCAGGTGGAGGAATTCGGTCTGGCCACGTCAGACTATATGCTAGCAGGGCTTGCAATACTTTGTCCCCAGCATCCCTATCCCCAAAAATTTCGCTGCACGTGTACGACCATAGTGTAAGCAAGCACCAGTATTGCAAGGTTAAATTACTGTATATTCTGTGGATTTTTCAGCATGGATGTATACCTATTATTAGTGTGGATGATTATATCATAGATACTGGACGAGATTAAAACCCACCATTTTGGAATAAATGGACTTTTCAGGATGCTCTTCAGGACTGGCTTTTTAGGAGATTCTGTCTCACGTACGCCCTTTTTCGCTGACATTTGTGCCGATTTGTGTGATTTCTTGTCAGCCACAGCTAAAATCACATGCTAGACGCGCGACGAGTCAACACAGTCGCCATTTTCCTATGTCCGCTCGCTCAACGCAGTGTAAAGATGTCCGCCAAGTGCTTCGGGTGTTCACTCCAGTATCGCCAAGTATGTCGGTCATAAGCGCTATTTTGGAGACTTCCCCAAGCCGAAACTGCTTCTTAAATTTACCTAGAAGTGTGAAAGATGCATTTCAGGAGAATAAGGCAAGCAAAAAATAGCTAACGAGAGTCTGTTGATGCGTATTGGTATACCATCTCATCTCATTCGAGATGCTGACCACTGTGTTGGGATTCATAGTGCGAGTCTTGAGTATGTTGTTGAAAATGCTGTACATTGCTGTGTGTGTTGCTAGTAGGCATGACGGACAAGCAGCCGAGTATAACAAATTTAGTTATTTTTTAAAGGATTCAATTTGTTATGAAACGAAAAGTGCTTGCATCAGCATTTAGGATTTGAGCCCGAGCACGCTACATGCACTACTTTTCCGCTCACAGGTTTTTTGCATATAGAATGCAAAAAATCAGGATGATACCGGAGACCAATCTGCTAATTTTCACTGATGGTGTGAACATTGTATTTCTTTACCGTGACAATTTTTTTTCGGTTTCAATTTCGGTTTCAGGATGGAGTTGTGATTTTGAAACTTGAATGGGATGGGCACACTGCCTATCTGAGTGGGAAGGTCAGTTTGGTGCATGCGCTAGCTCCGAAGATGAAATTCAAGGGTCGATTGCACTTTGTGGACCAGGCGGAAGTCACAGTAACACTGGATTCTACATTTGCTCATGTACTTGGGATCAAGAGAGGCTCAAAGGTACACTAGCACCTGTCTACAGTGGACACTGTACATGGCAGCCACCTGTCTACAGTGGGCACTGTACATGGCAGCCACCTGTCTACAGTGGACACTGTACATGGCAGCCACCTGTCTACAGTGGACACTGTACATGGCAGCCACCTGTCTACAGTGGACACTGTACATGGCAGCCACCTGTCTACAGTGGACACTGTACATGGCAGCCACCTGTCTACAGTGGGCACTGTACATGGCAGCCACCTGTCTACAGTAGTCACTGTACATGGCAGCCACCTGTCTACAGTGGACACTGTACATGGCAGCCACCTGTCTACAGTAGTCACTGTATGGAGCAGCCACCTGTCTACAGTGGACACTGTTCAAGTACATGCATGTGAACCCACGGCATATACACATGTGCACATGTTTGTGTGAATGTGCATGCACATACGTACATACATATTAGTTGTGTCCCTCCCAAGTGGGATGTGCAGCTAATACAATCACACTTTTCTTTAATCACCTCGGTCATTCATCCTGCTTGGGAAGGACACAACAAACTTGTGTCATGGGATGGTACTAATGAATTTGTCCTATACATTGGCCTGTGATCTTGTGCAATGGTGAAAGGTCAAGGGAATGAAGTTAATTGTTTGTCAGGTCTTCTTACTGACTTGATTGCAAGTGTGCTGTATAGTAAATCAAAAGTGGTTTGTAGGGCTTTTACTAACCACTTTTTTTCTTTGATCTACCCACTCACCATGACACAAATGATGTACAGTGGTTCCCTGTTCATCACATACCCCCAGGACTAGGCAAAAGTGTTCCTTCATCCACTATATACACTCCTGCTGTGCAAGCAGTGAGGACTGTATATATGTGTATTTATGTATGAATTTATGTATGTATCATGATATATGTATGTATCATGATATATGTATGTATCATGATATATGTATGTATTTGCATAGACTGAAGTGATAACATGTTTCAAACAGGACTTTTAAGAGGTAACAAGCGCTGTTAATGACTTATTCATTGCAGGGTAGCTAGGTTGTTGACTGGGATAAACACTTTAAATTGAGTTTCTGGTTACTATTCTTAGAAGCAGTATGTTTTATATACTTGGTGAATATAAGTGAATTGAAATTCTTATTCATGTATCCAGAATATTCATTTAGGCAGTTAATTTACAACCGTGTACATATATAATTGATTCTGTAATTGGAAACTACATTCCATTAGCCAGAATATTCCTTTAACCAGTATGCAGGGTTTTAGCTAAAGCAGGGTAGCAGGGTGGTACCACCCTGCTTTCATTATCCCCACCCTGCTTTTATTCTCCCCACCCTGCTTTTATTCTCCCCACCCTGCTTTTATTCTCCCCACCCTGCTTTCATTCTCCCCACCCTGCTTTTATTCTCCCCACCCTGCTTTCATTCTCCCCACCCTGCTTTTATTCTCCCCACCCTGCTTTCATTCTCCCCACCCTGCTTTCATTCTCCCCCACCCTGCTTTC
>CAUJGJ010000185.1:5641991-5664491 GCA_963170055.1 Halisarca cf. caerulea | reverse complement strand
GTGTGTTTATGCTCACCTTATAAGCTACACTTGGTAGATAAGACATACACAGGCACAAGGGCTATACAGCATCTCAAATGCTAAGTTCATAGGGCACCAGGTGTCCGTGCACGGGTGAGGGCAATTTACATGTGTGCTTGTATGCAGAAGCATCCCACCATAGGTTAGGTAGCGTGCTACGTACGGTCCTACCTGCATACATATCTGTGGCATAGTACGTGCTAAAGATATGGTTAATAGTATCAGTTTATGTGTGTTCTTGTCTGCTCTTGCCAGTTTCTCTCTCTGTGTGTCTCCAATTGCAGACATGCCAAGTTTGAGAACAAAGTTAAGGAGACTATTCACGACTTTGTCAGACAACGAGCGTCTCACTCATGAGGGTTGGGGAAGGCTGTGTGTCTGCCTGTGCGTGCGTGCGTGTGTGTGTGTGTGTACGTGTAGTTGACGTTTGTGTTTTGCAGCTGCTGTAGATTCCAGTACCGTGCAGCTGCTGTGTGTGTGTGTTGTATCGATTGCATGTACGTACGAGTTGTGTTCCTAGCTGTGTTGTTGTCCAAGGATAATCATTAATTCTTTTTTCTGATTCTATCATCATAGTAGAATTATTAATATTGCTTCTGTATTTTTACTGGAAAGATCACAATATTCACTAACTTAACAGATAATAATATATATCTATTTACATTGATTTCTGATGTTATTTCACAAGAACTGATATAATGGCTGTTTACTGTACTCATCAATTCACACATATACTCATCATTATATTATGTGTACTGATATGTGTACTGTACATGACATTTATTTTCATATGTATTATAGTCATTCGTATAATAATTATATTTTATATTATTATATCTTGTTGTAATAATACATAAATATCATTAGTACTCGCTATGGATTCTTGTTCATTTTACATTATTGGTGATACGCAATTGCCAACACCTTTGACTCTTTTGAGGGACAGAACACATTGTCAAGGTACAGTACATGCAATCATACAGTGGAACCTCTATAGTAAGGACACCACTGGGACCACTGTGAGCTGTCCTGTACAGTGGAACCTCTATAGTAAGGACATCACTGAGACCACAGTAAGCTGTCCTGTACAGTGGAACCTCTATAGTAAGGACACCATTGGGATCACGGTAAGCTGTCCTGTACTGTGAAACCTTTATACTAAGGACACCACTGGGACCACAGTAAACAGTCCTGTACAGTGGAACCTCTGTACTAAGGACACCATACACTGGGACCACTGTAAGCTGTCCTATACATACAGTATATACATAGACGTCCTATTTCAGAGGTTGAAATATACACAAGTCAATGCGAGAGACTTCAATCATAAGGAGCAAGCATGGAGTCCTGTTAAAGAGCTAGGTGGCTGCATTTCAGAGGGGCACTGTCAAGTAAATTGGTACAATTTGCAGAACACAGTGTGTGATACTTTTATGTGACATGTGTTACTTATAGACAAAATTGGAGTACAGACGGCTTGCATAAATTTTAAAAGTAGATTTCTTTTGTATCACATTATATTGCTCGATTTGAATAATAATGTGTCCATCCCCCCTTCTAACTTCTAGGTAGCTTGTATAATTATATTATGTGTGAATTGAATTATTATATCTTATATAGGCAGTGGAATCTCAATACAGTGAAACCTCTCTAATCCAACACTCAATGGGACCTGAGAATAATGTCGAATTAGGAGGTTGTCGGATTATGGAGTGCCTCTTACCATACTTTAGTATGGTAACTCTACCTCATGAGATGGTCAGATTAGAGAGAATGTTGGATTATAGAGTTGTCGGATTAGAGAGGTTTTTCACTGTATAACCAATCCCAGGGGACACAATAAATTCTTCACTGAATCAGAAATTCCCTATAGCCAGTTGAAGTTTCATACAAGAACATTCACTGGGTCTCATGTACTTGTTCACTATGTGCAGAAATTCACTGTAAGAGAGTTCTTTATACCGAGTTTCCACTGTACATCACATAATAGTAAAAAATATACCATACCATGCACATGCATTACTATATTAATGTTACTGAAAAAATTAACAAAACATGCATAAATGCTGTGTACATTAACACACACACGCACACAGCAAATTATATTCGTAATTTGAAGTAAATTGTAGCGCAGGACTCATTTGACATTGGATGTGAAGCATGATCAGGTTTTGCCATTCTTCTTCCCTCCTCCTCCTCCACCGAAGAAACTGCCAATGGATTTCATACCTTTCTTGTCCACCCTCTCCAGCGACCTCTGAGCTGCTGACTTCTTCACAGTTGTAGTCTACAGAGAACATGCAAACATCAGATACTATACAACAGGTATGCAGCCAGAGCTGGTCCGAGTGGTTCTCTTAGCCTGGTGTTTCTTGGATAACCAATTTTGAGTATTTACAGAAATTTAGCAATTTACCCATACAGCATTAATTAGTTTACACTGAAATAATCACTGTGTGTGTGACTGTGTGTGTGTGTGTGTGTGTGTGTGTGTGTGTGTGTGTGTGTGTGTGTGTGTGTGTGTGGGCGTGCATGTGTGTGTGTGCGCGCGTGCGTGCATGTGTGTGTTGTGTGTGTGTGTGTGTGTGGGCGTGCATGTGTGTGTGTTGTGTGTGTGTGTGTGTGTGTGTGTGTGTGTGTGTGTGTGTGTGTGTGTGTGTGTGTGTGTGTGCATGCGTGCATGCATGTGTGTGTGTGTGTGACGTCACGAAAATGGTGGTCACCATGTGGTGATGAGGAGGAAACAATCTGCTACCTTATTGACACTACGCCGCCACGTGGTTTGAATTTGAGTAATCGCCATCGTTCCATCTGGTCAGCAGTAAACCTAGAAGAACTCTTGCAGTGTTTACTGCACATTTCTGAGGATTACCAAATGTCCGCACTCCGGATCTCTCTGGTCGATAAATCAGATGTCGCCAAAGACCTCCAGCCACAGCTGCACAGTGAGTCGAAAACATCTGCAAAGCTGGAGTTACGCCGATAGTATGGATGAGAGACCCCTGGAACATGAAGATCCAGAAGCTGTACTGAACTAATTTTCATAGTCACATGATTTTCTTTCTTTTGATGTCACTAAGATGACTCTAGCACACAATATCGTCGACCGATATGTTGGCACTCATCTTATTCTGTGACTCCTTTATTATTGCTTTATATAATCTATCTTGTACTCAATTGCAATAATAAAGTTCAAAAAAAAAACAAAAAAACGTGCATGCGTGTGTGTGTGCATGCCTGTGTGTGTGACTGTGTGTGTGTGAGAGATATACAGTACCTTTTGGTTAGCTGTTTTCTTGTTATACTTTGTGTAGTCCTCAAGAGGCTCGCCGATTGGTTCTGAGCGCATCTTTTTCATTGCCGGGGGCTGGTCCACACCAGGTTCATCTGCTAACGACTGGGATTCACCCTTCTGTGGAGCACTATCACTTCGACCAAGTGGTCCAACCAATGATATTCTAAGGGTGTTGTGGTGTCATTCAGAGTAGCAGCAGTGGTTTCATTGGGTATATATTGGAACAGATGGAACACAAAAACAGATTTTAATTCACGTCCACTCTCCTCCTCCCTCCCCCATTACAATATTTACTATCCTACTGCTTCCCTGTCGAGCATGTTTCTAAATAAAATCCCATTCAGCATTTCCCTAATAAAATTTCCACACCTATTGCACAATGGGACAGAAAAGATAGCCCCATATCCCGTGTTCACAACCCCATCACACCGCCTCACATCCCCTCATACCCCTTCTCAACCCACCTCACCCCGTGTGTTCCCACCCACTCCTCATCCCACGTGTTCATATAGCCACTCCTCACCCCACGTGTTCACAGCCACTCCTCACCCCACGTGTTCACAGCCACTCCTCACCCCACGTGTTCACAGCCACTCCTCACCCCACGTGTTCACAGCCACTCCTCACCCCACGTGTTCACAGCCACTCCTCACCCCACGTGTTCACAGCCACTCCTCACCCCACGTGTTCACAGCCACTCCTCACCCCACGTGTTCACAGCCACTCCTCACCCCACGTGTTCACAGCCACTCCTCACCCCACGTGTTCACAGCCACTCCTCACCCCACGTGTTCACAGCCACTCCTCACCCTACGTGTTCCCACCCACTCCTCATCCCACGTGTTCATATAGCCACTCCTCACCCCACGTGTTCACAGCCACTCCTCATCCCACGTGTTCATATAGCCACTCCTCACCCCACGTGTTCACAGCCACTCCTCACCCCACGTGTTCACAGCCACTCCTCACCCCACGTGTTCACAGCCACTCCTCACCCCACGTGTTCACAGCCACTCCTCACCCCACGTGTTCACAGCCACTCCTCACCCCACGTGTTCACAGCCACTCCTCACCCCACGTGTTCACAGCCACTCCTCACCCCACGTGTTCCCACCCACTCCTCATCCCACGTGTTCATATAGCCACTCCTCACCCCACGTGTTCACAGCCACTCCTCACCCCACGTGTTCACAGCCACTCCTCACCCCACGTGTTCACAGCCACTCCTCACCCCACGTGTTCACAGCCACTCCTCACCCCACGTGTTCACAGCCACTCCTCACCCTACGTGTTCCCACCCACTCCTCACCCCACGTGTTCACAGCCACTCCTCATCCCACGTGTTCATATAGCCACTCCTCACCCCACGTGTTCACAGCCACTCCTCACCCCACGTGTTCACAGCCACTCCTCACCCCACGTGTTCACAGCCACTCCTCACCCCACGTGTTCACAGCCACTCCTCACCCTACGTGTTCCCACCCACTCCTCATCCCACGTGTTCATATAGCCACTCCTCACCCCACGTGTTCACAGCCACTCCTCACCCCACGTGTTCACAGCCACTCCTCACCCCACGTGTTCACAGCCACTCCTCACCCCACGTGTTCACAGCCACTCCTCACCCCACGTGTTCATATAGCCACTCCTCACCCCACGTGTTCACAGCCACTCCTCACCCCACGTGTTCACAGCCACTCCTCACCCCACGTGTTCACAGCCACTCCTCACCCCACGTGTTCACAGCCACTCCTCACCCCACGTGTTCACAGCCACTCCTCACCCTACGTGTTCCCACCCACTCCTCATCCCACGTGTTCATATAGCCACTCCTCACCCCACGTGTTCACAGCCACTCCTCACCCCATGTGTTCATATAGCCTGAATCCCAGATCCACTGCGAGGTAGTCCACAAACATTCCACAGGCATAGCGAACATAGTCCTCTGTAGGGAGAGCAGCCACAATACATACAGTACATACTGCACTGGCCCACATGTTCTCCAGTTTAGGCTACAGTGGGACTTGTTTAGCAAGTACCTGGTTTAGTACATACTCCTGGATAGTAAGTACTCCTCATTCTGTCCCCGTATATACCTCATGTACATAAACCAACCCTGGTAGTAAGTACCTGGTTTAGTACATACTCCTGGATAGTAAGTACTCCTCATTCTGTCCCCGTATATACCTCATGTACATAAACCAACCCTGATAGTAAGTACCTGGTTTAGTACACACTCCTGGATAGTAAGTACTCCTCATTCTGCCCCTGTGTATACCTCATGTACATAAACCAACCCAGATAGTAAGTACCTGGTTTAGTACATACTCCTGGATAGTAAGTACTCTTCATTCTGTCCCTGTGTATACCTCATGTACATAAACCAACCCAGATAGTAAGTACCTGGTTTAGTACATACTCCTGGATAGTAAGTACTCTTCATTCTGTCCCTGTGTATACCTCATGCACATAAACCAACCCTGATAGTAAGTACCTGGTTTAGTACACACTCCTGGATAGTAAGTAATCCTCATTCTGCCCCTGTGTATACCTCATGTACATAAACCAACCCAGATAGTAAGTACCCGGTTTAGTACATACTCCTGGATAGTAAGTACTCTTCATTCTGTCCCTGTGTATACCTCATGCACATAAACCAACCCTGATAGTAAGTACCTGGTTTAGTACACACTCCTGGATAGTAAGTAATCCTCATTCTGTCTCTGTGTATACCTCATATACACAAACCAACCCTGATAGCAAGTACCTCTGATAATAAGTACTAACTTTGTGTCCTTGGTGAGGTACATACTAGGCAAGTTCGCAGCATCGTGAATCAAAGCCCAGGGTGCAAGTTTGAGTGTATATTGTCACAAGTGGTGGACACTAAACAAGACAACATAACTTTAGTATCGATTCTCAAACATTCATGGACAAAAATTCACAATCGCTCCTTCATTTCAAAATTTTCCAAAACAAGAACCACTAATGTGCAGCACAGACACCAGCAAATGACATACAAATGCACAAGTCGTGCATGACAAGTTTTCTATTGTCTTTAAAATGTGTGTGTGTGTGTGTGTGTGTGTGTGTGTGTGTGTGTGTGTGTGTGTGTGTGTGTGTGTGTGTGTGTGTGTGTGTGTGTGTGTGTGCATGCGTGCGCGTGTGCATGTGTGTGCACACATGTGTGTGTGTGTGTGTGTGCGCGTGTGTGTGCGTGTGTGTGCACGCGCGTGCATGTATGTGTGCATGTGTGTGCACATGTTAGGTCTTCAAGCTCCCCATGTTTGATTCCTGATGACAGCATAAAAATACAGTGACACCTCTATAATCTGACATTCTCTCTAATCCATCCATCTTACAAGATACAGTCACCATATTAAAGTATGTTAATAATAACTTTATAATCAGACAACCTCCTAATCTGACACTATTTTCAGTGTTCAAATAGAGAGGTCTCCCTGTACATGTGATGAGACCATCAATGTGTCCTCACCTCGTGTTGCTTGTTTGCTTCTTGCAGCAACCAGAAGTGCAGCTCTTGAGCCTTGCCCAACTTGTACTCCTTTCTCTTCCAGTTTGTCAGCTAGCACATTCACCTTTCTGCTCAGCCAAGTCAGGGTGGCATCCTGAGAGTAAGAGTAGTAGTGATCCTGCCCCACTGTAGCAACACAGAACAATAGAAGTGTACGCACTGTAAAAATTACTGGGAGCCCAAATTGTTTTAATCGCATGAAGACTTTTCAGAAGTATGTAAAGTAAAAAAAACCTTTTTTTTACATATGTACTTCTAAAAATTGAGTAGCTTATGTACGGGATGAACTGACTGTGAGAATTTACCTCAAAAAGCACAGTCAAACTTGGTCAGTAAGCACCATCAAGGGCCAAATTGCTGTCAGTAGTACTTACTATCTGTGTTGTTTTCAGTACTGTACATGAGGTAGGGAGAGAGCAAGGAGCACTTACTATCCAGGAGTATGTACTATCCCAGGTACTTACTAGCAGAGTTTGACTGATCATTGACAAAAGTTTGAATCATGCCTAAGTTCAAAGGCATATGGTGCATGTGTGTGTATAATATGGAACTGAAGGTGTGTGTGTGTGTGTGTGTGTGTGTGTGTGTGTGTGTGTGTGTGTGTGTGTGTATGTGTGTGTGTGTGTGTGTGTGTGTGTGTGTGTGTGTGTGTGTGTGTATGTGTGTGTGTGTGTGTGTGTGTGTGTGTGTGTGTGTGTGTGTGTGTGTGTGTGTGTGTGTGTGTGTGTGCATATGTACATGTGCATGTGTGTGTGAATACATGTGTGTATGAAGTGGGAAACTGACCTTTCACATTACAAACATTTCTCCATTGATTTTTGGACACATAGCAGGTCAGTTCAGATATTGAAAAATACGTTTCATCCTCCAGAATGTCGTCCAGGGGAACATACTTACCACTCTGGACAGATGAGATCAACAAAGCCGGGTGAGCATCAGCAACAACACCAGGCCACACCACCATGCATGAGGAGCATTGAAAGTTATAGTGGAGCTTCAATGATCTACCAAAATACGTACTATTTCATAAAAAACTCCCTAATTCCCTCCCAAAAATCCCCCAATTCCCAAAAACCTCACTAATTTCACCAAACAACTCACAAATTCCCCCAAAAAGTATCCCATAATATTCCCCCAATATTGAAATTAAAATTTAGCCAAATTTATGGCATGACTGAGGGTCCACTTAAAAAGTCTTAGCTCATGGTACTTGTACCAATTGGAAATTTGTATTAATTTTGTAGTTCTTGCACTTCAACTGGAAGTAACTGCACTTGTTCTAGAACAATGTATGGCGATAATCGATAGATCGGTTATTTGATAATAATTATTCATTATTCAAAATTATAATTATTGTATTGTTGGTTATTGATTGATATTGATATTGACTACCATTCAATGTATACAGTCCAGGACTACACACAGTCCAGGACTACACACTGTCCAGGACTACACACTGTCCAGGACTACCTACTGTCCAGGACTGCACACTGTCCAGGACTGCACACTGTCCAGGACTGCACACTGTCCAGGACTACACACTGTCCAGGACTACCTACTGTCCAGGACTGCACACTGTCCAGGACTGCACACTGTCCAGGATTGCACACTGTCCAGGACTACACACTGTCTAGGACTACCTACTGTCCAGGACTACCTACTGTCCAGGACTGCACACTGTCCAGGACTGCACACTGTCTAGGACTGCACACTGTCCAGGACTGCACACTGTCCAGGACTACACACTGTCCAGGACTGCACACTGTCCAGGACTGCACACTGTCCAGGACTGCACACCGTCCAGGACTGCACACCGTCCAGGACTGCACACTGTCCAGGACTACACACTGTCCAGGACTACACACTGTCCAGGACTACACACTGTCTAGGACTACCTACTGTCCAGGACTGCACACTGTCCAGGACTGCACACTGTCCAGGACTGCACACTGTCCAGGACTGCACACTGTCCAGGACTGCACACTGTCCAGGACTGCACACTGTCCAGGACTGCACACTGTCCAGGACTGCACACTGTCCAGGACTACACACTGTCCAGGACTGCACACTGTCCAGGACTGCACACTGTCCAGGACTGCACACTGTCCAGGACTGCACACTGTCCAGGACTGCACACTGTCCAGGACTACACACTGTCCAGGACTACACACTGTCCAGGACTACACACTGTCTAGGACTACCTACTGTCCAGGACTGCACACTGTCCAGGACTGCACACTGTCCAGGACTGCACACTGTCCAGGACTGCACACTGTCCAGGACTGCACACTGTCCAGGACTGCACACTGTCCAGGACTACACACTGTCCAGGACTACACACTGTCCAGGACTACACACTGTCTAGGACTACCTACTGTCCAGGACTGCACACTGTCCAGGACTGCACACTGTCCAGGACTGCACACTGTCCAGGACTGCACACTGTCCAGGACTGCACACTGTCCAGGACTGCACACTGTCCAGGACTGCACACTGTCCAGGACTACACACTGTCCATGCTGCAGTCAAACTAACCTCAGTTGCCTTTGCAATGTAGGGGAGAACCAGAAACAGAGGATCCACAGGAGTCAATACATACATAGACCCATCTATACATGCACAAAAGATGACACAGATGTAAAATTAAATGTTTGCACATTCGAATAAAGCCAATTAGACTTTTGGATTAAATTCTCTAAGCCCTAAAGGTTATCTGGCTAATCCTACGTACATTCTGCAAGAACAATATCAATGCCCTTATGCAACTGTTAGAAGTAAAATGTAGAACTAAGCTCAGCATACTGCTTAAAACTTGTCATGAGAGAATCAGCACTGCACAATGTTGCATCCTTTGCTATCCTTTTGAAAACTGTGAAATGTAGGTAAAACTCGTTTTTCACTTCAAATTCAGTTGCCGATTTAAAGTAAAATGTTAGTCAGAATAATCTTGAGCAAACACGTAGCAAAAAATCTTCAATAATTTTTCGTATGTAGCTGACGAACGCCTGCGTGGCCGAAACGTCCGATTTTGATGTGAAGATTTTTGTTGAAGATTTTTTGCTACATGTTCGCTCAAGATTATTCCAACTAACATTATAGAACAAAGCAATGAGCCCCTATGATATTATTCAAAGTAACCTGTCAAGGACCGGGGGGTATTTGGGCTTGAAAGATGTATGTTTACTAAATGCCAGGAAAGACAAAGGAACCTTGTAGCAAAGTGGTCTCCACAAACCAGCACCTTGGTTCACCCGAGGAGATCTTCTTCAATTCGTACACTTCACGGGAGTGAGGGTGGAGAAGAAACAAACAACCATCATTGTGACGAGGATGTCTCAAGGAGACAATGCAGGGTTCTTTTGAAATGGACTCTTCTTCTAAAACGTCTTCAGTGGGGTTAGCTAAGGAGTCTGTGAAGAGAGATAAATACCTTATTATTGCCAAATTTTACTAATCACAGCATGCGGCAACAACAGAAGTCATACATGGGGTTTATAGACCCTGGACACAGAGGTTCTTAAAATGAACTGAAAACGGTTCGTAGGTAACTGCTGGTTTTTCAGACTAATAAGGCTCAGACAGGGCCGGAGAGAGGAGAAAACACCCCACCAAAACTCTCTGACTAGTACCACAGCGAGTTGTGGAGGTTACTGTCCGAGTGACTGGCTCGAGTGGCATCTTGCAATCCTCAAAATTCCCTTCTCGTCTTTCATATTCTTCGAATCCTCAGAGAAAAAACATCACAACGTTAGTTTCCCCCTCTATCCTCCCCCATGTTGACTGTGTGTGCAAGTGTCATCATTTCCTCAAGCTACACTTTGCTGGTCTTCACTCCTCACCACCATCTTGATTTTTGTGAAGGCCAACTATGTGCTTTGTGGCATTTAATAAATTAATAATAAAATTATATTGCTTATCAAATCATAGATAGTCCAGACACTGTTTAGAGTATCTATAATCAACTGGAAATCCTGTATCACATGACTGATATGTGAGTGTCACATGGGTATCACATGATTGTATGCCTAATCAAAGTCGCATGAGATAACAATATACAGACCTAGGCAATTGCTATGCTACAAATTCAACAAAATTGATTCCATTCAAAAAATTATTTTCTATACACTGGAGCACTGGAGTGCTTTTGGATCTGTCTTGTATGCCACAAAGCACATAGTTGGCTCAAAACAGCTACTGATTGACGCAGGACTCCATTAGCAGCTCATGTGCAACAGTTACAGCATGGAGTATCTATGGTTACAGGCAATGCCTGCCCTTATACACAGCCACAATTAAAACTAGCTCATGGCCTTCATTCAGTTGGAACGCCATATTTATCTGTATTTACTTCTAGTACGGAATAAAGTACGCCACAATGCCACAATCTCTGCAATCATGGCGACTAACCGGGTAAAACAAAAATGTAGCGCTTTTGTCCTTGTTTCACGAAAGATAACTTGCTTTCGTCGATCTCTTTGTCATCTGCCGAGCATTTCGCCATAGTTCACTACCAGAACACGCTTGACCTAGTAGAAGAACTAGCAGGCTCTGCTTTTTGGCGGCAAAGTATGGAAAATGGCGGGAAGGGGCGTGATTATAACTTTATATTTGATAATTAGGAATAGAGAACTGTATCAAAGTATTAACCCTACACAAGTAATATACTGATTGTAATCGTCAATACTTACTCTATAACTGTATTAAATTAGCACGGTTACAGAAATTTCTCGTGTGTTCTTCTGAATCGAATGGAGGCGAATTGTGAGATCGAAGTGGTCATCCCTGACGTGTGTGGAGCATATTATTCGGTACGTTTACATCATAAATACTGATTGTGTACGCCGTTCTTTTGCTCCGAGGTGGTCTTACCATACTTAGACAATATTATGAAGATGACTTTTATGCCCTCGAAACCATCTATTTGTAAATTGGGACCCTTTTCTTTGAGCTCTTCTACAAAATTAATGAAGTTTATGGTTTGAGTGGTTATTTATTCTATGGATTTGTGTACTATCGTCTGTATGAGCTATGTTCGCTTGTATTTACCCCAGGCTATCCTAGTCGACGTCAATGATGAGAAGGGAACGGCTACTGTTGCATTCCAGAACGAGTATGTCCTGTTTCGTGGCTAGCAAGTGCAAGCACATACCCACCCACCCACACACACACATCACACACACACACACACACACACACACACACACACACACACACACACACACACACACACACACACACACAGAGAGATAAAAGCAAGAAAGCCACCTCTTTTATCCCTCAATGTAGTTGGAGACCATCTGCAGAGGTAGACCTCAGCAACGTTCGTCATCCACCTGCTCCCTCACCACTGGAAAGTGAGCTGTGTCTTGAACAGGAAGTCGAAGCTTATCTTCCCCACAAAGCTGATGAGCCATCGGGTTGGTGGCTTGGCAAGGTAGCTAAGATCAGGGGTGGCCTGATAGTAGTTGAGTTCTCAGACGAGGACCACACGTACACAGACATTGTGGACAGAGAGAACATTCGTCCAGCAAACAAAAAGTACGTGCGCATGTGCACTATACCTGCAGGGATTTTTCTAGAAAAAAATGCCAGGGGGCATATTGGACACTTTAGAGGGGGGGGGGGGGGGGTGGAGGGCCCCCCCTGCCCCCCCTCTAAAAATATCCTGTGCCTGATTTGTCCTGACATCTTGAGAAAATGTTTGAAAACTGTGTTCCTCAATCATGTGATACTGTATGGTTCATGCATGTGTTGTGTGCTCCCACTGCTGGTAGTGTACAGGGAAACTGGTTAGCACAAAGTCACTTAACGAGAAATATCCCCTAACGAGAGCAATTTCTGTGAACCAACTGTGTATGCAACGTACTAGCTTCATCCTTTTTGACAAGAACTAAATGTTAGTGCACCCTGGGTCTTTGTTAACCAGCTTCCACTGTGGTTTTTCGTTAACCAGTTTCCACTGTGGGTTTTTGTTAACCAGTTTCCACTGTGGTTTTTCGTTAACCAGTTTTGTTAACCAGTTTCCACTGTGGTTTTTCGTTAACCAGTTTCCACTGTGGTTTTTCGTTAACCAGTTTCCACTGTGGTTTTTCGTTAACCAGTTTCCACTGTGGTTTTTCGTTAACCAGTTTCCACTGTGGTTTTTTGTTATCCAGTTTCCACTGTGGTTTTTCGTTATCCAGTTTCCACTGTGGTTTTTATTTCCGTATACTGTGAACCTGTCTTAAACACCACCTATAGAGAAGGACCACCTGTCTACAGAGGCCACTGTAGGCTGGTCCATAAACCACTTTAGCAATACATACCAACCTGGCAATTGAGACCACCTGAATAGTAGGGACAGTGTAAGGTAGTCCCTAGGGTGGTCTTAATCCACAGGTTCCACTCTACATGTGAATTTTTCCAACTGTAATTTGTCGTCATATTTCCCCACTGTGCTCCCTGTTTTAATTTGCTCTGTTGAAAAATTAAGGAATGTACAGTATATTTACACACACACACACACACACACACACACACACACACACACACACACACACACACACACACACACACACACACGTTTGTTGTCTACTCTTGACATTGAGTGTATCTGGTATATTCTCTGTATATTATAGTATATTCTCTGTATATTGTAGTATATTCTCTGTATATTACAGTATACTCCTCTCTGCTGTAGCCCTTTTCTGAAGGATGTTGCAGCTCTGTGTAAGGAAGAATTCCCTGTACCTCGTGATACAGTACCATTGTGAGTGCGGGCTTTCAAGCCAGAAAACATGGCTGCATTTTTGATTGCTCTACCACCTGCTGTATTGTGAATTATTGTTAACTTGCCATAATCTTGCACATCCAAGCTCGTTGCAATATGCACATGTGCACGCAGTTTATCTCATTGATATGTATATGCACAAATTTGTGTGTACAGGCACATGTTTGTATGCACACACACACATACACACACGCACACACACACGCATGCATGTGCACACGCACACACACAGACACACACACATGCACACACACAAGCACGTACATCACAAACACACGTACACACACACACACACACACACACACACGCACACACGCACACACACACACACACACACACACACACATACACACACATACGCACACACACACACACACACACACACACACACACACACATATACACACACACGTACACACACACACACACACATACACACACACACACACACACACACACACACACACACACACACACACACACACACCTATGTATACTTTCCACACTATTCTCTCAGTTGTAAAGTTCCTGGAGCTCATCAGAAGTTTAAGGAGAAGATAGGGGCCCTTTCTGTCTATTATCGTGAAGAGACGAATTCTCTGGTTGTACTGTCTGGTTCAAACAGACCAGTAGAGTGTGCAGGGTTGCTCATTGATATGCACTTCAGGAACTTAAGGACAAAAGGATTGTTGACCAGCCACAATGAAGAAACAACAAGGAAATTAGAGGTGTGTGTATATGTGTGTGTTGTGTGTGTGTGTGTGTGTGTGTGTGTGTGTGTGTGTGTGTGTGTGTGTGTGTGTGTACGTGCGTGCGTGTGTTTGCTCATATGTACAAGTGTGACTTTGTTGGTGTGTGCGTATGTTTGTACGTATGTGTGTATGTATGTGTGTGAGTTGTGTACAAACTAAAGAAGCATTTCTCAGAACACCATGGACTTGGCACTTTCTTTATTGCTCTGCAGATGATGAGGGTGAAGGCAATGTACGAAAACCACTACAAGGAGGAGTTTCATGTCCCTCAGGATCTTCTGGGACTTGTGATCGGTGTAAAAGGACAGAACCTGCAAGCTGCTCGCAAGATTGAAGGTATCACACAACTGCACATCGATGACTCGGCATCTCTGGTCAGAATCATTGGAGAGGTGTGTACTATTGCCATGCCATTGCTTCCGGGACCTATGTACATACATATACCCTGTATATCTGTTACCATGGTGACCTGTACTCTAAGTGCTTGTTACCAAGGCATCTGTATTCTGTGTGTCTGTTGTCATGTCAGCATACTGTATAGTCCGCGCTTGTTACTGTTGTGATTTGTGCTTTTTGTGCCTGTAAATACAGAACCCATGTAGGTGTGCTCTGTGACCTGGTTCCTATGGTGACTGGTACTTGTGGTGTTTTTGTTGATTGTAGACACCAGAGGCAGTCAAGCAGGCAAGAGATATGCTGGAATATGCCTCGGAAGAGATGAAAGTCCCCAGGAACCTAGCTGGTGTGTGTGTGTGTGCGTGTGCGTGCATGTGTGCATGAGATGAAAGTTCCCAGGAACCTACCTGGTACATGTGAGGGTGTGTGGGTATGGGTGTGTGCACATGTGTACGTGTGTGCATACAAACTGAATACTAGACTTCATTTCCCTATTATAATTAGTATATTTATCTAATGTCCCCATACAGCCAAAGTGATCGGAAAGAAAGGGCAAGTAATCCAAGACATCATGGACAAGTCTGGCATTGTAAATGTGAAGATATTAGGAGACGAGGAGGCCAGAGACAAGAATATTGACACATCTGAAGAGGTTCATACACCCACTGGAACTGGGCGTGTATTCTGTGTTAATCAGTTACATGTTAGTGTGAAGTTGGATGTGCCCCACATCAATCTCCCCCTCAGCAGAGACCACCCATTTCCAAAGGCCACCCTCACATGTCCCTAAGGATGGTCTCTCAAAAGAGGTACTACTGTACTGTTTGGTGATCTGGGTACAATGGTGTTGGAGGGTGTACAATGGTGTTGGAAGGGGTACAATGGTGTTGGAAGGGGTACAGTGGTGTTGGAAGGGGTACAATGGTGTTGGAAGGGGTACAATGGTGTTGGAAGGGGTACAATGGTGTTGGAAAGGGTTTGGTTGGGTGTAGTGGTGGTAGTGGTAATGGTTTGGGGGGGGGGTCTCCCAACTGTCAGACACGTTCCACTTGCCAGATTATTATCATAAATGTGATTCCCAGCATGTTAGCTTGGAAGGTCGTCATTGTTGAGGCAGCCTATTGATCTTTGTAAAGAGGAGTCCTCCATATACAGGACAGCTTACTGTGTCCCAATGGTGTCCTTATTATAGAGGTTCCACTGTACAGGACAGCTCACTGTGGTCGCAGTGGTGTCCTTATTATAGAGGTTTCACTGTACAGGACAGCTTACTGTGGTCCCAGTGGTGTCCTTATTATAGAGGTTTCACTGTATAGGATGGTTTACTGTGGTCCCAATGGTGTCCTTATTATAGAGGTTCCACTGTACAGGACTGCTTACTGTGGTCCCAATGGTGTCCTTATTACAGAGGTTTCACTATACAGGACAGCTTACTGTGGTCCCAGTGGTGTCCTTATTACAGAGGTTTCACTGTACAGGACAGCTTACTGTGGTCCCAGTGGTGTCCTTATTACGGAGGCTTCACTGTAGACCCCCCCCCCTTGAGAGCCAGCCTGTAGACCCCCCCCCCCCCCCTTGAAAGCCAGCCTGTAGACCCCCCCCTTGAGAGCCAGTCTGTAGACCCCCCCCCCCCCCCCCTTGAGAGCCAGCCTGTACACCCCCCCCCCTTGAGAGCCAGCCTGTAGACCCCCCCCTTGAGAGCCAGCCTGTAGACCCCCCCCTTGAGAGCCAGCCTGTAGACCCCCCCCTTGAGAGCCAGCCTGTAGACCCCCCCCTTGAGAGCCAGCCTGTAGACCCCCCCCTTGAGAGCCAGCCTGTAGACCCCCCCCTTGAGAGCCAGCCTGTAGACCCCCCCCTTGAGAGCCAGCCTGTAGACCCCCCCCTTGAGAGCCAGCCTGTAGACCCCCCCCTTGAGAGCCAGCCTGTAGACCCCCCCCCCTTGAGAGCCAGCCTGTAGACCTATGTATGTTGTGATGGTGCATGCACATGCGCCCTCGGTCAATTAATTAGCACTTTATGGCTGCTGTAGCACACCAAGGCAGGATACAACTATTACATGTGTCATGGTGAAGCAAAACACTGAAAAATGTGACAATTGACAACTACTAATTAATGAGGCATGAATGGGTTTTGGCTGGCAGGAGATTGACAAGACCCTTGACCTGGGCTACATCAGAGTAGCAGGGCTACATCGTGAATGTAAGCCCACAGTACTCTTTGATCCACCCAACTTTTGCCCCCGCACCATGACACATGTGTGTATGTACCATATTTGGTGCTAATTTTTGTGAGACATTATTGTGAATTTTGTGAAAGTTCAATCACAAATATTTGGTTGGATGCGTAGTCTATTTGTCTAGCATATCAGGGGTGAAAATAACTTCCATGATTTGATCTGAACTTTGTCAGATCACTTTGGATCTTGATCGGCCATCAGGACTCTTGTTTGGACATTAGACTACGTCCGTTCATGCATATACTTCCAACAATTTTTTTTTGCTAGATGATTCTTTGAGTTAATTTTTAGGTGATCAACACAAAGTACTACCATACTCCTTGATTAGTGTAATAGTCTCAAGTTCTGAATCACTTATTGGCACACATAGATTGCAAGCATTCTATTTAATTCAGCAAAATCAGTTGGTAGTCAAATTCAGCATTTAATCAAATTCATAGTTCTGCTATGTACATGTGTGTGCACTACACGCATGCTTTACTGAGAAAGAAATGGCCGTTCCGCGAATTGCTTATCAGAAAGCGGCGTTCTGAGAATTTTGGGATTCTTTTCTGCTGAGCAAGATCAATAACGTTCCTTTATCAATGATTCAGACTTAATATGTATCTATTGCTCCTGTTTGTAACCTTAAATGTGCATAATCTGTATTTTAATGTGGGCACAAAACAAGAGACTTGCTAGGCCAAATGTCAGATCACTTGATATTTGAATGGCCAGTCCAAGGCAAATGGTCGGCCAATGGCCAATGGCCGCCGGCTGTTATTCCCCCCCCCCCCCTGCATATAGTAGGGACTGGTCCATTCGTGAAATATACATCCCACGAAAATTATCGCCTAGTCTGTATTTTGTACTGTAGGTACCGTTCACTTTCATTGGACTGCGGAAGACCATTGACAATGCAAAGATCATGGTGGACTACCTCATGGAGGACCTGAAGGACATTCAGCAGTTGGTGAAGAGCAGAGAAGAACTGGACTACCAACTCAACCGACTGCGACTTGAGGGCACACCTCTCACATACAACTCGTCAAGACGACCTCGTGTGTCAACTGGGAGTGATTCCAGTTACCGGAGTGGGCAGGTCTTAGTACAGGAGGGAATGAGTGAGCTAGCTCTTTGTGTGTGTGTGTGTGTGTGTGTGTGTGTGTGAGTGAGTGAGTGAGCTAGCCTCTCTCTCTCTCTCTGTGTGTGTGTGTGTGTGTGTGTGTGTGTGTGTGTGTGTGTGTGTGTGTGTGTGAGCTAGCCTCTGTGTGTGTGTGTGTGTGTGTCTGTGTCTGTGTGTGCGCGCATGCATGTGTACATATGTGTACACTCATGTTTGTATGTGTATGTGCTTGTGTGGTGTACCTGCTAAAATGTGTTTGTTTAGTAATTACACTGTACACACATACGTATGTACTTTTGTATGTGTATTATTCTTGTGTAGTAAGTTAGTATATGTACGGTATAATATTTATGTACAGTGGAACCTCTGAATAAAGGGCACTTTGGGGACAACATAAAGTCAGCTGATTTGTTCTTTGTAGAGAGGTTTTCCTCTTTGGGAGGTTCAAAATGTATTGTAGGAATTACGTATACTGGGACCATATGTTGCGTCCTTTGTAGAGAGATTTGTTATACTGTGTCCCTATCTGGGAGAGTCCACTATCCAAGGTTCCACTCGCTGTGCTGCATGTGGTGACTGTTCACCCTCTATTGTAATGTGGCAGGTGATTCTGATGTTCATGCCGGCAGCAATATGCAATATACCAGAAACCATGTAGACGAAGCTCTGCATCAGTCCGAGGAGCAGCAACAAGATCTTCGTCACCAGCCCTTGCCCCAGCACCAACCCTCAACTGAACCTCATCCCCAGGGCCAGCCGCAAACTGAGCTTCGTACACAGCACCAGCTGCAGACTGACCTTCGCACACAGCACCAACCACAAAGTGACCTTCATCTCCAGCACCAACCACAAAGTGACGTTCATCCCCAACAGCAGCTGAAAAGTGACCGTCGTCCCCAGCATCGACCACAAAGCGACTTTCGTCCCCAGCACCAACCACAAAGTGACCCTCAGCCCCAACATCACCAGCGGCATCGTCCAAATGACAGGCAAGGCCGCACATCTCAGCAGGATCCACAGAAACGTGGTGTCCATTCCCAGCGACAGAAAAACCCTCGGCAACAGGTAGAACAGCAGCAAGTGGAAATGGAAACATCACCTCAAGTAAATGGAACACAAAACTCAGATGATGAGGATGAAGAAGAAGAACCTAGTGCATTCAGTCATGATGAAGAAGAGGAGGAGGCACAGACATCAAGCACTTCAAGCAGAACCAACTCTACTCAGAATCGTCAAGGAGGAAGAATGAGACGATCTTACAACAGCTATCAATATGGCCGCAGTAGGGGGAACAATCGTGGTGGTAGAGGTGGAGGTAGAGGAAGGGGTGGATTTCAGAATCAACGAAGGAGAAACCAGACACCACGTAATGCAGATGAGCAAACATCAAGAAACGGCCAGCAGGGAGGGAGACAAGGCTACCACTCCACCTCTGAGGGAGTGAACCACAATGCTGGTCACCAGGAAACTGAGCAGCCATTGCCACAACGGCAGAAAAATGGCAACCGTGGTAGTGGTAAAAGTACACCTTCCTCAGAGTGGCCTGAATTGTAAAGCAGACTTCACCACTTAAAATGATTAAAATCTTGACCCGTATTTGCTGTTTTGAGTCTGGTATTTTGTATTCTGTTTTATTGTAATGAATTAAATATTTGATAATCAGCTCCATACCATTAATTAAATGCACAATGTCATGTTCTTGTCTAGTAGACTCCTCACTATGCTGACATTAGTCCATGTGGCAATAGATTCCCAAAGGGATTTGCACACTACAAACACAACATGCAGTCATAGCAGGTACCTTAACGTCTGCTGGTTCGCATCAAAACCTTCATTACAAATGGTCTGTGTGCATTGGAGGACGGTACTATTTCTCCATATTGTCTTAGTAAATGAAATGCACATTATGTGCAATGCAATGAAATTCAATAATTATATTAATTATAATAAATAACATCCACCTTATCAGTACTGCACAGCTTATCATGATTTAATATTACACAATAAAAACAATGGTACATTGTACTCCAATCCAGTGACAAGAGTCAAAGTTCTGTAAGCTCCTAGATCATATGGGACGGTCAATGGATAACCTGGGATAAGTAGCAGAGGGAGGGAGGGGGAGAGAGAGAGAGGGAGAGGGAGAGGGAAGAGAGAGAGGGAGAGGGAGGAGAGAGAGAGGGAGAGGGAGGGGGAGAGAGAGAGAGGGAGAGGGAGAGGGAAGAGAGAGAGGGAGAGGGAGGAGAGAGAGAGGGAGAGGGAGAGGGAAGAGAGAGAGAGAGAGAGAGAGAGAGAGAGAGAGAGAGAGAGAGAGAGAGAGAGAGAGAGAGAGAGAGAGAGAGAGGGAGGGGGGGAGGGAAGAGAGAGAGAGAGAGAGAGGGAGGGGGAGAGGGAAGAGAGAGAGAGAGAGAGAGATGTTTGAGGATGCATATACTACAACTGTATGCATCATACAATACATCCACGTACACAAGTTACATGTACATACACATGTACATACTATAGGCATGATCGGAAAAAATATATACTTGTGTGCGATCAACTTTCATGTGTCCATGCACCAGTATATGATTCAATCTAATTACAATGGACAGTTCTGTTGGAGAAATACATGTAAATTAATATATTGAAAACTGTATTGAAGATCACCTGTCTATAGAGACCACTGTAGGCTGTCCTATACATCTCAGTGATGCATAAAGACCACCTGCCTACAAAGACTGTGAATTTTGTGGCCCTCAAGTGTTGTTCATGCACACTCAGATGTCAGATGTGTACAATGTCATATGTTCATGCAATGATTGAGTGTTTGATATGTATACACACACACACATACACAATGGGACACACACTGGCACACACACACACACACACACACACACACACACACACACACACACACACACAATGGCACACACACCAGTACACACACACACATACACACACACACACACACACATATACGTACACAGACACAATGGCACACACACATACACACACACACACACACACACACACGTACTGTTACACACACACGATTGCGTAAGTGGTAAAATTGGGTCTTCGTGCATCACAGAGTAATTTCTTGAGGACCACTTAATGTATAGACACACAATGCACATGTAGTAGACGGACCACTCACTTTACAATCAGAAAAATCAGCTTGTGTACCGACACTTGGCAATGCCCTTTGATGCCACTAATATACAGAGTTATTGATCTTTAGGCTGTGAACGAAGCTTTCTTGATTAAAAGAGGCTTCAGTCTTTGTTTTTAATTCGAGTTTTACGATGATACCTTACTTTGAACTCAGTAGAAAATCGTCACTGGGCACAGTGGCGAAATAACCGCGTTCTCTCAGGGACTGTCGACAGCCTGACCTGCCTTTCTTCTCCGAAATAGACTACAGAGGCAAACTTTTGGTAGAGTGTCCCCAGCAAGACGTCCAAGGAGATGTCCATCTTCGATGAACGGGTAGAAGCAGGTCCCATGGAAGCGTCTAATCGTAGTCTGGCGCTAGAAACTGCTGCCTTCGCGCCTATACTAGTAGTAGACGCGGGCACTCACGTGCAAATCTATGCACAAGTATGTGCTGCATACTTTGGTATAGGGAGTATGGAAATTGGCTAACTATAAATAGCACTTTTATCAATATATTTTCAGAAGGTCCGGATGGCATAATTGCTAGCCCCGTGACTAGGTATTAGTGCTGAGGTCCAAGCCCCGGTGTTCGAAATCGACTCCGGTCACTTTCTTTCTGAAAAAAAAACGGCTCCCGTTTATCAGTAGTCAGTTCCGTTCCTCAGTGGTCAGTTGCAATACTCCTGTACAAAGAATCGTATGGGAGGAGCTTTGGGTCTCGCGGCTGGTCTCCCACCTAATACTGATCATGTCTTCTCGAGATACAAGAGAATGAGTACTTCACTCTAGGGCTCTTCCTGAAGATCTGGGACTTCAATTGGGTTAACTTTTTTTCATAGACTATACCTTTCCAACTACAATCATTGAGAAATCGATCCATAGATAGATAGATATTATTATTTATGCAGGAAAACCTGTCAGCTCAATATGGCTGGTCTACCCAGGTATCCTGCTCAATACATACACAAATCACTACAGAAAATGATAACAATGGTAGCAACAACAATAATGGTACAATAATGGATAACAATTATGTGTATAGACGATATGCAAAATAAACTAATAATTAATACATTGAAATACAAATGATATATAACATTGAACATGTTACACACACAAGCAGGTAGAATTAAGATAGCATTTTAACATCGAATTAAAGCCTGCAGAAAACCGCATCCTCTTTAAATTGGCTGGGAGCAAGTTCCACTCTTTAATACCCCCAGCAAATCCAAACCGACTCCTTCCGAATT
>CAUJGJ010000185.1:5629491-5636991 GCA_963170055.1 Halisarca cf. caerulea | reverse complement strand
AGTTAATTAGACACTCAGTTCTTTCCCATATGCAGATATGGGGCTGTCTACTTTATGGCTTTTACGGAGCCTTCAGTAACTGATTGGGTTATATTGAGACTTTTAGAGACATACCACAGATCAATAACGGAAAATATGGGCAAGGTGTGTGTGTGTGTGTGCGCGTGTGTGTGTGTGTGTGTGTACGTGTGTGTGTGTGTGCATGTGTGTGCATGCATGCATTGCATGATGTGCATGTGCATGTATGTGGAATTGACAATGTGCTACATTTATATACATCTGTCCATGTTGATATGTACATGGTACAAGAGCACACACACACACACACACACACACACACACACACACACACACACACACACACACACACACACACACACATTCGTACAACTTTTGTTGCAGTGTTTGAAACTTTATTGGCATGCTTCAGTTTATGGGGAAGATTATTGATTTTCTCTCACTACAGGTAAACACAATCACCCTGAAGACAAACTTTGACAAGGTGTGTCTCCGGCAGATGCTTTGAATGATTAACCCATTAGCCTCCATTACTGCAGTCAGTGGTGGACTATATGAGTACTGTTACAGAGGGCCCTTGTTTATCCAACCACGTCCGTTCCTCATGAAGTATGTCGGATAAACCAGGTGTTGGATAAACCAGGTGTTGGATAAACCAGGTGTCGGATAAATCAGGTGTCGGATAAATCAGGTGTTGGATAAACCAGGTGTCGGATAAATCAGGTGTTGGATAAATCAGGTGTTGGATAAACCAGTTGTCGGATAAATCAGGTGTTGGATAAACCAGGTGTTGGATAAATCAGGTGTTGGATAAACCAGGTGTCGGATAAATCAGGTGTTGGATAAATCAGGGTAGACTGCACACAAATCAGTGATAGGGATTCACTGCAGAGGGTTGGATATATTATATAAATGATCGTCTGCCAAATAAGGACACCTCCATAAACAGGACAGATAGTGGTGGTCCCAGTGGTGTCCTTATTATAGAGGTTTCACTGTACAGGACAGCTTACTGAGGTCCCAGTGGTGTCCTTATTATAGAGGTTCCACTGTACAGGACAGCTTACCATGGTCCCAGTGGTGTCCTTATTATAGAGGTTTCACTGTACAGGACAGCTTACTGTGGTCCCAGTGGTGTCCTTATTAAAGAGGTTCCACTGTACAGGACAACTTAGTGCGGTCCCAGTGGTGTCCTTATTATAGAGGTTCCACAGTACATGCATCTTTTAATCAGTTATCCTCTGTCATTCCTGCAGGTCCTGTCCATACTGAATGGATGTCTGGTTGAACCTTTCTCAAGGTTGACACCTGTAAAAACGACTCGAGGGGACGCATCTGCCTGTCGTGTTGTCATGAATAACGTTAAAGGTCCATTCACAGCTGGCGAGAAGGTCTCCTTTGCGATCAGTACAGTTGGAGCTGGGGAGGGAGAGCTTTGTGCTGAGGTGGAAGAAGAGGGCTGCATTAAGCCACAGGAAGTCAGAGTACAGCAACTCACCGAGACCATGTACAGAGTTACGTACAAAACCATCCACAAGGGAGAATTCTTGATGAGGATAACCTTTGATGGTGGAGAAATCGAGGGCTCCCCTTTCTCCTTTACTTGCACCGAACAAGAGCCCGAAGCAAATCAGTGCAAAGCTGATGGCAAAGGGCTGCACTCGGTGAAACAAGGCAAAGAGGGATGCTTCCATGTTCAAGTTCCCAACTGCAACAGTAACAAGCTCCAAGTCAACATTAAGAGTGCAAATGGAAGAAAAAGATCATCTTCAAGAGCATTTGACGAGGCTCTCATCAGCGAACCCTCACCAGACAGCTCAAATACGTACAATGTCAAGTACACTGCGCCACAGCCTGGAGACTATGAGGTACACACACTTTGGGACAAAGTCCATATCCCTGGGTCACCCTTTAAAATAAAGTGTCACCCACTGGCCGACCCACAAAAATTTACACTAGATGCTACTGGTCCTGTTAGGGTTGGGAAGCGGTTCACATGTCGTGTATACACCAGTGAGGGGACAGATTCAACAGCTGAAATGACAGCAGTCATCATCGGCCCCCAGCACACAGTCATCAATAAGAATGTCGTGGAGTCAAAACGCAACAACGACTTCTATTCTCTCTCCTTCACTCCCAATACAACAGGAAGATACTCCATCAATGTCTATGCCGATGGAAACCACATTCACGGGAGCCCATTTAAGCTGAGGACATTCGCTCCTGAAGGAGTGTGTGCTCATGGCCCAGGACTGGTCGACGGGTATGTTGGACAAGAAGGTAAATTCTCCATTGACACAAGCAGCGCAGGTGACGGGAATCTGGTAGTGATGGTTCACGGCCCAAAAGGAGGGTTTGAACTCAGACTGACTCAAGATAAGAAGGCAAAACGCACGGTGTGGGGGTCCTACTGCCCCTCCTACCCCGGCAACTACCTCATTGATGTGATGTGGGCGGATGAACACATTCCGGGATCACCATTCAAGGTGAATATTGCAGACTGCTGTAGTCTGCCCATTGTACCCCACCTTGGAGCAGATGTCACTATTAAACATGATTAGACTCAGTGTTCACTCATGCTCCTCCATATTCTTACACAAATTGGAGTGTGTCTGTCTAAAACAGTCAGTGTTGAATTTAGCTAATAGATTTCACAGTCGCAATGCACACACACCCATATGTGCAGCAGTCAACACACACATACAAATGCATGCATGCACAAAATTGCTTTCATTTTTTTCATTTATCAAGTTTACTGATTGTCTGCAAATTGATGCTATATCACGTGTGAACATTAATTTCAAGCATTTATTATAAATTATATATGATATTGGAACAAACATTGAAATAAGCATTAAACCATCAGGGACAGTTATAAGCTCTCACTTGGTCAGACACACATGATGCTGAATCGACATCCCATGTCGGCGGTGTTGGAAACTAGAAACTACACGATTCAAGAGGTTGATAAGCGGTGGCAAGGCGGGTGGTCTTCTGTATGGCTTCATCCACCATCATGCACGCTTGGTCGACAGCGATGCATGACGTTACGGTTAGAGGAGTTCATCGATATCAATCGTATATAGCTGGCTTCTGACCGTATACTGTTGTGTCTCTTGCCACTTGTTGATCGAGATTGTGGCCAACTTCGAAGGCTTGTAGGCTTGTAACTCTTTGGGAGTCGATTATTTTATGACAGTTGTGACGCGGCCATGGAGTTTACCATTTTGTCAAAAGTAGTTGGACTTTTTCTTCTCTTATCTTTCGTATCTGCTTCGAAGTCGAAAAGTAAGTTGTTTGGGCACTTGTGCTCTTAAACCAAGTCTATAGTCGTTGTTACAATGTTTTCTGCCCCAATCTTAGCGCACACAAGAGAAGACGTTATCAGTAATTCTACAAGTCGGACGTCAGACTCTGTAGACCACCAGGAGAAGATGAAATTCGCGTTTTCTTTGATAACTTCTGTTACTATGGTTATGTTTGCCCTGGCAGCTTTTCTTTTTATCTTCCTTTTCCTTGTGTACGGGTGTACGCAGAGAAAGCGGACGGCAGCAGTCACGAGGGAGGTAGTCCTCGAGAGAAAAGAGTGCGACAGAGTTCGAAATCTGTGAAGCTTCGGGTGTGTGGAGGGCGAAGGACGGGAACAGCCGAATCTATGACCAAACGTTCATCGACCATGCAGCTCGGACCTGAAGTCGGGAATAGCGCGAATTTGAGAGGCGCAGGATAATTTTTATTAATTGTGAATCAGATTTTGTCCCCGAGTGTCAAGTAGGTACGTACAATATTAATGATTCTTGTATTGCAACATCGTGGAGCCCGAACACAGGGTGGGTCAGTCTATTCAGTCAGCTGCAGCCATCAAGTCCAGAACATAATCTCGTACAATGCCAATAACCATTGTTGTGTGTGCATGACCCCAGGCATGTGGAGCCTGTACATGCACTTTGACCTCATTTCTACCAAATTTATGCGACGCTGTTGGGAATTTCACAGGAGAATGTGCTGTCTGCAGATTTGGCCAAATCCTCTGTAAATTAAGCGACTTCTCGAGTACTTGTGATTGACTATATAATGACTGCTGCAACAAAAATTGACATTCTAGGAACTTAATATGTGACAATGTCTGTATAATATATTATTTTGTAGACAAAAATGGTAATACTAATCGATGAAGGTGATTAATAAAAAAATACAATAGTGTGTGTTTTCTTGATGTGTATTGTTTGTGATTGAACGTGGATGTACATTGTGTAGTTTCTTGTTTATTTTTGTGCAGCTCTACATTGATCAGACACATCTCATTATTACTGTGTAATATATTTTGTTGTTGAATAATGGTTTAGTCTTTGTAACTTTTGGTTACATCACTAGTAGATTGATTGTCTGTCTGGTTTGCAATGTGGAAGTCACCTTTTTGTGCCATGTGACTATTTTATAAGTCATCCTTAATTTCCTTCCACCACCCTTATTAATTAATGTTGAACGATACCCGATATGAGCCAGAGAGTAAGCAACATTTGTATGTGGCAGAATTCCAAACCAGGAAACGGAAGAAGAATGAGACCTGGCATGAGCTGGATTTGTTGTAATTAATTTTAAATTATTGAGTCTATAAAGTTAACATGTTGTTGATTGTGTTTGTCAATGAGTTGAACAGATTGCGTTTTCGATTTTCTGGTCTTTGTTAGACTCACAGAAACTGGGAAACTACTACAGGAGCTTACAATGTTGACAACTTGAAGTTACTTGCGTTAGTCCAAGACTGGTAGCTCTGAGTCAGTCCTGCACAACACAATGCCATCTACTAAGTGTGTTGTTACAGTACGGCACTCAACCTAACTGGCATGAACCTTACACTGAGTGCACACAGCAAGCAACAGCTAAAACGTGAAATACAAGCCATGCAGTCTAATTAAGTCCCAGTCCAAGCATAACGTGTAATAGACTGGGGACTGTTTGCGTGAAATATGCTCCAAATTTTAACGATGAAATTTCAGAAAGTCCGTCGAGGCTCAACATTCCCACAGTGAAACTTCTATAATAAGGACACCATTGGGACCACAGTAAGCTGTCCTGTATAGTGAAACCTCTATAATAAGGACACCATTGGGACCACAGAAAGCTGTCCTGTACAGTGAAACCTCTATAATAAGGACACCATTGGGACCACAGTAAGCTGTCCTGTACAGTGAATCCTCTATAATAAGGACACCATTTGGACCACTGCTAACTGTCCTGCCCATGGAGGTGTCCATATTGGCATTGGAGGTTTTATAAGTATATACATGGTCAATGCAAGGGATGTCTAGAGAGGCAGAGCAGTGGTGTCCTGTTAAAGGAGGTGGCTGCCTTTCTGAGGGGTCCTTCAATAGTAGTTTCACCACATATTCTGCAAGGTATGTTTAGCAATGACTGTAATGACAAGAATCGATGCCATATGTGTCTGAGCATCTATCCTCAAGGGAAGCGCACAACATCAGCTACTGTTGTAACAAACATACCCGGTTCAATACACACACAAGACAGACAATAGTTTTTTTTTACAATATTCTTTCCAGAATAAAAGACAGATGATAGAATACAGTACAGTTGCTATATGCTATATTTGTGGTCAGTTTTCAAATTCAATGATAACATCTTCTCCAAGTAAATTCTCGTTTACCTTCACATGAACTGCCTTGATCTGTAACAGGAATAATGGACAGTGTGTGTGTGTGTGTGTGTGTGTGTGTGTGTGTGTGTGTGTGTGTGTGTGTGTGTGTGTGTGTGTGTGTGTGTGTGTGTGTGTGTGTGTGTGTGTATTGATTCAATAGGTGCACAAACAAACTTTTCCGGTCTTTGGAGCAAACAAGGGCATCTGCATCTTCATAGCTTCTAAAACAGCCACCTCCATACCTGCTTCGACCTGGGAACAGCATTGAACACCAGAGAAACAAATGAAATATACATAGATCTATAGACAGGTGGGGGCTACAGGTGGTGGACCTACAGGTGGGGGGGGAGGCTACAGGTGGTGGGCCTACAGGTGGGGACCTACAGGTGGTGGGCCTACAGGTGGGGGGGACCTACAGGTGGGGGGGGGGGGACCTACAGGTGGGGGGCTACAGGTGGTGGCCCACTGGTTCACAGAAAGACAGGTGGACAACTAAACGGGTGCACAAATAGACAGATGCACTCACAGTCTTGCGGAAAGATAGGATACAGACAGGTGGGACAATAGCCACGCGCCGGACACTGTCATACTCACCTCATCCCCAACTTTACAGTTCACTGCCTTCACAACCCCCGGCATGGGTGCCAGCAGCACATTGTCCTGGTGGTCCTAAACAGCGTCAACACTAGACAACTCACATTGCTACACTGAACATGTGCAAAAGTATGAACTGTTTCTCTCTCTCTCTCTCTCTCTCTCTCTGTGTGTGTGTGTGTGTGTGTGTGTGTGTGTGTGTGTGTGTGTGTGTGTGTGTGTGTGTGTGCGTGCGTGCGTGTGTGCGTGCGTGCATGAGTGGTAAGCATGTATGCAAGTACACATACAGTGTGTATGCATAAACAGGGGAATCTTATCTGCAGAAAACCCAAGGAAATATTATGACAACTTCTGTGCAGTTGAGTCCACTTCAGTCAATTCTTTTGACTGGACTTTCTGGACAGGTGAAATGGGTTCATTTGTCTCTATCAACATCAACCCTTTGCGAGATGAAATGAGCAATTCCTCTGCTAAGCCACACACGATTACACCTCTTTCAGACAAACTTCCAACAACCCACAAAATTAATTCTCCTTAACAGCAGTTTTTCTTATCCAAATTTGATACTACCTGCACTGTTACAGCAAACCAAACAGGGCTTGGAAACTAGGTTGTGCTAAGCAGTCAGCGAAGCCCTACTGCACATTTTGCTGGAATCTGAAGATTCAACTTTCAAGGACCACCTGTCTATACAGACCACTGTAGGCTGGTCCATGAACTACTTTAACGATACATAGCGACCTGGCAATTGAGACCAACTGAGAATTAGGGACAGCATAAGGCAGTCCCTAGGGTGGTCTTAATCCACAGGTTCCATTCTACATGTTTGTGTGTTTGGTTCTGGAGACACCTACCTGCACAGAAATGCATGACTTTTGCATAAAGTTATTAAACTCACGTCAGCCATATCAGGGATGATGTCATTGTATGCCGCTTGAGTTGCATCCATGACAACCACCGTATACTGCAAAATGATTGGTTGATCATTGACTGCATGATATCTATGGCAACAACTTACAAAACCTCACTTGGTTGCCATAGTGTCGAATCTTCAGTTTCTGTCCCACTCTTCCCTCATACTGAACTGTCACTTCTTCGTTGTCCATTTCTGCCAACATGAGAGGCTCCCCAAGTTTCCAGTCGCACTTTAAAATCACCTCCCTGTCACCAATTTGAACTTGGAATCCATGTTCACCGTACCACGCATGAACGTTGACCTTGTTACTGCCAAC
>CAUJGJ010000185.1:5616991-5621991 GCA_963170055.1 Halisarca cf. caerulea | reverse complement strand
GACACCTTGATGCTGGCAGTCCGTGGATTCTAGTGGTAATGTAATCAGGTTATGGGATGCACTCTTCAGTACTCTACATATAATGTTCGTTTGTCCAGTACACTTACAGGTAAATATCGATCATCCCCACATATGTGGTACCATAGCATCTATGGTAGTACTATACCGTACTACACGATAGTAAAGAAAAACAAATATGGCCACCACTTGTGGACTGAATGACCACTGCTGTAATTGTCAGTGATTGGATGCGCTGAACATAGTCGTAGGTAGCTAAAGCTTTGATCATTATATATCTACCGATTGAGCTAAAGATAGTGAATGAAAACAATACAAAGTTGTTGAAAATATCTTATGCTTTACTGGAAACTTGCTGGAAAATTCATGCGTGTGCTTACAAACCTTTCCAGATGGGCTAGTAGAGCTGTAAGGATGTCTCCCTTGTCCATATCCTCCTTGTCGAGATGAAAGGAAAGGACAACGACCAAGAGCTTGTCTCCAAGCTAAGATCCTGGACATGGTCTCTGCAGAGAAGCAAAATTTATACGTCTTTCAATTATTATGTTACATGAATAAATTATTACACAATCCATACTACAATCTGCTCGGAAGATGACCGCCAGCAAAGTTGGGGTAGTCTAGCGAACCACGACCACAATTGCTGCACCCTAAAGAAAATGTGTTGATGTGCAAATTGTTTGTAAACCCTGGTGGACGTCAATTAACACATTACCACACCTACTCTTCTTAATATCAAATAAACACAGCAAATACTTCAAAGCAATTATCTCATTGAAATACTCTTTGATTCTAAGACGGAAATTAACACCAGAGTACTAGTGTTAGGACAACATATAAAGGCGTGAACCTGAGGACACCAGACTAAATTGAATGAGAGTTTGCTGGAAAGTCGAGAGAAAATGTCACTTGCTGTTAAATCCAAATTGTCTACAACTCCCTTCTTCGTTAAGGACATCTTAGAGTTTGAGGAGTCGATCTCTCAGAAGAACCTTGATCATCCTCTACCAAAGAGCACAGAACCAAACCATGAGGACCCTCCAAAGACAAAGCAAGACCAGCAGGGAGGGGAGGACGAAGTAGAAGGGTATCTCGAGGTTGAACCGTCAACTGCAGCTGAGGCAAAGTGCTCTGTTGGGGGAATGAATATTGGACCTGTCAAGTGTGCCACACCCACCAGACCACACCCATACTACAGAGGGAGGAAGCAGAGAAGCAAGTTCACCGACAAACAACTGGAGTTGCTTGAAAAGGAATTCGAGAAGAACCACCATCTTGTGAGCAGAGCCCAGCTGGAAAAACTAATGGTGGCAGTGGGTCTCACAGCTCAGCAAATACAGATCTGGTTCCAGAACAGAAGAGCTAAACTCAAGAAGCACTTGGCAGCCCAGCAGAGACTGGCAGTGATGAAATCCTCCACCTCTTCCTACCGGTGGACCTCCTTGGAACCCGCCTGTGTTGTCTCCCCCCATGTTACGCTATACCAGTCAACCACAGGATATGAACCACTCACTCCCAACCTTCTACCTCTGATAGCAAGATGGCTGCTTGCTCTGCAACTGAGTCTTGGATTGCAGCTCCAAACAGCCAGCAACCAGGCGGACAGTAACAGAGAAGAACACAAATTTCAGAAAGAAGACAGTTCTCCTCAGCAAGTGAAGAAGATCGAGTCTGTGCTCAAACAAGAACCACTCAAGGAGAGCACAAACACTGCTGCATGTTCATAGTTCTACTATATACTATTGCTCATGATCACAGCTGTTATATATCATGCAATTATAAGTTTTCTTATTGTTTGATGTGTTTAAGAATGTATGTAAATTTTATGACTTTAACATGCATAATTCATGGTTAACAATTTTCCTCTATAAAAGTTGAATAAATAATTGAAGCTGTTACAAAAATAATATTATTGTTCCTTGAATAAAATCAATACTATATTATTATGCAAGTAGCTTTCCTGAAATTTCCAATATGAGAACACACAGAAAAAGGCTAACACCAGTGCTGGGTTGCCGTCATATGAATTTTAAAAGTTACTTGTTATCACACAAGGGTTCCACGGCAACCGTAACCATGGCAATCAGGAAAGGGGTAGGTGTTTGGTATGATGTTGACTTGAGTGGTTATCTCCAGCACAGTGTTCCTCTCGCCAGGGAACGTTGCCTGGGGGGGAAGGGGGAGGTCAAGTGAAAGAGAGTGCATGATAGAATATGTGAAAGGACTAGTCTATGTCTGGCAAAATGCACAAAGACACAAGTGTCCCAACTGGAGAGGGTGCTATCAAGAAGTAGGACGGTCAGGTACAAATGGTCAAGAGAGTTCCCTACAAGTGCTGCTGTGACGTGTGCTGCTGTGATGTGTGCTGCTGTGATGTGTGCTGCTGTGACGTGTGCTGCTGTGATGTGTGCTGCTGTGATGTGTGCTGCTGTGCTGTGTGCTGTTGTGACGTGTGCTGTTGTGACGTGTGCTGCTGTGATGTGTGCTGCTGTGATGTGTGCTGCTGTGATGTGTGCTGTTGTGACGTGTGCTGCTGTGATGTGTGCTGTTGTGACGTGTGCTGCTGTGACGTGCGCTGTTGTGATGTGTGCTGCTGTGATGTGTGCTGTTGTGACGTGTGCTGCTGTGACGTGCGCTGTTGTGATGTGTGCTGCTGTGATGTGTGCTGTTGTGATGTGTGCTGCTGTGATGTGTGGTAGAACACCACATGCAAGGGGTTACTATCGACAGAGATCTTTAGAAGGTGAGGAAGGGGGGAGGGGGGGACTGATGGTTTTGCTTAAGAGCAATCTGCAGAAATTTCATAAATCTTAGGTTAGTTACGCACGTTTTCATGTTAGCCAACTCAGGCTTACTCACAATGACCTATACAATGACCTATGTACAGTAGTCTGAGAAGCTGAGGAGCATGGATACATACTCAGTGGAGAACCACGCATGCTGGTTGATAAGGCTTACTTGGATGAAAAATGCTGTCCATCCATTAAGAGGATTGCTTCGTGTTGCTACGAAAGTGTGATCATCAACCTGTTGTAGGGAGTGGAGGATGAGGGAGGTGGGGAAGGGGGAGGTGGGGAAGCAGAAGGGGGAGAGGGAGTGGGAGAGGGACGGACAAGAGAGGGGGGTAGAGAAGGAGAGGGAGGGGAGAAGAAGAGCAAGAGAAAGGGGCAGATGTTGACAGGGAGGAGAGAGAGAAGTGTGAAAGGGAAAGAGAGAGAGAGGGTGAGAGGGAGAAGAGGAAAGAGGGAGAAAGGAAAGAGAGAGAGAGAGAGAGTAAAGAACCTTGCACTAACACCTAATTTAGCTAACACCAATTTGTTCAGCAGTTTTGCATGATTTGTACTTGGTATGTACAACTGCAAATCTATCAGTACTCTTCTGAGACTGTGTGGTCAGATGAACCAGGCATCACTGTAAGCAAGGGATTACTGCACTCTGCATGCACGAGTGAACGCGCATGACAACTTCATGTACACAGCAAGTTTGCATGTGTTTGTATTCGTACGCTAGCCCAGCTACTGGCCAGCACTGCCCGCATATGCCAATGAGCGTGTGTTCCTGTATGTATTGTATGCACAGTGGGACCTCCAAATAAAGGACACACTGGGGACATTACAAGTTCATTTGCCATTCGTCCTTTGGAGAGAGGTTTATTATACTGCGTCCTTATTGTGGAGAATCCACTGTAGATGGTTCATGTACGTATGTGTACACATGTGTGTACAATGTACTGTATGTACACATATATATGTGTATGTACGTATGTATGTATTGTTCATGATATGTACGTGTGTATTTATCCACAGACATTGTGAAACAAAGCGAGGATAACATTATCAGTAAGTAGTACAATGCACACAATGAACTTAGTATTACCATGGCAACCATAGCAGATTGTGCAATACTTGTTACCTTGGTGACATTCTCATTGAACCAGATGACGGGGTGGGGAGTGGGGGAGCTGGGATTGGGACCCGTCAACAGTCGGAAATCCCTTCGAGTGCCATCCAGTGTGGTGGCATGCCACATCTTCACCGTCAGTGGCTCCTCCTGGGTTGTCATGGTGATGGTTCCCCCGGCAACATTCTAGTTACAAAATTAAGCAAATAGAGTAGCTACGGAATTTCTAAGGCAAAAAAGACACTAAACTCAATAAATACACATACTATGCCCCAACTAGTACCACTGCAACAGAGCTTACATAGCAAAGATACTGTCTAGTATACCCTCTGCTTCTATCCAGCCATTCTGGGCTTAACTTGTGTACAGAGAAACCTTGATAGCCTGACACAATTAAGATCAGCAATTTCCTGGTGGATTTGCAAGGTGCATTTAGGGATTGAAATTGTATTTGTGACTTCCTTCACCAAAGCATAGGAGAGCATTCATAGCTACTGTATTGGTGAATTGCATGGTGAGTTCTTCCAGAACTGTCTAAGTTTCACTGTGTGCAGTTCTGCACCCCTTTTGAGAGACCACCTCGCTTGCAAAATCAGCTTTGCTGGTTACAAATGTACACACACACACACACACACACACACACACACACACACACACACACACACACACACACACACATACACACACACACACACACACACACACACACACACACAACACACACAACACACACACAACACAACACACACACACACACACACACACGTACACACACACACACATATACATATATACAAATATATGTTGTATACAAATTGCCCAAATAAAATCAGGCTATTACAATATGTTAGGTATTTCCAAAGGGGGCGACACCCCTCTCAACCCCTCCCCAGATATGCTTCACTCACATGTTCCAGTTTCCAGGAAACTTGAGGAAATGATTTTCCCTGAACAAGTAAAGGATACATTTTATTATGAGGCAAGATATTCAAGAAATAAATAAATAGTTCAGAAAATACAGATATAAATACTATCACTCACCAACAAAATGGTGGTATAAAATGAAGCAATGTCAAAGTAAA
>CAUJGJ010000185.1:5591991-5599491 GCA_963170055.1 Halisarca cf. caerulea | reverse complement strand
TGTGTGTGTGTGTGTGTGTGTGTGTGCATGTGTGTCTATGCATGTATGTATGCATGTATATGCATGCTTGTGTGTGTATGTACACATATTTCATGTGTGTATGTATGTGTCCACATACGTATGTACTGAACGTTTGCCGTGTTTACATGTTCTTTTGTATTAAGGAGTATGGTAGTACTCCATAATATATAGTAATATACGTATTCCTACGTATATATGTATTACTGCGTACATATGTACAGTACATACAGTAGAATCTCATTAATTAGAACCTTGATTTTCCTGTAAAGAAAATCTAACTATCCACAAGTTCTCAGTAGCCAACCACATATGTATTCTCTACATTTGGAATGGTACGTTCATCAATGTTTGAATTAAGTCAGATATTCTAATAATCATTCTCATTATCGAGATTTTACTGTATTTGTATAATACGTACAAACGTATGAAGACGTAGGGTTATTATGTAGGTATAATGTGAAAACAAAATGGTGGAATTGGAGTTTGTACATATGTACGTATACTATCAATGATGCAACTGCCACTGTGTGTGTATTGTGTTCACACAGGGCACCCAACCCAGCAAAGTCCATCAGCTAGCATCAAATCTGGCAATCGGTTCAGATCCATCCAAACGACCTCCGGGTGGTGTGCCCATGTTCCCAACCATGGAGAGCGGTATCTCAGAAATTAGACCATTTGGTGGTTCTGATTCTGATGATGTATTTTCTGACACTGAGTCATCCCTTGATGTTGAGCTCGCTGTCAAGCAAGGGTGTGTGTGTGTGTGTGTGTGTGTGTGTGTGTGTGTGTGTGTGTGTGTGTGTGTGTGTGTGTGTGTGCATGTGCACACGCGCGCATGTGTGTACATGTCGGTGCATGTGTGGGTGTGGGTGTGCATGTGTATCTGTGCATGTCTGTTCATGTGTATCTGTGTATATGTGTACATACGTATATGCTTGAGTCTACTCATAGAGTGTTCTTTGGAGTGTTTAAAGTAATCTTTATTCTCTCCCATGTTTTGTTCCCTAAAGATTGGCAAAGGGACCTCCACAACGTAAAGAAGACTCATTGGCTACAAAGACCCTGTCTCAGCGTTGTAAGTTGGCATTACATGTAGTGTCCAATTGTTAGTATTTCCTTGTAATCCATAACATGTTGTTTTCTTTTTCACAGCATCGACAAGGTCTCCTCTGCCCACGGTGACGCCTGTGACCCTTGAAGACCTGACAGACTCCGATTTTGCGCTTTAGAACGTTTTTCTAATACTATTTGGTAGTAGGAACTAACCTTTTGCTGTCGTGTTGTTACATGTGTACTTCAGTACATAGATCGCGCGAGTTTTCATGATGTCATGTGACGTCTGGGATTCCTTCCCTCATGGCGCGAGGAATTTAGGGTGATGGCACATATACAGAGTTCCCAATATTATGTAACATACTACTACTATTGCGTAATAGGATCCTCGCTGCAGAAAAGCGTAGTTGGAGTAGCTATATATGGTACAAGTGAAGGTATGCTGTATGGAGGTCTAGTGGATGTAGTAGACCCTGTAGATGTAGTAAATGTAGTAGATCCTGTAGATCCTGTAGTTCATGTAGATCATGTAGATCATGTAGATCGTGTAGATCCTGTAGATCCTGTAGATCCTGTAGATCATGTAGATCCTGTAGATCCTGTAGATCATGTAGATGTAGTAGATCATGTAGATCATGTAGATCATGTAGATCCTGTAGATCCTGTAGATCATGTAGATCCTGTAGATCATGTAGATCCTGTAGATCCTGTAGATCATGTAGATGTAGTAGATCATGTAGATCCTGTAGATCCTGTAGATCATGTAGATGTAGTAGATCATGTAGATCCTGTAGATCCTGTAGATCATGTAGATCCTGTAGATCATGTAGATGTAGTAGATCATGTAGATCCTGTAGATCCTGTAGATCCTGTAGATCATGTAGATCCTGTAGATCATGTAGATCCTGTAGATCCTGTAGATCATGTAGATGTAGTAGATTATGTAGATCCTGTAGATCCTGTAGATGTAGTAGATCATGTAGATCCTGTAGATCCTGTAGATCATGTAGATCCTGTAGATCCTGTAGATGTAGTAGATCCTGTAGATCATGTAGATCCTGTAGATCCTGTAGATCCTGTAGATCATGTAGATGTAGTAGATCGTGTAGATCATGTAGATCATGTAGATGTAGTAGATCATGTAGATCATGTAGATCATGTAGATCCTGTAGATCGTGTAGATCATGTAGATCATGTAGATGTAGTAGATCATGTAGATCATGTAGATCCTGTAGATCGTGTAGATCATGTAGATCATGTAGATCCTGTAGATCATATAGATCCTGTAGATCCTGTAGATCATGTAGATGTAGTAGATCATGTAGACCCTGTAGATCCTGTAGATCCTGTAGATCATGTAGATCCTGTAGATCCTGTAGATCATGTAGATCCTGTAGATCATGTAGATCCTGTAGACCCTGTAGATCCTGTAGATCATGTAGATCATGAAGATTCTGTAGATCCTGTAGATCCTGTAGATCGTGTAGATCATGTAGATCATGTAGATGTAGTAGATCATGTAGATCCTGTAGATCATGTAGATCCTGTAGATCCTGTAGATCATGTAGATGTAGTAGATCCTGTAGATCCTGTAGATCCTGTAGATCCTGTAGATCATGTAGATCATGTAGATGTAGTAGATCATGTAGATCATGTAGATGTAGTAGATCATGTAGATCCTGTAGATGTAGTAGATGTAGTAAATCCTGTAGATGTAGTAATGTTGGTTTGTTGTTGACCTATATGATACTCAGTTGGGTTGAAATTATTATATGTAACCGTAAAAGATGATAAGTGATGTGTACAGTGTGCATGGTTAATTATTTAGAGACTATTATTACAAAATAGTCTCTAAATAATTAACCATGCACACTGTACACATCCCTTATTATCTTTTATGGTATAATAATTTCAACCCTGGGCCAACTGAGTATCATATAGATCAAGAACAACCAACATTACTACATCTACGGGATTTACATGATCTACAGGATCTACATGATCTACAGGATCTACATGATCTACTACATCTACATGATCTACAGGATCTACAGGATCTACAGGATCTACAGGATCTACAGGATCAACAGGATCTACATGATCTACAGGATCTACAGGATCTACATGATCTACTACATCTACATGATCTACAGGATCTACATGATCTACTACATCTACAGGATCTACAGGATCTACTACATCCACATGATCTACATGATCTACTACATCTACAGGATCTACAGGATCTACTACATCTACAGGATCTACAGGATCTACACGATCTACATGATCTACATGATCTACAGGATCTACAGGATCTACAGGATCTACATGATCTACATGATCTACAGGATCTACAGGATCTACAGGATCTACAGGATCTACAAGATCTACATGATCTACATGATCTACAGGATCTACAGGATCTACATGATCTACATGATCTACAGGATCTACAGGATCTACTACATCTACAGGATCTACAGGATCTACAAGATCTACATGATCTACAGGATCTACAGGATCTACACGATCTACATGATCTACAGGATCTACAGGATCTACAAGATCTACATGATCTACATGATCTACATGATCTACATGATCTACAGGATCTACAGGATCTACATGATCTACAGGATCTACACGATCTACATGATCTACTACATCTACATGATCTACAGGATCTACATGATCTACAGGATCTACATGATCTACAGGATCTACATGATCTACTACATTTACTACATCTACAGGGTCTACTACGTCCACTAGACCTCCATACAGCATACCTTCAATTGTACCATATATATAATATAGCTACTCCAACTACGCTTTTCTGCAGCGAGGATCCTATTACGCAATAGTAGTAGTATGTTACATAATATTGGGAACTCTGTATATGTGCCATCACCCGGAATTTACCCACGTGTTTGCCTATGATGGCGGATTTCACCGTTATACTTCAGAACTTATTGTCCACCAACAACCAAGAGCGGGATGAAGCTGAGGTACACTTGTAGCTAGTCACCGGAACTCTTGTTCTTTGTTGTGTTTTGCACGTGAGAGTTCTCCTTTCTGTCGTAACGTGAGCGAGTTGTAGTTATGTAGGACCAGCGACCTTTCTGTCGATAGAGTTACAGATGTTCCGTGCCGTCTGTTTGTCCCACACAGAGACGGTACAACACCCTCAGTACGGCCGATAAGATGACGCATCTCGTACACATCGTTCGAAACAGTCAAGTCTTGGAGGTGCGTGTGTGTGTACATGTACCTGTGTATCGTGTATGTATGTGGCGTGTCGGTGTGAACGTGTAATACGAATGATACTATATCTGCCTTTAAATTACTAGTGTAACCGGGTAAAGGCGGTATTGTTTTACATACACACTGAATCTAGAGTTCCAGCTATGTTTGACGTTTGCTAAGGTGTTTGTATATCTTGTGATTCAGTGTGTGGGTGGAATAGGCATGCCGTGTTCAATGAGTGCTACATACCTGGCTTGGACTATCAGAGCCGTACCATACAGCTGTGAGCTACGTATGTTATAGCCGTTGGCTAGGAGCCCCCTAACTATTATATGGGAGTTGTACCACACAGCTGTTTGGTAGGAGCTGTACCACACAGCTGTAAGATAGGAGCTGTACCATACAGCTGTAAGATAGGAGCTGTACCACACAGCTGTAAGATAAGAGCTGTACCACACAGCTGTAAGGTAGGAGCTGTACCACACAGCTGTAAGATAGGAGCTGTACCACACAGCTGTAAGATAAGAGCTGTACCACACAGCTGTAAGGTAGGAGCTGTACCACACAGCTGTTCGGTAGGAACTGTCCTTAGCAACTCTATGGACAAATGGCTGCTATAGACAGGTAGATGCCATAGGCTGGTGACTGTTATGGACAGGTGGATGCTGTAGACAGGTGGATGCTGTAGACAGGTGGATGCTATGGACAGGTGGATGCTGTAGACAGGTGGACGCTGTAGACAGGTGGATGCTATGGACAGGTAGATGCTGTAGACAGGTGGATGCTATGGACGGGTGGATGCTGTAGACAGGTGGCTGCTGTAGACAGGTGGTTGCTGTAGACAGGTGGACGCTGTAGACAGGTGGATGCTATGGACAGGTGGTACTGTAGGCTGGTGTGTGTTGTAGGCTGATGACTGGTTTTGTCTGGCATTTCTACAAGAGATGGTGGGTGTCCTGGGTAGTTGTGGTGTGGTTTTTATTTAGAAAGTGTACCATTGTGCTCTTCAATTGACTGTGACTGTGATAATTGAACTAGTGAAAGGTCTGGTTTTTGAGATGTGAACTACAGCGTGGGCCAGCGTGCTGCTGAGGACAGACTTCACATTTGAATGCCCTCTGTGGTGTACGCAGTGAGATGTCTTGACTCTGCAGCTCTGTTGTAGTTTTGGCTTGCCAGTGACAATAGAACTACACACACACACACACACACACACACACACACACACACACACACACACACACACACACTAAACACACACACATATGTACACACACACACACACACACACACACACACACACACACTCACACACGCACACACACACACAAAACACACACATATACATACACACCTACACACACACACACACACACACACACACACACACACACACACACACACACACAAAACACACACACGTACGTACACACATGCATACACATAGCTTTATTCCCAATATGACACTATTTACTGTATTTGCACACATGACATGTACCCGTATCCACATATAGATAAGAACCATAGGTGCAGTTTTGGTGAGACGACTGTGTGTTCAAAGTGGACCAGAGGTGATTCTAAAGCTTCCAGAGGACATCCTCAAACCATGCCAGTCTGAGCTTCTGATGGCTGTACAGAGTGAACCCAATGCCACTCTGAGGAGGAAGATATCAGAAGCAATAGCTGAAATGGCTCGTGCCTGCATAGGTGTGTGTGTGTGTGTGTGTGTGTGTGTGTGTGTGTGTGTGTGTGTGTGTGTGTGTGTGCATGTGTGCGTGTGTGTGCGTGCGTACGTGTGCGTGTGTGCATGCATGTGTGTGCATGCGTGTATGTATGTATGTGTGTGCATGCGTGCATGTGTTTGTGTACATACACAAAATTGCCATTAAAATGAACTTAAATATCAAGTATTTATATTGTTGTCTGCCCTAGTTTCCAAAAACAAATTGCAATGCATGTACTGAGTGAAAACCTCGTTAATCCACCAACTCCACTAATCCACCGTAAAACTGGCACTCCCAATTGTGGTAGATTAGAGAGGTTTCGCTGTACGTACGTACCCACGTACTGTCCAGGAGTACCGTATGTACATCACCAAGTATAAGTTGCACCATGGTTTTGAACAGCTTATGATTTCATCTGCCATAATGACCTATTTAGTGCATAAGCTGCACCCCACGCTTTGCCAGTGAAATTTGGGCATCAAAACTGTGACTTATACCCCATAAAATACAGTACATACATATGTAGTAAACCTGGCACATACTAAGCAAGTCCACTGCACTATACAGGGGCATAGGAACGCTCAAACCAGCGAGGGGACGGAAGGTTCTAGGTGGAGCATACGTACAATAGCAATGTGTTAGACACATGCATGATATTTGGCTACTACTAGTTAGAAGTTCATGAGGGGCAGAAGGTTCTAGATGGAGCACACAACAGCAACATGTTAGACACACATGTGATATTTGGCCCCTACTTGCTAGAAGTGAGGGGGCTCCCTTGCCCCCCCCCCCCCCCCCCCCCCCCCCCCCCCCCAGTTCCTGCACCTATGCTATACCTTGTGTTGTTGCAGATGACGATGAGACCAACCACTGGCAGGTGGGGTTGAAGTTTCTGTTTGACTGTTGCAATCCTCAAGCTCCGCATCTCTATGAAGTGGCCCTCAATATTATTATGTACGCTGTGTGTGTGTGTGTGTGTGTGTGTGTGTGTGTGTGTGTGATGTGTGTGTGTGTGTGATGTGTGATGTGTGTGTGTGTGTGTGTGTGTGTGTGTGTGTGTGTGTGTACATGCTTACTCATGTGCATGCAGTACATATAGATTTCCTGAATGTGTGTACAGTGGTACCTCTTTTGAGAGACCACCCTTAGGGACAGACGAAAGGTGGTCTCTCAAAAGAGGTGGTCTCTGATGAGGGGGAATTAAGTATGGAGCATATGTGCATTTGTTCCCAGTAAGACCAGTCTTACAAAAGAGGCGGTCTTGCACGAGGGTGGTCTCTCAGAAGAGGTACTAGTGTATATGTATGTGCAGTGTACACCATAGCTCAAATGTGGGCACATTATGTACATATGCAGGTCCGTTCCTGGGATTTTTGGTAACCAGCAAAACCACTACCTGGGAGTCATCAAGCAAATGCTACATCAAGCATTGGACCATCCACACAAAGAG
>CAUJGJ010000185.1:5581991-5584491 GCA_963170055.1 Halisarca cf. caerulea | reverse complement strand
TCTGTATATCTGTGTATGTGTGTTTGTATGTGTCTGTATATGTGTATGTACAGTATGCATGTCAGTAAAAATGCAAACAGGCTTGGTTTATGGTGAAATCAGTTATACCGTATATCTTCTAATTTTTCGGCAAGGCAAAGTTCAGAAAAACAACGTCATTTAGAAGAAGAATAGCCTTTTAGCCAAGCCTGACGAAATATTAGAAGCATGACGAATAATTAGAAGTCGCGGGAGGCCATTTTTATATGGGTAATACAAATGGCCGCCTTTAGTTTGAGCACAATTGCTGCTGTTAGAGGATACCCTGTCTATAAGGATAGTTGGGAACCAAGCGTTAGTGACGAGGAATTGGAAGAGTGACGAGGATTTAGAAGACGAATAAATTCGGCAAGAATTAGAAGAAAACTGCAACGTTTGTCTCAACTGCTGAAAAATAAGAATGCCGAAAAATTAGAAGATATACGGTATGTCCGTAAATCTGGTCTGTGATATGTGTTTATTCCCATAATTAATTGCTAATTACGTTTTTCAAAATGATTGCAAATTGATTTACATGTTGAAAGATACTTGTGTGTTTTTCATTGTAGGTTTTGAGCATAATGCTTCCAATGCTCCGTTTTGTTTTCTACGACAGTATCCCACCTGTGTGTGTACATGTTCACCATGTGTAGCAGACTATTGCATACACATACACACACACACGCGCACACACACACGCACACACACACACACACACACACACACACACACACACACACTGAATACTTGCAAGCCTTTCATCTCCTTCTCAACTATGTACGTATATGAGAGACTATACACACACTTAAATTGTCCACAAACTCCCTTAACACTCGTCTCCAGTGGTTCGAGTGGCAGCTGCAGAGATTCTCCCCTACCTCCTCCAAGATATCAAAGTAAAAGGTAAACAATTATCTGTTTTGTTTACAGCATAACCTTTGCATGTTTACTAAAAAGTGCACACATCCACATCCACCCACACACCCACCCACACACACACACACACACACACACACACACACAAAGTCAAACCTTTGTACACAAAGTATCCTTTATCGAGAAGTTTATGTAAGCCGAGTCCAAGCGTAAGGAATGCACAGTACTGTTTACATTTAATACTGTTTACATTTAATACTGTTTACATTTAGTACTGTTTACATTTAATACTGTTTACATTTAATACTGTTTACATTTAGTACTGTTTACATTTAATACTGTTTACATTTAATACTGTTTACATTTAATACTGTTTACATTTAGTACTGTTTACATTTAATACTGTTTACATTTAATACTGTTTACATTTAATACTGTTTACATTTAGTACTACTGTAGTCCAAGTGCAGGTTCAAGCATAACATGTAGTACTGTTCACATGAAATACTTTCTAGGTGAAATTGCAGCACTTTTCCCTGCGTTTCGTGTCACAGTGGCTCAACTGTACATACCCATACCCACTGTATTCCATGTACAGTCACATCTGATTCATCCGACACTGGTTTATCCAGAAACCTCGTTTATCTGGCACCCTGTTGTGAACCACCATCACTAATCAGTACACAATTTTACCTAATTTATCCAACACCTGGTTTATCCAACACCTGGTTTATCCAACACCTGGTTTATCCAACACCTGGTTTATTTGACACCTGGTTTATCCGACACCTGGTTTATCCGACACCTGGTTTATCCAACACCTGGTTTGTCCAACACCTGGTTTATCCAACACCTGGTTTATCCGACACCTGGTTTATCCAACACCTGGTTTGTCCAACACCTGGTTTATTCAACACCTGGTTTATCTGACACATTTACGGGGAACAGATGTGGTTGGATGAACGAGGGCCCACTGTACTCTATGTACATGTGTACTTTGTCCCCTCTTCCCTGTCAGGTGTGGAGATGGTGCATGCCCTATGGGGGCAGGTTGCTGGGAAGCTGATTGATGCTCTGAAAATTGAAGTTGACTCAGATGTGTGGACCGTGATGGCTGATTCCTTGTGTAAGGTGTGTACACTGTGTGTGTGTGTGTGTGTGTGTGTGTGTGTGTGTGTGTATGTATGTATGTGTGTACAGTATGTGTGTGTTTGTGTGTGTGTATCTGACTGTAGAAACAGTAGAGCAAGAGAGCCTGACTGTATGTACTATTTTTCCTCTCTTGTCTGTCAGTGTGTCGAACTTCTTGGTCCAAATTGCTTATCCATGGAGCAATATAAAGAGCTGGCTGCAATAATCAAGATGAGACTGGAAGTGAGTTTTGAGAGAGCGAGAGATCGTTTGGAGGAAAGACAAGGAGAGGACTATGATGAGGAAGTGGAGGAGGACCTCACAGAAGAGGATAAGATTGACGAGCAGTACCTTAGCAAAGTGTGTGTGTGTGTGTGTGTGTGTTTGTTCCTGTTTGTCTGTGTTCGTGTGTGTGTGTGTGTGTGTGTGTGTGTGTGTGTGTGTGTGTGTGTGTGTGTGTGTGTGTGCATCTGTT
>CAUJGJ010000185.1:5566991-5576991 GCA_963170055.1 Halisarca cf. caerulea | reverse complement strand
GTACCTGTTTTATTGTTATGTGTTGTCAGAATCTAATCATATTATTGTCAATATGAACACTTAACACAAAATTGCAAGCACACATGCGCGCACGCACACACACACACACACAACACACACACACACACACACACACAACACACGTCTATTGCAGTACGTTTTGGCTCGAGCTATACCTCACTTCATGTAGTCTTGTACTCAGACCCAATTCTCCCCTCCGTTCGACTGACCTATTCTTCCCCGCGAATATAACATCAGTCAATTTAAAATGGAGGGGAGAATCAGGTTCAGGTGCAAGACTGTACATGTACAGTGTATTCATGGTCTATGAAACTAGCATTACTATAAATGGGGCTTTAATTTAATAGGTGTCATACCGAGGTTTGCTGATGGTGTAGCAGCAATGCAACTGCATGGATCCACAAAGTTTAACATGTACATTTCAAGTACACACACGCACACACACTTGTATACGCATGCATGCACATACACGTGTGCATGCACGTGCACATGCACACACATGCATGCAAACACACACACACACACACACACACACACACACACACACACACACACACACACACACACACGCACACACACACACACACCTTTACCAGTGTTATCAAGGGATTATAATTTCAGTCTGAATTCCTACAATTGGTTAGCAGATCATTTGTGCATTGGTCAGTCAGTCAGCTACTGGTGTCTTTTTATTGGCCTTTCTGTTAGCAGTACTGCCTGGTGCCTCTATCAAGTCTATGGAATTATTGCAGAAAGGAAATATTTGCAAGAATTTCACCATGGAGGAATGTATGAATTCAGCCATTTTTTGACTAATTAAATTTTTTTCCAGTCTATTTTATCAACATATAACCACACAAGAGTAAGTACTTTTATTAATTTTCACATATGTACCATGCAAAGGGAGTAAAAACAATGTAAGCCTTTGAAAAAGTCGCCATAAAAAGAATTTTATAATGAACTAATCCCGAGCACGTGACACGGTTAAGTAGGGGTTTACCCTTTATACTAGAAAATGGCTGCGCGGTACATAAGCTAACGAATGGGACAAAATGCTAGAAAAGTACATAACCCCGGTTTTGATGTATTATTTGGAGAAATATGTCAAGAATATTGACCCGAAGGACCTCCAACTGTCGTTTTGGGGTGGTGACGCCGTTTTGAAGAACTTAGAAATGCGATGTGACGTCCTGGAGAAGGAATTCGCGCACCAGCCGTTCGTTATCACCAGTGGAAAGGTTCAGGAACTCATCATACACGTACCGTGGACAACTATAGGTTCTGAGGCGGTGGAAATTACGGCGAGTGGCGTGGAATGCATTGGTAGATTCAGAACCGGAGATCAGTCGGAAGAACCGCGTACCACAGACACGCTCTCGGGCAATGACGGAACGGAAGACGACGTCAGTTCACTTCCCAGTAAGCAGGACGACATATCCATGCCACCTCAGACGGGTACAGGCTACCTTCAAGGTCTCCTGAGCCGCATTGTGAACAACGTCGTCTTTCACGTCAAGAACATGACCTTGAAGCTAAGAGAGGTTGACATAGCCCTCACGTTTCACATCAAAGCACTAGACGTGTACAATGTGGACGAGCACTGGAACAAGTCATTTATCTACTCAGACTATCTGAAAGGGGACTACTGCATCCGCAAGCAATGTGCGGTGTCAGACGTGTATGTCACGCTGGAGCAGCTTGGGGGGAGTGGAGAGGTGGAGGTGTACGAGGAACCGTTTACCTCCAGTTTCGCATTCATTGTCCGCCTTCTTCTCACTTATCGGCAGGGCAACTTGAAGAGCAACAGGATCGAGTGTTATTGCACTGCTATCGACTTCTTCGCTACCCCTACACAGTTTGCTCTGTTTGTTCAGTTGCTTGAGCGGCTTCTTGTTGTCTACTACATGTCAAAGAATCACAGACTGCGATCGGAAGGCTCCAACCTTTCAGCATCAGGGACAGAACACAGCCTAGATACGTCTGCATCTCATCTTCTGGACGAAACACCACCGGATGAATCCGAGGACTGTCACGAAGTGAAAGAAGGCTCCCCAACAAGTATAGAACACTCTTTACGAAATGAAGGACCTTCGTGGTCCTCCTGGGCATGGTCCTTTGTGGTGAGCGAAGGAGACCCCTCTAAGGAATCGGGAGAGGAATCAGAAGTCAAGAGCCACATAGGTGAGTTGGCTGGTGTGTCTGTGAATGCTGTTTAACCTCTCTGTTCCAGACCACTGAATTGCAAACGACACCTCTATAATCCAACGTTCCCTCTAATCTTACCATCTTATGAATTACGGTCACCATATTAAAGTATGCTAAGAGTCACTCTGTAATATAACAACCTCCTTGTCTGGCACATTTCTTAAGCCCCATTGAGTATTGGATTAGAGTGGTTTCACTGAACCTAAATCTCAATTCTGTGCTCGCTTCAGGTGTCCCAACTACTCAACCACCAGCCGATCCACCTGCTCTTCACATGGTCCTGCTCATTGGGGAAGCAACTGTCACCTTTAAAACCGTCCAGACACCGTCTAGAGAGGCCTTTTTCAGCAAGAAGAAGCCTCAATCTTCCCCAGTTATGAGAGTTCACTTCAAAGGCTGTCATGGTAGATTCTCTATCGATCCCAAAGCCAAATTCTTTGGATTCTACCAGGGCTTTATGGGAATCGAATCCTACATCATTGGAAAATGCACCTGTTCAAAATTCCAAGATCCAATGTCAAACCCATCATTTGGGAGTGTGGACAGCAGCAGCTCACATAAGCTTGAAAGTCTCACAGAAGTGAGTATTAGTAGCCGCATTCATGTACATTTGTATGTGCGTATACCTACACCCACCAGTCCAGCTGCTTGATACATACACAGTCAAACTTGGTTACTAAGTGCTTAAGGTAGTACGGGGACACCTCTCTAAACCGAATGTGTTTTTAGAGTCCTGCTCTCTATATTTGCTCTACATATAGAAATTCTCTAGTCTGGAAACCTCCCTAAACCAAACTTTTTCTTCGGTCCCAAGGGTGTTCGGTGTAGGGAGGTTACACTGTGCATACTTTGACAGGTGGTGATGGTGCATACCTATGACCTATAGTTGGAGCTTGTTAAGATGAGATTTAGGAATCCATAAAATCTGTTCTTGCTATCGGATGGTCTTCTGTTCGGGACATTATACCTACACGTCCGCTACTACTGTGAACACCCTTTGTACTCACATGACTACGTAGTTTGTACACACATGACTACGTAGTTTGTACACACATGACTAGTTTGTACACACATGACTAGTTTGTACACACATGACTACGTAGTTTGTACACACATGACTAGTTTGTACACACATGACTAGTTTGTACACACATGACTAGTTTGTACACACATGACTAGTTTGTACAGTGAATTCTCATTAATCCGCCATCGCTTTATCCACCATCAATTTTGTGCATGAATTATTACAAAAAAATGCAAATTGATTTGGATAATCTGCCAAATTCATTAATCCGCCAATATTTGTTAAAACGAATTGTGGCGGATTAATGAGAATTCACTGTACTGAAACGAAATTAACCTGAGTGTTCTTGCCTCGGAAGTATTTCATTGTATTTATTTCACTCTTTCCTCTCTTTGTTTGAAGTCTTTGATCTTCCGCATGGGAGAGAAGGAGTCATCAGCCAATCTTCTTCAGGGAAGTCTGTTTGACCTCAAGTTTGACCCAGATTCCTTCGACATGGACATCAAGGATGTTTTATGTCCTTCAGAAGCTTTCTCCGCCTTTTGGTTCTTCTACGACTACTTTGATATTGGAGAAGAAAGGGAGAAAGAAGAATGTACAGAAGGTGTTTGTGTGGGCACTGTGGAGGGAGTGTTTTGTGCTGAAGTGTTTCACTGTTTCAAAGAACTCCTCACTGCGTTGGACAAGTCCTTTGAAATGGCTCCTCGAAGAAGTACAGGTCGGTGTAGTGTGCATTGGGACTGTGTGTTTGTGTGCATGTACGTACACCACACACGCACACATCACACATGCACACACACACACACACACACACACACACACACACACACACACACACACACACACACACACACACACACACACACACACACACACACACACACACACACACACACACACACACACACACACACACACAATCACACACACACACATACGTACCATTCAACTTAACATGGTTCTGTCCTGCATGCAGATTACATCATTATTGGTGATCCTGAAGCGAAAACAAATGTGCTGTTTAATCTACAGTCTGTTCGTGTCGTTGTGCCCATTTACTCTCACAACACATTTAAAAGTGGAGCTCAGGATTCAGTGGCTGGATGCTCAACCGACCATGTGGTTGTCTGCGGTGTTGGTTGCCATGTGCACGGAACTGTTGCCATGTATTCGGGTAATGCATCAGATGATGTAATCCAGCATACGTCAGTTCAAGGAGAGGTGTGTAGGTGACCCTCTATGGTGTGTATGTGTGTGTGTGTGTGTGTGTGTGTGTGTGTGTGTGTGTGTGTGGTGTGTGGTGTGTGTGTGTGTGTGTGTGTGTGTGTGTGTGTGCGTGCGTGCGTGCGTGCGTGCGTGCATGTGTGTGTGTGTGTGTTTGTGTGCGCGCGCGTGTGTGTGTGTGCGTGTGCGTGTGTGTGTGCGCGCGTGTGCGTGTGTATGTGTGTGTGCACGCATGCACGCATGTGTGTTTGTGTGTATGCGTGCATGAGCGTGTATGTTTGTGTTTGTATTTTTTGAGTGTGTTTAATGTGTGTTGGCTTTTCTTGTGTGTGTGTGTGTGTTGTGCAATGCTGCAATAACATGCTGTTTCCATGTGGTTTTTAGATTCCAGATCTGACTTTATGTGTTGGAATGGGAATGGATACTAAACCAAGTGAACCAGTTTTGAGATGCTCAAGTCTCAGCTTACAGTACCACTCACAGGATAGTGGTACTGGCTCTGGAAGGTGTTGTGTGTGTATGGTGTAGTGTGGTGTGTGTGTGTGTGTGTGTGTGGTGTACGTATGTGTAGGTGTGTGTGTGCGTACGTGCATGTGTGTGCGTGCGTGTATGCATGTGTGTGTGTGTGTGTGTGTGTGTGTGTGTGTGTGCATGTGTACATGTGTGTGTGTGTGTGTGTGTGTGTGTGTGTGTGTGTGTGTGTGTGTGTGTGTGTGTGTGTGTGTGTGTGTGTGTGTGTGTGTGTGTGTGTGTGCGCGCGCATGTGTGTGTGTGTGTGTGTGTGTGTGTGTGTGTGTGTGTGTGTGTGTGTACATACGTATGTGTGTGTGTGTGTGTGTGTGTGTGTGTGTGTGTGTACATGCGTGTGTGTGTGTGTGTGTGTGTGTGTGTGTGTGTGCGCATGTGTGTGTGTGCATGCGTGTGTAAGTCTGTGTATGTACACACACATCCTAAGCACCTTTACTAGAAATCACCTTCTCACTCTCACTCAAGGTCATATGTTCAGTTTGGATCTGAGAAGTCAACACTATTGTTGCAGATCCCAGGCAGTGTCTCAACAGCTGCTGTATTGTTGTCATGGCAACAGCCTTGTGATGCTAAGAGACAGTTACCTGCATTGGAGTCAACAAGTTCCTCGAGTTTGGCAGACTCTTCTTCACGCAGACCAGCATTGAAAGTCTGTCTTGGAAATTCTTCATTTGAAGTTAACAGAACGATGGAGTATAGTTCGTACACAGCTGTGATTGGGCAGGTCAGTGGTTGGCTGAGTCGGCAGTCAGCGGAAGTTGGGGATCAGATGATCCCAGTCATGATTGGACCAATCAAGAGCAGTCAGCTGGCAAAAGTGGGGGGATTTAGGGAATTCCCCTCCTCTCAACCAGAGGTGTACGTGGAAGAGGATTCAACATTGGAAGGTTTCCTCTCCACTCCATTGTGTGAACCAGGTGTGTGTGTGTGTGTGTGTGTGTGTATATGTTCGTGGGTGTGTGTGGGTGTGGGTGTGGGTGTGTTCGTGTGTGTGTGTGTGTGTGTGTGTGTGTGTCGGTGTACGTATGTGTGTGGGTGGTGTGTGAACCTAGTCTGTACATTGTGTCTAAATAGGAAGGCCGGTTTAGACAGTGGGCCTACTTACAGAGGCTTGGATTAGATGGGTTTCTGTGTACTTTGATCACTTTTACCACAGATTCCAAATTTTCAACACTTGAGCTGAAAACGTCTGGCGTTCTTGTCATGGCGTCCACCAAGCTGCTCACCTTCTTCTCAGAGGTTCTTCAGTCCTTCACTGACCTATGCTGGAAAGAGGTGAATCCGGAAGGCGAGGAGGAAGAAGACCAACCACCGTCTCCTCCACCTCTGGTGGACCACGGTCAGCCATTGGGTGGAGTTGGAGGAAGGAGTATTTGGACAGGAATGAAGTTACCACCAACTGGTCTTCCACAGCTTGGTGTGTGTGTGTGTGTGTGTGTGTGAGTGTGAGTGTGTGTGTGTGTGTGTGTGTGTGTGTGTGTGTGTGTGTGTGTGTGCATGTGTGCATGTGTGCATGAGTGTGTGTTAATGAAAGTAAACCATTAATTTTGTGTGTACTGGACATAGGTGTGTAGTGATACATATATGTGTAGTACATATGTAGAGTAAGTAAATACATGCATAGTATGTATATTATATGTACAGTACATGGTGAGTTGAGTGTGCATGGGCCAATACTGTATGTACACACAGGACGTGTGTTCGTGTGTAGCTTGAAATGTACCGTTTGTCTTGTCTGCTCTCCTTCCCTCAGTTGGTGATCTTGGGAGTGTTCTTGAGGGGATGTCTGCACTGAGCGAAGTAGAGAACAGTGAGTTGAAGAGTGATAAAGTGGAAGAGATGCTAGATTCTTCTTCAAACAAAGAAGACACTCTCGACCAGAATGACACACAGTCTAAAGGCTTCTTCGAGATAATGAAATCAAGTGTGATGGAACTCTCAATCAAACCAATTGTTGCTGTGTTTGCAAGCCATCTTGATCTCAGTGGGGAAAGTCCCTCATTTGAGGGGAACCCCCTAGATGTCAGCCCAGCTGTCATTCATTGTATACAAACTATGGTGGCCATGTATTGTGACACTAACATGCCAAGCAGCACTGCATCCAGTCCTCCCAACACGCAGGTGCTGGTGTTGAGCCTGCCCAAGCTGCATCTCACCAGTGCGCTGGTAGAATCCTCCAGTCTGAGTGAACCCATTGAGAGAGGAGACCACCACAGCTCATTACCATGGCAGCTGAATGTGACTGAATTGTCTCTTTACACTTTTGATGGTGGTGTTGGGTCAAACATGCTCAGGGGTCTCTCCTGTGAGGGTACCATAGCAACCACAGCCACAAGTAAAATGGCCGAAGCAGGGGGAAGTGACGAATCAGTCAATGTTCATCTTAACTTCCAACCTGTGGTGGTTGGGGTTTCAAGACACCAAGTTGAACTCATCTCAACAGCTGTTTCTGCTGCTTTTTGTGCTTTTGTCCTGCCAAGGACACCTGTTATGCCAGCAAGGAAGCATTCACACACCAATTTTGATTCTGGAATGGGATTGTCAACTCTTTCTGCATCTGTTGTTGCTGAAAGCCCAGGACACTCGGTTGTTTCTGTTACACCACTACCACATTTGGAAAGCCACTCTGGCACAACTTCAAGTCTTCAGCAAAAGCAGCAAAAAGCGAAACCCCCTTCATTGTTGCTATGGTTACAAGCAACAGTACCAAAGGTCACTTTGAAAGTTTACAGTGAGCAAGATGACAGTATTCTGAAATTTGAAGTGTTGGGAGAAGACTTAGTGATGTCTTGTGACCATCAGGTGATAGCTAGTGAAGGAAAACTCAGTCTGGCTGCCTTGGATACTCACCTGTTGAAAAGGTTCTCGTTTGTGTGTGAGCAGTCCATTAGTAATGTAGTGCTGAGTCTCTTTCTGCAAGAGACTCAAGTGGGGATGGCAACAATGTAGTCATACACACACACACACACATACACGTGCGCACACACATACGCACACACACACATGCACACCCACACACACGCACGCATGCATACACACACACACACACAATATGTGAATTATTTGTACAGTATACAGTACATACTTGTTTTTGTATGCACGTACATATGTTCATACGGATGCATGCTTATTACAATAAACTTATGACACTGGTATATGTATATTATAATTTTGTGCAGTACATGTTTATGCATACATATACAGTATTTCTTTGGTAGTTTGGGTACTAATTTGTGTTTCTGTTGTCAGGTCCCGCGGTGGAGAAGTGTGGGAATCGATGGCATGGGAGGGAGCCTTGTTCTCGTCTCATGTTTCTGTCCTCGGGAAAGAGCTATCCAGTGCAGTTGCCATGGAAATGAGTAGTTTTGATATGTCCACTGGATCCAGTCCCCATCAAAGGGGGTTTCCCTATTTCTTGAGCGCTAAGTACAAGGCCTATAGAGAGATCGTCCACAAGGCACCAGTGATATCAATTTCAGTACAGCCGTTTGAAGGTGTCCTCCATTCTCAAATCCACAAGATCTTCCTGGATCTGAGCAAAGGGTTGCAGCCATTTTACAAACTGGCTTCCATAGCCCAACCTAAGAAAGAGGTGGGAATGTATGTATGGTGTTAACAACTTATGTAGTGTTTTGTCTTTTCAGTGTGCGAATGTATGAAGCCTCGATACATGACTGTATTTACCTAGTCTCGCATAGCCAGACCCTCACTCGCCGCCATTTGTGCGCGTGCGAGATTGGGTCTGGCTACGTGAGACTAGTATTTACCCACCCTACCTGTAGCCTGTCCTGGGTGGACCTCTGTAGCCTGTCCTGGGTGGACCTCTGTAGTCTGTCCTGAGTGGACCTCTGTAGCCTGTCCTGAGTGGACCTCTGTAGCCTGTCCTGGGTGGACCTCTGTAGCCTGTCCTGAGTGGACCTCTGTAGCCTGTCCTGAGTGGACCTCTGTACTGTAGTATGATCTGTCTATGTGTTGAGATCTCCCCATCATTGCAGACTGTACTGAGTGGACCTCTACAATCGACCCACATGTTGAGATCTCCCCATCATCGTAGACTGTACTGAGTGGACCTCTATAATCTACCCACATGTTGAGATCTCTCCATCATTGTAGACTGTACTGAGTGGACCTCTATAGTCTACCCACATGTTGAGATCTCCTCATCATTGACAGCAACAACCTCTGTAATCTGACACCGTTTTGCTGATTGCAGCAAGTCACACTATCACTATGTACAGTACTTTTACCTCTTGCTCTTATTCCATCATGTCTCTGTTCTCTCAAGGCACCTCACAATAGAGATCTGGTGCCTCCAAAATGGCCATCGGTACAAATCAAGACGAGTTCATTCAGAGTTCTCCTGCCAAATGAGACATTTACAAAGCTGGTCATCTGTCAGGTGAGCTCTGTGTATGTGTGGTATTATGTACATACTTACACGTATGTGCGTATGTACGTATATACCTGCACATACTAATTGCACACTTCATAACCCAGCATATGAAGAATCATGCATTTATGAAATATGAGCTAGGCATATTACTATGTGGAGTGTCAAATGAGAGCCCGTGACTTTTTTCGCAAATGCTTCTTTTGGACTCCATGCGAGAATATGAGTCCATTAACACAAACAACTCTTCCTGCTTACATATGTGTACAGTACATTCTGGAAGCTGTTCTCCTTCTTTATCTCTCTCTCTCCCTCTCTTTCACTCACACCACGCATGTGCACACACACAACGCACACATGTACGCATACACACACACACACACACACACACACACACACACACACACACACACATCTGTGCAGTGTGATGGAGTGCAAGGTACATCCAATCTTGACTACGCAGTTTCCCGATTTGTGTTGAGTGAAAGTGCCTTTTGCAAAGTCAGATCCTCGGTAAGGGAGAAAAAGAGGCCCCCATTGACAGCTTATCAGCTGGACTTTGCATCTGTATCTCTGTGGGCGTGTTCGCTTGAGGCCCACACCCCTGA
>CAUJGJ010000185.1:5551991-5556991 GCA_963170055.1 Halisarca cf. caerulea | reverse complement strand
GTATCTGGTGTTGGCTCGAGACCCGGTCGCACGAGTGCAAGTTCAAAATCTCTGTCGCTATCCCATTGACGTAGTTGAGGCTGGGTCCCGAGGGATTCATGCCGTTCCCCTGACAATCCAACCTGGACACCAGACCGTATATGAACCACCCACCATGGCCAAAGTCTACCCAATGGTCTTCGGAGAAGACGAGAACGAAAGTGAAGACATATCCATCTTGAAGGAGAAGCTTGAGAGTGTGTCACTGTGCTTGAGAGACGCATCTGATAAACTCCCGGGGGTGATTGGTCTAGGTGGACCAGACACCCCTATCTCCCGCACATCCTCGTCGAGTTCCCTCACCTCCAGCACCTGGTGTCCAGAGGAATGGAGCCGATCCATCCCCCTCAAATTCAACCACGATCATACCATTCAGTTCTCTAGTGGAAATAAAGTCTTTGTTACTGGATTTCAAAAGCCCCACAGCTTGCAAATAACAATTCTTCCTGCTGGTGACCAGTCGGCCATGTGTCCACTGGGCTCTGCTGAGTCCTCACTTCCTTCCTGTTTAGTACACAGACAACAGGAAGTGACAGTCAACGCTAAAATGCTTTCACTCACGGTACAGGAAGAGCAGACTGGTACAGCATGTGCGAATGGTGTTTTCTCGGTCACTGGGGAGCAGTTGTTTGTTCACTACGAGCACAATTTCGATGTACATGCTGTTTTCACTGGTGGAGCCATTGGTGCGGGCGGAGAAGATGGGAGAGGAAGGCTGCAGATTCGACTACACGACTTGCAAGTTGACAACGAACTGGAAGACAGTGTTTGCGAGTACAAAGTGCTAATGGTGGCAAAGAGGAAGTTGGAATGGCCGTCAAGCATGTTCACACAGGAAGAAGAACCACTTGTGGACGTCTCTGTTGTCTTTCATTGCTCCCCAACTCACTGCATTCAACATCTTCAGCTTGCCCAACAGCCAATACACCTCCAAGTGGAGGACGCCATGTTGGCAAAGGTGAGGAGTATGCTGGACCATTTTGCAGTCTCTCAAATGCTGTCGGCTTCGTCTTCTTTGGACACTGAAGATAGCAAAGATGCTGAATCACAGGTGTGTTGTGTGTGTGTGTGTGTGTGTGTGTGTGTGTGTGTGTGTGTGTGTGTGTGTGTGTGTGTGTGTGTGTGTGTGTGTGTGTGTGTGTGTGTGTTGGAACATGTATTGTGCATGCTTGTACATACTATGTGCTGATTACCATACTCTTGTTGTATGAAAGCTGCTGTTGTTATTTTCCATGTATATTTGTCGTGTTGTTTTAAATCCTGTTGCGAAGATGTCTAATTCTTACTTTATTCATGTTTTGTCCCTTTTCTGTAGAAGTTCATACTTACCATTCCAAGTGAAATTTTGCAGGAGGCAGACAGGGACCAGTTTCCACTTATGATTGAAAGTTTTGAAATCAGTCCCATTGTTCTTCATGTCAATGCAAGAGCAACTGTACGCCTCTACCTCTCATGTGACGACCTACCACTCAGCTTTGAAGAGTTTAGACTGACTAATGTCTTCTCAAATTGGTTGGAAGTGTCACAGTTGTCAGCCTCTCATTACACATCAGCCATTTTTATGAAGATCGGCTGGGCCATTGGGTCACTGGAGATATTGGGATCCCCGGCAACATGGCTGAGAAATGTGGCCCGGGGGATGAAGGATTTTTTTACACTCCCCTATGAGGGGATCACCCGCAGCCCAGCATATTTCATATGGGGGTTGGGTCAGGGCAGTGCATCACTTGTGCGCCATGTAGCCTCAGGATCTCTCCGATCTTTATCTTCCCTGAGTGCTGGTATTGGACGAAACGTTGAGCGACTCTCAATGGACGAGAGACACATTACAGAGCTACAGATGCACAGAAGCCAGCTTCAGTCTGATGAGTTGGCCAGTGGGGGAACCCTGTCATCAGGCATAGTGGGCGGAATCACAAGTTTTGGAATCAGCATTGTGAGTGCCGTGAGAGGTCTTGTGGACCAACCAGCCCAAGAAATCACAAGACAGAGACTCGACAGTGGAGAGGAGGGGCAACTTGGAGTGGGTGGGGCAGCTAGGGGGATCATTACAGGTGTCAGTAAGGGTGTTGTGGGTGTGGTTACTAAACCAGTGGGTGGGGCAATGGACTTTGTTGCTCACAGTACTGAGGGGATTAGACATGGTCTGGGACTCACCCTGTCTCTCGAGCTATCCAAAGTGCGCCAAGAACAGAGGAGCAAACTAGTCTTCCCAGAGAACAAGACGGCTTTTCCACTTGTGAGATTATTGAAGTGAGTTATTGTGCATGTGTGTGTGTGTGTGCGTGTGTGTGTGTGTGTGTGTGTGTGTGTGTGTGTGTGTGTGTGTGTGTGTGCATGCGTGTGCGTGTGTGTGTGTGTGTGTGTGTGTGCGTGTGTGTACATTTGTCTGTGCATGTGTACATGCGTGCCTGTGTGTGTGTGTGGCTGAGTGGTGTTCATGGACAGGTTTCGCTGTGAATATTTCGTGTGTGAATGGCCCTCACTTGTTGTTCTGTTCTGCATGTTATTTTCCAGTGGGAGGAGTGGATTCATGTACCAGCTGAAAGCAGAGATCTCCACATCACCCACTGGCCTTCGCAGGGAAGCAGCAGTCATCCTTTATCCTGATGAACTTATGATCATTGCAAAATCACAGAATGCAGCTGAGAAATTTGACATCCCAAAGGTGTTTCCCCTGAAAGAGTACTTATTGGTGAAGTCTAAAGAGTGGGAGACACCAGGTCATGGTGATGCAATCACTGATGATAATGATGCAAGCAATAGTGATGGTGATGCAATTACAAATCAGAATGATGCAATACCCAATGAAAATGATGCCATTACAACTAGTGGTGATGCAACCACTTGTGCACTAGCGGTAGTAAAGAGAAGGCCCCCAAATGAAAATGGCACCCAATCTACTGGTGACGGAAGAATGGCACAACTTTGGCCACAGCCTCCATTTGTAAACCAAGAGGAACCTTTTCTCACAAGCAACATTTCACCTAATGTCATGCTGAAAGGAGAAGTCTCAGCCTTTGAACACACTGAGACGATGGGAGGTTCTGAGATGTTTCTTTTTTGTATTTCAAATGAAGCTTTGGACCTCCTGCAGATTTTAGAACACTACACGTTACATTCAAACCAGGTTGCTTTCTTCTCTATTTGACCAAAACAAGTTTTAATTTGTCCATATTCTGTTGTGAATTGAATTGCATTGTGGTGTTTTGTTATATATATGTGATTGATGAATTTTAATCCATATTTGGCAATTATGTATTATTATATATAAGATATTTCAATTGACGTGTATATTGTGTGCATATATTGATGCATCAGCACTTCAATCCTTTCATATACTGTAATTAATCTGGCCACCATGCACGCATACATTATAAGTGCATATATGTTCTTGCAATTGCGTCTTGCAATCAAGCATATATATATGCATGCAAGCTTGCATGTGTCAGTAACATGCATGGCGTTGTCATGTATGCAGTATGTTATAGTGAACTTCAAGAGCTGGTGTTCTAGAGATGCTATATACCCAATGCTGTACAAATACACCCACAGCACTTTGGAAACCTCACGTGTGTCTGCTTCATGCATGCATGTGAAAATTAATGTGCTTGGTGCTATAGTAGCAAATATTGGTCTCAGTACCATTATACTACACACATAGTGTTGCACAAGTGTACCCACAGCACTTTGGAAACTTCATGAGTGCCCATTGTGAATGAATGTGTGAATGTGTGTGTGTGTGTGTGTGTGTGTGTGTGTGTGTATGTGTGTGTGTGTGTGTGTGTGTGTGTGTGTGTGTGTGTGTATGTGTATGTGTGTATGCTATAGTGCCAAATATTGGTCTCAGTACCACCACACTACACACACAGTGCTGCACAAGTGCACTCACAGCACTTTGGAACCTTCATGTGTGTGTGTAGTACTACATAAAAGATCAGGAATCATCAGCTGTGCTCGACACTAACTAGTATATCTCTGTATATCTATTAGGTTCATTCACGAGCGTTTATATAAATGCTAGGGCGCTTATATGTAATACGGGATTCCCCCTATTATACGTTTCCTCGCTCAAGAAAGTACGAACGTCTGCGCATACGTACTGACACGTCTGCAATACAAAGGGATCGATGAAGTTAGCTTTGTGCAGAAATTCCACCACTTATGCATGTAAAATTTTGTACTATCTACGAAGTTACATGTGTTTTTTTTCCGTTCTGTTCGTACAGTAACGTAAAGGCTATTCAGAAACTGAATGAGGTAGAAAAACGCCTTGGAGTCAAAAGCTCCTGGCACGATGAATACAAAGACAGTGCCTATATATTTATTGGTAAGGTTGTGCATAATTCCTCCTTGTTAATCCTAATTTCTCTTAGATCCATCCTTACTATGTGTCCTTAGTGTGTGTGTACGTACATGTATGTGTGTGTTTGTGTTTGTGTATAATTATGTGTATGTGTGTGTGTGTGTGTGTGTGTGTGTGTGTGTGTGTGTTTGTGTGTGTGTGTGTGTGTGTGTGTGTGTGTGTGTGTGTGTGTGTGTGTGTGTGTGTGTGTGTGTGTGTTAGTGGCATGTATGCACGAATGCAGTGTGTGCACTCTTTCTGAATGCTCTTTCCCAGAGTTTTGCTTGGTTCTCCATAAATGCACAAACTGTGTCCATTTTGCTCCTTTATGAGGAACAATATGGTGTAATGGGGTCTGGATTTGTTGTATGCACCTCCTTCCTCTCACACATCTGCTGCAATCCTACACATGTTCTCTGTGTCTTGTAGGTGGGCTTGACTATGAAATGACTGAAGGAGATGTACTCAGCGTTTTCTCCCAGTATGTGATGTGATTATTCACTCATGAATGTGTGTACGTACATATGTACAGTGGACATGTACTCATATCAGCCAATTCATGTGTTGATTTGTGTGTAAGATGGATTGTGTGTGTGTGCATAAAGTGGTTTGGCCA
>CAUJGJ010000185.1:5541991-5544491 GCA_963170055.1 Halisarca cf. caerulea | reverse complement strand
AATGTGTTGACACTATGACATACTCTGAGATCTGTACATGTCACATATGAAAGCAAGCAAACTAGCACACACACACACACACACACACATACACACACACACACACACACACACACACACACACACACACATACACACACACACACACACACACACACACACACACACACACACACACACACACATACTCACGCACATAAGGCTCTCAAGCATCCTCTATCTACACGTCTACATAAGGGTCCAAATGTTGCACATGACATGATTGGAGAGATTATAATTCCCACCAGATTCAACTATATTGTTTTGAGTGCATCGCTTAAAAGTTCTCTGCCAGGTGTGTGTGTGTGTGTGTGTGTGTGTGTGTGTGTGTGTGTGTGTGTGTGTGTGTGCGTGCGTGCGTGCATGCGTGTGTGTGTGTGCATGCGTGTGCATATATGTACGTACATACTCATAGGTGTGTGTGTGTGTTTTCATATGTTTGTGTGCATATGTTAATTTCCATATATTATAGAACACAGTGTACTGCAGGTATTGATTTTTTGTTTCAAAATTTGATAATTTGGTTTTCTTTTCCCGTCTTTATTGGCAGACAGTTTGAGACAACCGAAAATGTCATATTGTCCTTATTTGGAAGTGGACACAGTACTCGTCTGCCGACATAACTGGGGTCCTCGTTCTCTGCAGGAGCAGAGGTTGTCAGGAGGATGCCTGACTGTGAGGGGATTCAGCGGCATTCCGAGGTAATTGGCATTTAATTTGACATTGCTTCCTTTCATGCCACCATGTTGTTGGCGACGGCTAGTACCGTCAATTCTCGTTACACAATTTGTTTGGTTGACTAATGAGTTTGACAGATTGTCCAAATCAATGTGCAGTTTTTTTTAACCAATACATGCAAAAAGTGATGGTGGATAGAAGATTTAGTGGATTAATGAAAATTCACTGTGTATATGTACATATACATGTACATATCTTCCAGTCATGTGTACTATTTTCTTTTGTATATACACATGTGTGTTTTTAGGTCGGACATCAGAAAGGCTGGGAAAGACAAATGTAATTTTTCAATATGCGGTAGAGTGACGGCCATCAGTCCTGTCATAACGTACGTCCATGTACGTATGTGTGTATGTGTACCCTCTGTACTTCTGTCTGGTATGTATGTACATACCCTCTGTACTTCTGTCTGTTATGTATGTACCCTATGTACTTCTGTCTGTCATGTACGTACCCTATGTACTTCTGTCTGTTATGTGCGTATTCTATGTACTTCTGTCTGGTATGTATCTTGTATCAAATGAAACCGTGATGCATACGTAGGTGCTTGTTTTCGTGGGGCATGTACGTATTTTGGGAATCAAACACTTGGTTGTAACCCACTATTTCTTTTGGCAAATGGACCAGTCCTTAGTATACATGTATGTAACCCAATATTTGTTATTGAATTTTCACAAAAATAAAGTCCCACAAAAATTACCACCTGTACATATGTTAATTCCGGGTGTTGTATTTCAATGTCTCCTCACAGGAGAGACCAAGTCATGTTTGTGCAGTTGTCGGATTTGGAGGAGCCCTTGCATTGTGAGGTGGTGGTTCAAGTGCCCTCCTTGCTCCATTTAATGCACACCCTACATCTGTGGAAGTGTTACACCTTTACTTGTCTTCAGATCCGTATGATGAGTGTGGAAAACTGTGAGGTATGCTCTGTGTGTGTGTGTGTGTGTGTGTGTGTGTGTGTGTATGTGTGTGTGTGTACGTGTGTACGTGTGTGTGTGTGTGTGTGTGTGTGTGTGTGTACGTGTGTGTGTGTGTGTGTGTGTTTGTGTGTGTATGTGTGTGTGTGTGTGTGTGTACGTGTGTACGTGTGTGTGTGTGTGTGTGTGTGTGTGTGTGTGTGTGTGTGTGCAGGCCCTGCTAGCATTCTCCTAAACCCCCAAAAATGAACTCCCTTACCCCCACCTTTCGGACTTCTGTACTGACCAATTACATATGTATTATCTGATGCACCCATTCCTACCCCTCAGGATCCCAGCGAGAGTACAGAAAGGCGTGTTTTGTGTGCAACAGCCAGTACTCAGATAATCCAGCATGAACGGGAAGTTTCCAGAGAAAATCCCAGTGAAGAGGAGCCCGCCCCTAGTCTGACTACTGCCAGCTTTATTCAATCACTCCTACCAGAAGGTTCATCTCGGGAAGGAAGAAAAAGAGGACGTCTGGAGCAGACCAAGATCACTGCAGGGACAAGGAAGAAAATTAAATCTTCTGCTTCTGTTTCTGAATGGTTGGGTGCAGTGGAGGAAGCCCCTGCTATCATTTCTGCCCCAAGTGGGCGTGATCAGAAAGAAAGCTCCCCTACCCACCTAGCACCATCAGAAGAGTCTGAGACAAGTATGGACTCATCTGTGGTAGACAGTGGAGTGAGGAGGGAGAAACGAGGCCTCACTGGACGTCACTTCATCAGCTACAAGGTACAGGACAGTCTCTGTATTCATACATGAAG
>CAUJGJ010000185.1:5529491-5539491 GCA_963170055.1 Halisarca cf. caerulea | reverse complement strand
TGTTTCAAGAATAAAGCGTCGATATTTGTGTGAAGTGTTTTCTTCCCCTCATCTGTGCCACTGTCCCCTGAGGTCCACATGGATGCCTCCTTATCGCATCCTGTTCCCAGGTGAAGTGTGGACGTTGTTGATGGAGAAGGTGAAGGTGGGAGGATGGAGGGATGGACAAGGAGCAGTGTTGATGAAGGAAAGCAGTGTTAGTGAGAAGGACTATCTGCAGTGGAAATATTTCCAGTTTGACTCCAACCATCATCTGGACCCACCCCTGGTGAGTTTATTCGTGTGGACATTTTGTCGTAACTGCAGTGTGGTAGCCAGCTTTACCATGTTGAGATGTTACTGTGTGAGTATGTACGTATGTACTTTACTTACGTATGTATGTACTGCATGTACTGTGTACTACTGTCTGTGGTTAGTGATGTGTCAAGGATACGCGCATGCAGTATGCTTGTATGTATATATATGTACATGCTGTACACACATACGTAGGTATGGCCCTGGCTTATACGTATTTCATTGTTAGTTTACGGAGGGGTGGAAATGAAAATTTCTCTCTCTCTTTCACATGTTGCATGCACAGTTATTAGTTGGTGTTGTGGACGGACACAAGAGGCGGGGAACTCTGGTTCTGTCAGACAAGGAGTACAGTCTGGAGCTCGTCGTCGTCAGTGACAGCTCTGGTCCACCATTACAGCGTGGTCAGCTTGTAGCTGTGACTCACTTTACAGCTGTCACTGAACACCTGGAGCTCGAAAGTGGCCCACTACTCGCTGGAAAGAAACAAACTACAACCATCGTTCACACCTGTGTGTGTGCATACAGAAGAAACATTGAAGTCTGTTACCCTCCAAGAGAGCAGACTGTGAGTGGTTCCCATGGAGATGATCACCATGGAGGTAGTTGCCATGGAGACAGTTGTCATGAAGTTCATCACACAGTGTTATCTAAAAGTGGTGAAAGCAGTAGTAATGACACCAAGGGAAAGAAGGTCCATCCAAGTGTAGGAACTGTAGACCTTGTATCTACCTCACAGTCTTCTCATCAAGTTTCACTTTCTTCCGAGAAGCCTCCTCTGAAACTGTCACATGCTGTGGATTGCAGTTCAGCATCTTCCAATATCTTGTATTGTTATCTTCAAGAGAAATTTTCCTTAGCTCTTGAGACCCCATCTGGTGGAAAGAAAGGTGCACTCCAGTTTTCATTCTCAGTAGAAATGGCTGCCTTTCCTGACTTGTGCTCTCTGGAGGATTTTCTTAGTTGCTGTAGTGACACTGCTAAGACCTTTACCCATCACCCTAGGGAATTTCTTCTAACTTTCAGTGGTGATATGATTAAGTACCACCATTTTGTCTCGAAAGGATCTGCTTATATTCTGACCACACCTAAACCCCTTTTTGGAAAATCCTCATTCCAAAAGATGCCCACCTTTAAATTCTGTGAAAATATGGAAATTCAGTCTTTAGATTTGGGGGAATCCCTGCCACTGACATCACCGATTCAGGAACAGCTGGATAGAGTCAGAGACCTCCAGCCTGTCCTAGACTGGCATGCTAGACCGTATCCCCAACTACCGTCGGTTGGCTCTCAGCAACAGAAACAACAAGTGGTATCGTTTAAAGGAGTGGTTGTGTCCCGCCTCTACAAAGTGGACCAGAAAGGAAGAGATGCAAGTATTCAAGAAGACAGTGTCAATAATGTTAAAATTGGGCCACATTTTACAACTCTTGCTGTGTGCAATGAGCTTAAGATTTGTCCTGCATATTGCACACATGAGCTGGAGCTAAAGGTTACTGACCTTTCGTCTCCAGACCATTTGACTGTGTACTGTCGTATTGTGGGCCAGTCGCAACCATCTTGGATATTACCCAGGATGCGAGTGCGATTCAGGAACTTTGTTTACGAGAAATCGCACAAATATGATAATGTCTATTGCAAGTACTCCCCCCAATCAGAGATGGAACTCATTGGATTGATGGATCCATCTGAGATGCAATCTGATCGCGTGTGTGATGTCAACACAAGAAAATTCTCGCTTCCGCTTTCCAGTCTTTACAATCTCATGTTGGACTTTGCAAATTTGAAACTGAAACAGTCCAGTGTGTTGCTACTTGGCAACGTCACTTATTGTCAGTCTGTCTCTTTCAGGCATGTTTGCTCTCACTGTAATCTAGCTATAACCGACAATGTTTGCCGACCAACCTGTGTGGGTCCTGTGGGAATGGTGAAGGTGGAAGCCAGGTAAGTGTGTGTTTCTGCTCACATGTGTGATTATGTGTTGATGTGTGTGTTTCTGTATGTGTGTGTGTGTGTGTGTTGTGTGTGTGTGTGTGTGTGTGTGTGTATGTGTGTGTGTGTGTGTGTGTGTTGTGTGTGTGTGTGTGTGTGTGTGTGTGTGTGTGTGTGTGTGTGTGTGTGTGTGTGCTCATATTTGTGTGTCACAATGACTTTATTCTTTGGACAGATTCATTGTTATCGTTGTGTTTATGTATGTGCGTAGGTGCATGTTTAGTGATGGTAGTGGAGAAGTTGTGATGTTTTGTGATGGTGATCTGGTTAAAACTGTCCTCAACCTGTCACAACTGGACTGGTGTGCATTCAAGGAAGTAGCGGAGAAGACAGGTCAGCTGCTCTACAAAAGACCAAGTGTTTTCTTAGTTCAAGAAGACAAAAAGCAGAGAGATGAAGTGATTTGGTTTATGCACACACACATGCACGCACATACACACACACACACACATACACACACACACGCGCACACACACACACACACACACACACACACACACATCAGCATTGGTATTATGGTATTATGTCCTTCCAGGTACAGCCCACCTCAACCCACTCCCTCACGACTGCCGACATCTTAGCTGAAAAGGCTACAGCATCAACTGTGCATCGCTACATTAAAATTGTAGCACGTCCTTTTGTCCCCACCTCATCCCTTCTCCTACCAGGTTGGTTAAGGATGTGTGTTTTGCCCCATTACCTCTGTACTGTCTGTGGAGGTTCAATGTATTGGAGGGTGTGCACAGTGCTGTGAATGTGGTTTTACATGCTACGTATGTGGAATGTGGTTTTACATGCTACGTATGTGGAATGTGGTTTTACATACTACGTATGTGGAATGTGGTTTTACATACTACGTATGTGGAATGTGGTTTTACATACTACGTATGTGGAATGTGGTTTTACATACTACGTATGTGGAATGTGGTTTTACATACTACGTATGTGGAATGTGGTTTTACATACTACGTATGTGGAATGTGGTTTTACATACTACGTATGTGGAATGTGGTTTGCTAGCTAAAGCTTGGTTAGGGGCTATGGTAGCTGGAAGGTTGCCATGGAAACTTGTTAGAGCATGTGTTGTAGCAAATTTAGTATTGCTTGGCCTTGTGCTAACATAACGTATCGATCAGGCATTCGACAGCCACTGTACAGACTAGAGCTCTTTAAGCCGGTGTCACGTTTTCAGGACAAGATGTCTACTGAAAAGAAAGGTCAGAATGTCTGACCCATGTGCGTTTTGCACTGAAATATCAGATGAACTATTAAAGTACTGGATTTACATAAGTAAACATAGATTTAGGATCTCTATCTTCACAAAGTACATATGTACGTATGTACAGAGCTTTCTTCATTAAATGCCAATCAGCATTGTAAATACTTGTGGATACTGCTATGTAGAGCTAATCAGATGCTTAATTCACGATTAACAGAACATACATGGGAAACCGAATACCCCAGATATTGTTAATATGAAAAGTGTTGCTTATTTTATAATCGTCAATTAAATGTTTCATTGGTAAATGATGTTGGGCCACACAGTAGACAGACCTTATCCTCATTAATGGGTCTATTACATTGACTTGGTGAATTTCTAGCAAGTTCTCATAAAGGTCATATTTGTTGGAGTTAACTAGAAGTATAGGTTTGAATTGTTATTATTAAAATTTTACTATTTCTTAATAAGGTAAGGTAAAATAAGGATACCTGAGGGTCCTGATGTCCGTACCTTGGCTTTTTCTTCTTCTTGCATAGGTGATCCACAAACACGTGTTCTGCACTTACCAGGAACACAGGTGAACACCCTTAATCTTCCAAAGCTTCATTTGAGGCTGTTAAGTGTTGACACAGTGATGTACACCCAAGACACATCACTGTTGCTACAGAAAAACTAGGTCCAGGTGGACAGAAATGCAAGGACTTCTCATCATTTTATTCCCATTGTATAATTATACCCGAATATTATGTAGTTGGCATTATAATTGTTCCAACTGTATTGTATTCCATGCTTGTATCTGTGATATAATGTAATACTGGGGATTACAGCACCAACTGAGGGGTGGGGGGGTTAGAGTCTATAGTCCAGCAGCTGAGCTGTCTGTGGACTAGGTTGCGCACGTGCATGCAGCGCCTGGAACAAGCAATAGGGGATTCCCCTTGTACACTAAAGATGGCGGACATTGGGAAAGCGACTTCGTCTGCGAAGACGTCGGCTCTCCGGGGTGTGGACATTAGAGAGAAGTTAAGCTTATGGGATTCGAGTCTGGCTCCTCTAAGCAGCAGTCAAAAGGAAGGGGTAATGTCCTTGAGCGCCGTGGCTAACAACCGTCCTTTCCCTAAAAACGTGAGTTTTAACATAGGTTTTAACTACAACTTTGTCGACCGTTCACGAATAGATGCTATTAATTTATCAGTGGAACCGTACAATAGAAATATTTTTTCATCTTTACGATGGCATTTTGTGGAAAAAGGACTTGCAATCGTTTGCGATTGTCTAATCCCTGTTCTGGGCAATGGAATGTTTTGGAAGCCCTGTAAAGTATATAGCCTGCATTGGCTAAATGGTCCCAAGTTTATACAATTCATTATTTATAATAATTCAAATGTAATGGTTTTTGGGAATGACATTGTGCAGTCATGGACGACAGAACAATCCAAATCTTTAATTTGTGTTATTCTGACATTTTCCCTTTAGCTGTTGGAGGACTCACCCACTCTGGTAGCAGCAGGGAATGATGGTAGGAGGTCATCTGGTATCGGACAGGGAGGCGAGGGGGCGGGGGATTTTAATGAAGACACTTGGAGACAGCTGGACAAGACGAGTGAGAGCAGAGTTGAAACATTTCAGCAGGTACAGTATGATGTCTGTATGCATGTATGTATGTATGTACATATGTATGTATGTATGTATGTATGTATTAGTTATATCCTGTCCAGGTGTGCTACAGCAGAAATACAGTGCTGATTGACCGAGGGCGAAGCACGAGGTCATCAGCACTGTATTTTCTGCTGTAGCACACCTGGACAGGATATAACTAATTTGTATCCTGGCAACCATTCACTGTTTACTGTTGGTGTGTACAGTCTCATCTAGAGTTGATCAGTTCCAGCCACTTACACTATTAATTGACATCAATTGACATCAATTAGGAAGTGTGCGTATATCAGTGACCTGTGCTACATCACAAATGTCAGCACACTTTTTCCTTTGATCCACCTATAATTCGCCCCCTCACCAGGATACAAGTATGTATGTATGTACATATGTATGTATGTATGTATATATGTATGTATGTATGTGCGTTTGTATGTACATATACATGTATGTATGTATGTACATATGTACATATGTATGTATGTATGTATGTATGTACGTATGTACATGTATGTACGCATGTACGATGTACATATGTATGTGTATGTATGCATGTATGTATGTATATACCTTTGTTACATGGTTCTTGCACTTTCTAGTCTCAAATACCCACCATGTACGTAATATGTATTTTGTTGGATTGGATTGGATTGGATTAATCTTATTTAGACTGGGACACCCACCTAGCTCATTGGCTACTTTTCAAGGGGCCCAGTAATCACAAGTACAGAATCAACAAAGAAACAAACAAACAAACATACTACATTGTTAATTGTTATTATAAACTGTCAAATGTTCAATTCTTTTGGTGGCTGTAGTGGACATTCTTCACTCTTCTGTCTTGGTGGTGGCAGGGGGTGCAGAGAAAAAAGGCCAGTATAGTTTGTTAGTACCATACAGGCTATAGTCAGTCTCTAAGTTGTATGGCATTCATCATCATGATACCCAAAAGTGTATTTGTTATGCAGTTCAATGAGGAGGCAGATGTGTGTGTGTGTGTGTGTGTGTGTGTGTGTGTGTGTGTGTGTGTGTGTGTGTGTGCACTGTGTGTGTGTGTGTGTGTGTGTGTGTGTGTGTGTGTGTGTGTGTGTGTGTGTGTGTGCATGCATCAGTGGGCATGCATGTGTGTGTGCACACATGCGTGCATGCATGCATGTGTATGTGTCCTTTTGTATAGTAATATTATAGTGTTTTTATACATACAGCCACATGCCTACATATAGCCACACACGTACATACATACAGTACATACAGTATTTGCACGTTCCATCTTTGTTAGCTTCATCTGTGGATGAAACAGATGGATGCGGAGATGGAGGACGATGAGGTGAAGAGCTACCAGTGAGTCACGCACCATTGTGTGACAGTGTCTGTGTGGAGGCCGTAGTCTCGTGTAGCCAGACCAACCAATCCTCTTTGATCCTTCTGTACCAAGAAGACATTTTTACAAAAGGGAAGGAGCCAAGTTGAGGGTCTGGCTACATGCGACTATGAAGATCCATGAAGGTGCATTTGTGTTTATGCAGCTGAACCTCACTACAGGGAATTCTCGTTGATCTGCCACAATTTGCTTCCAATAATTTCAGCAGATTAATGAGTTTGGCGGATTATCCCAATCAATATGCAGCCTTTTCAATCAATTCATGCACAAATTAATTATGGCTAAAGCAGTGCCAGATTAATGAGAATTCACTGTACACCAGCTCTGGATGCAGCCGAACTTGGTTAGTGACTACCTGGGATAGTGCAAACTCCTGATAGAGAGTATCCCTTGCTTTCTCTATACCTCATGTGCAGTACTGAAACAACACTGATAGTGAGTGCTCCTGATAGTGACTGCTCCTGATAGTGACTATTCCTGATAGTGAGTGCTCCTGATAGTGAGTTCTCCTGATAGTGAGTGCTCCTGATAGTGAGTGCTCCTGATAGTGAGTGCTCCTGATAGTGGCTGCTCCTGATAGTGACTGCTCCTGATAGTGACTGCTCCTGATAGTGACTATTCCTGATAGTGAGTGCTCCTGATAGTGAGTGCTCCTGATAGTGAGTGCTCCTGATAGTGAGTGCTCCTGACCGTGAGTGCTCCTGATAGTGAGTGCTCCTGATAGTGAGTGCTCCTGATAGTGAGTGCTCCTGATAGTGACTATTCCTGATAGTGAGTGCTCCTGATAGTGACTGCTCCTGATAGTGAGTGCTCCTGACCGTGAGTGCTCCTGATAGTGAGTGCTCCTGATAGTGAGTGCTCCTGATAGTGACTGCTCCTGATAGTGAGTGCTCCTGATAGTGACTGCTCCTGATAGTGACTGCTCCTGATAGTGACTGCTCCTGATAGTGACTGCTCCTGATAGTGACTGCTCATTTTCATATGTAGTTTGCCTTTGATGGTACTCACTATTCAAGTTGAACTGCACAGCTTGAACTGCACAGCTTGAACTGCACAGCTTGAACTGCACAGCTTGAACTGCACAGCTTGAACTGCACAGCTTGAACCGCACAACTGTCTCACTAGATATAGTGAACAACCTTGCTAGAGCAGATTCCAATGCGTGTACGTACACATGTAAAAGTACCCTAAGGTGATAGTGGACTGGTTGCCATTGTCTGGTTGTTGCGAACTGTCCATCTGATGATCTGTATAAAGAGGTACTGTAGAACTTGCTTGGCAAGTACGGCAAAGGGAAGACTAAATCAGTACTTCCTATCAGAAGTACTGTATATACATACTATCAGGACAGATTTATGTACTGTATGTATGGGAGGTGACAGAACGAGGAGTGCTGACTATCCAGGAGTACTCACTAACCCAGGTACTGACTATCCAGGAGTACTCACTAACCCAGGTACTTACTATCCAGGAGTATACTCACTAACCCAGATACAGTACTTACTAAGCAAGTTCTACTGTACGTATGTACATACATATGAACATCCTCAGCATTGGCTAGAGGTTTTCCCCTCTCTACACACAAAGGGCATTTGCCGATCAGTTGAAGGAGTATGATGGAAGATGTGAAGACCTTTCAAAGGAGATTTCAGAGGCACTGTCCCTCTTTGAGGACATGAAGAAGAAACACTCGTTTGTGGCTACAAAGACAGGCGCTCTTCACAACGCTTGTCAGCAGTTGATGAACGATGAGACAAACTTGAGGGAGATTGCTGACAGTATCACAACTAAACTGGCCTTTTTCGAGGAATACCACAAGCTTGATCATGTACGTACAGTGTGCGGCACATACTTGTAACAAACACCGTTTACAATGAATTTCTGATGATAACAAAGTTTAGGTCAATTTCAGTGCTCCAACAATGCAAAATGTTCTGTTTTAGCTAATTTTCAAGATGGCCAGAATGGTTATTTTATTTGTTCTTGTTTTTATTGCTATTCATTGGTATTATTATTGTTTTGTAGTGTTGACAAGCCCCTCAGTCAGTGGCCGGTATTTTTCATTGTAATTTTCATTTCCTATCATTTCCCCTCATTTCCTGCAGAAGCTGAACTCCCCCGCTATGTCGGTCACCAGTGACAGCTTTGTTCCGCTGCTGGCTAAATTGGATGAGTGCATTAAATTCATGAGCGAACATGTCAGTACTTTCTCCTTGAAAGTTTGACTGTGTATCCTGTGTGGTAGCCCTAGCTGCTCTGTGTGGTAGCCCTAGCTGCTCTGTGTGGTAGCCCTAGCTACTCTGTGTGGTAGCTGCTCTGTGTGGTGGCCCTAGCTGCTCTGTGTGGTGGCCCTAGCTGCTCTGTGTGGTAGCTGCTCTGTGTGGTGGCCCTAGCTGCTCTGTGTGGTGGCCCTAGCTGCTCTGTGTGGTAGCCCTAGCTGCTCTGTGTGGTAGCTGCTCTGTGTGGTGGCCCTAGCTGCTCTGTGTGGTGGCCCTAGCTGCTCTGTGTGGTGGCCCTAGCTGCTCTGTGTGGTAGCCCTAGCTGCTCTGTGTGGTAGCCCTAGCTGCTCTGTGTGGTGGCCCTAGCTGCTCTGTGTGGTGGCCCTAGCTGCTCTGTGTGGTGGCCCTAGCTGCTCTGTGTGGTAGCTGCTCTGTGTGGTGGCCCTAGCTGCTCTGTGTGGTGGCCCTAGCTGCTCTGTGTGGTAGCCCTAGCTGCTCTGTGTGGTAGCTGCTCTGTGTGGTGGCCCTAGCTGCTCTGTGTGGTGGCCCTAGCTGCTCTGTGTGGTGGCCCTAGCTGCTCTGTGTGGTAGCCCTAGCTGCTCTGTGTGGTAGCCCTAGCTGCTCTGTGTGGTGGCCCTAGCTGCTCTGTGTGGTGGCCCTAGCTGCTCTGTGTGGTGGCCCTAGCTGCTCTGTGTGGTGGCCCTAGCTGCTCTGTGTGGTAGCTGCTCTGTGTGGTGGCCCTAGCTGCTCTGTGTGGTGGCCCTAGCTGCTCTGTGTGGTAGCCCTAGCTGCTCTGTGTGGTAGCTGCTCTGTGTGGTGGCCCTAGCTGCTCTGTGTGGTGGCCCTAGCTGCTCTGTGTGGTGGCCCTAGCTGCTCTGTGTGGTAGCCCTAGCTGCTCTGTGTGGTAGCCCTAGCTGCTCTGTGTGGTGGCCCTAGCTGCTCTCTGTGGTAGCCCTAACTGCTCTGTGTGGTAGCCCTAGCTGCTCTGTGTGGTAGCCCTAGCTGCTCTGTGTGGTAGCCCTAGCTGCTCTGTGTGGCAGCCCTAGCTGCTCTGTGTGGTAGCCCTAGCTGCTCTGTGTGGTAGCCCTAGCTGCTCTGTGTGGTAGCCCTAGCTACTCTGTGTGGTAGCCCTAGCTGCTCTGTGTGGTAGCCCTAGCTGCTCTCTGTGGCAGCCCTAGCTGCTCTGTGTGGTAGCCCTAGCTGCTCTGTGTGGTAGCCCTAGCTACTCTGTGTGGT
>CAUJGJ010000185.1:5516991-5521991 GCA_963170055.1 Halisarca cf. caerulea | reverse complement strand
TTCCAGTAGAAACTACTGCGGAAGGTGAGGGAACTGGATGTCTGAGGTGCGGATGAGTGAGGCCTCACTGTTACCTATTCATAATGCGGTTCCCTGCCTCCCCTTCGTTCTTTACAGTGATACACTTTTGCCCCGCCCACATGCACCCACAATTATTCTTGGAAGAATCCCTGTCTGTGTATTGTGTATGTCTGCGTTCAAGTTCTAATAAAATTAAAGCTTTTTGTCACAGCATTGGACAGCACTTTATTGCCATGAGAAATTTAAATTCAATATACAGTACATGTGCCCGAGGGCAAGTGTGTGTGAATTCAATACACAGTACATGTGCCCGAGGGCAAGTGTGTGTGTGAATTCAATACACAGTACATGTGCCCGAGGGCAAGTGCGTGTGAATTCAATACACAGTATATGTGCCCGAGGGCAAGTGTGTGTGAATTCAATGTACAGTACATGTGCCCGAGGGCAAGTGTGTGTGAATTCAATACACAGTACATGTGCCCGAGGGCAAGTGTGTGTGTGAATTCAATACACAGTACATGTGCCCGAGGGCAAGTGCGTGTATGAGTCATAGACCGCTAAATGCCATTGTCTACCTTTTACGTACGTAAACAAAGTTGGAGATATTGTGCAGCTTTGTCGATCAGGAAATGTGTTGCTTTGATGTCTTTTGTATATGCACTGAAACCTGTACTGTAGGCCACCTGTCTACAGGACCACCTGTGTACAAGGACCACCTGTGTACAAGGACCACTTGTCTACAAGGACCACCTGTGTACAAGGACCACCTGTGTACAAGGACCACCTGTTTACAAGGACCACCTGTCTACAAGGACCACCTGTCTACAAGGACCACCTGTCTACAAGCACTACCTGTCTACAAGGACCACCTGTCTACAAGCACCACCTGTCTACAAGCACTACCTATATACCTGCCCACAAAGACCACTCGTATATGGCTCTTGAGTGGTCTTTGTAAGTAGGTTTCACTGTACGTGTGGACTGTACATGCAGTGAACCCTGTCTTAAACACACCACCTGTACAGAAGGACCACCTGTCTATAGAGACCACTGTAGGCTGGTCCATGAAACACTCCGGTACTACTAGTACATCTCTACACAAGGACCACCTGTCTATAGAGACCACTGTAGGCTGGTCCATGAAACACTCCGGTACTACTAGTACATCTCTACACAAGGACCACCTGTCTATGGAGACCACTGTAGGCTGGTCCATGAAACACTCCGGTACTACTAGTACATCTCTACACAAGGACCACCTGTCTATAGAGACCACTGTAGGCTGGTCCATGAAACACTCCGGTACTACTAGTACATCTCTACACAAGGACCACCTGTCTATAGAGACCACTGTAGGCTGGTCCATGAAACACTCCGGTACTACTAGTACATCTCTACATAAGGACCACCTGTCTATAGAGACCACTGTAGGCTGGTCCATGAAACACTCCGGTACTACTAGTACATCTCTACATAAGGACCACCTGTCTATAGAGACCACGATCACTTGGTCCCCAAGTGTGGACATAATCCTGCATGTTCCCTCTGCTCTGTTCCTTCCAAATAGTAATCTTGACGCCCACAAAAGCCCTATAAACAGAATTTCATGATTTTCCCTCCAACCACAGCTCAGTCTTATCTAGCCATGAAGGTCCTGCTCTGATTAATTTGGTCTCTTTATGGGAATCCATGCAACTATTGTCCCAAGGCCCCCTCCAATTGCAGGCACACTTACGTATGTACCTGTACATACAGTCACATTTGATTATCTGACACTGGTTTATCCGGAAACCTCATTTATCCGACACTCTGCTGTGAATCCCCATCACTGAACTAGACACAATTTTACCTGGTTTATCCGACACATTCATTTGTAAGGAGTAGATGTAGTGGGATAAGCCATGTCTCTCTGTCATCCTTATGCACTCCCCGTTTTGTCTCCGCATCTTGCCGTTCAGCCGGGAGACGTTTGCTCTATCTTCGCTGGGTGACTTGCAAAGTAACCTGTTTGTGGCTAAAGGCCTTTCTGGTTGAAATATGTTGCATAGTATTAATAACCAACATCTCCCCCCCACCCACCCACACAACCATCACTTTATCTTAGTATGTTGCCCCTCCCCATCACACACAAGCATTGCACTGTCCCAGTGTGTTGCCCCCTCCCCCCACCCACACACACAAATATCACACTGCCCCAGTATGTTGCCCCCACCTCCCACCCACACAAGCATCGTACTGTCCCATTATGCCCCCCCCCCCCAACACACACACTAAATCTCATAAATCAACTTTGCTGGTCTAAAACATCCGTCCACATATGATCATTGGGATGTAAATCCCACAAAGTAAGATTTTGACCACTTTTGGAATTCTCTTCTCAGATTCCTTCTCGATCTCCATGCTGTCAGTCAACAGTTCATCTATTTCACTGTCTGCATGCGTGTGTATGTCTGTGTCGCCTTGACAACATTTCAACCAACAGTCACGCTCTCGTATTCCCTTATCTACACCCAATACTGTGTTATCGCATGCCTCTGATTCCAACCTGAGGTTGTAGAAATGCCGCTATCAAATTCGTCCCCACCCCTCCCCCTCTCTCACACAGGTTACAATACTGGAGGAGCTTGCAGCCAAAGAGGGGCAGAAGTTGGGGGAAGTCTTGAAGAAACAGCCCTTTGCAGAAGCCAAGTCGGTACATGATGTTGTGACTGAAACGACATCCTTGATCACAACACACACCTCTGACCTATGGTTTGCCTTGTCACTGTACCTGGCAAGTGAAGAAACAGAATACATACTGTTTAAGCCTGTGAAGGTAGTTGACGTGCACACACACGTACACACACTTATGGAAATTTGCATACACATACGCACACACACACACACACACACACATGCGCACGCACACACACACATGCATGCACGCATGCACACACACACACACACACACGCACACACATGCACACACATTTGCACACAGGAATACACACACACACACACACACACACACACACACACACACACACACACACACACACACACACACACACACACACACACACACACACACACACACACATACACACACACACACACACACACACATACACACACACACACACACATACACACACACACACATACACACACACACTTTTGTAATTTTTCTCATTGTAGACTTCAATAGTCCAAGATTTTGATCATCTGCGTCGCTTGACTACTAGTTACTATAGTGACGAAGATCAACTCATCATTGCATGTCCATTACCAGAACAGGTGATTATGATTGTCTCACTGTTTACGTATGTACGTACGTGTACATGTGAGTATATTTACTATGTGTGTGTGTACATATGCATGTGTGTATATGTATCTGTATATGTATGTGTATATATGTGTGTATATGTTTGTGTGTGTGTATGTGTGTATATGTATTGTGTGTGTATGTATGTGTGTACATTTGTGGTTATATGAGTGTGTGTTTATGTATGTGTGTATTTATGTATGTGTGTGTGTGCTTGTACTCACATGCATGGAAGTGTACGTGCATGGTTGGGTAGGCAGGTACATGCGTGTACATGTACATGCATATGTATACATGTAGATGCTTGTGTATGTATGAGGAGTTTTCATAGGCATACAAGTGTGTATGTATGTACGTATGTCTGTGCACACAAGCAAGTAGACTGTATTTACACGTATGTTTTCCTCTGTTTCTGTCTGCAGGTATCTCTCATGCTAGCGAGGCAGATCTCAAAAGTTTGAGATTTTTTGCTTCAAATTTTGACTTTTTGCTTCAAATTTTGCATTTTTGACTGACTTTCATACATAGCTACAGTAGCCCCTTGTTCATTATCACCTCATCAGGTACAATAAAGGCTACAGAATTTTGCATGTGACAAGATCATTGTTGCAGAAATCAGTCTTTGAAAGTCATTTATTCTAATTTAATCTATGTGCTATCTCACCACTGGACTGGATAGGTTATTGGCTAATGTTTCTGTAGTAACTTTTCATATAAGTTGTACCGTATATGCTCTAATTTTTCGTCAGAGCAATTGTCAGGGAAAAAACGTCATTTAGAATGGAATTGCAAGGTTTCTGAAAGGTGGCGAATAATTGGAATGGGGGGACGAATATTTAGAATCAACGACGGCGAATTAGAACCATCAAAAAATGGCCGTTTCTAGTTTGAGAATTGTTGCGCCCGTTTGAGGATACCACGTAAACAAGGAATTTTGGAATCCAAATTCAACGATTACTTGAACGAAGTAAAAATGACGAATATAAACGAAGGAAAAGCAGTTCCTCCAGTATATTAATGGCACAACAAATGGCAGAACAAAGTCGTCCAGCCTGCGTGACGAATAATTAGGGTCTCTGACGTAGGATTAGAACACATGCTATTTCGTCATCAATTAGAATGCTTTTCATCCCTTTTGGAGCCCGTGACGAATAATTGGAATGACGAAAAATTAGAGCATATACGGTAATCATATCATTGGCATAAATTGAGATTGTGTGTGTGTGTGTGTGTGTGTGTGTGTGTGTGTGTGTGTGTGTGTGTGTGTGTGTGTGTGTGTGTGTGTGTGTGTGTGTGTGTGTGTGTGTGTGTGTGTGTGTGTGTGTGTGCGTATGTGTGTACGTGCATGCATGCGTGCGTGCGTGCATGCATGCGTGTGTGCATTTACATCAACACCTGTGCGTATCTTCATATTCCCTAAGCACAAACTTACGCAGCTACAAATATAAGGTTATGAATCCTTTGCAATTGTGTAGAGTTACAGCACTATATATATATATATATATATTATATATAATTATCGTGTTCTCAGACTATAATAGTAAATAATACTATAATACTGTATATACAATGTTCTCCCCAGGTATCTTAAGGCATGCATGTCAGTACGTCCAACATGCCTTCTTGTTTAAAACTCAATACTATTTGTATAGGTGAAGACATGCATGTGTTCATA
>CAUJGJ010000185.1:5501991-5506991 GCA_963170055.1 Halisarca cf. caerulea | reverse complement strand
CGATGAGTCGCGACTACTGGGAATGTCTGTGCGTTACGGATACATGCCAACGTGATATCATTACCACTCACTGTTTGTAAGAAGACACTGAACGAAGATTGCTTTTTAAGGTTTTGTTCGTTTCTTGCAACCGAAGTTTGATCGAATCACACTGACTTTAAGCAGGCGTTTTCAGCAAGAATACTAGTCTTGCACTTGAATGGAAGACCTGATTCTGTCCTTCGAGCTGTTCCTGTCCACAATAACAAGCGGGGTCGCTGACCCGTTTATATATTAGCGAGTGCCTGATCCTCAGTTCTGAGAAATAGGCCCCTATGAATATGATTATGGCGACCATCACGTGACATTTGTTTACAAGCAAAACTCGAACACTTCTTTGCGCGCCTTCCAAGAAGGATTGAATATCAATTTGAAAGTGAGCTTTAAAGCTACTATTTGTGAGCAAGAGTATCCGTAACGTTTATCAATCAGAAGAGTATCCATACTACCATGAATATCGTGTTCATCTTCTTCACACTTGAAAAGCTTTAGAAGAATGAGTTTGCTCGTCGCCATCTTTGAACCATGCAGATATACGTTTTGAGTTTTTGTGGATAGCTTGAACTTCCTTGTTCAACATGTTGGCCTCTACGAAATGTTCTGTCTTAATTCGTTCGCGTGGGTAGACGGTGGTCCCTGCACCTTGGAATACCCAACCCAAGCCACAGGTTCAAGATTACAAAGGATTCCTGCTCAATGGTGCAGGACCGTGGTCTTCCCTGAATCCGTCCTGTCTTTCCCCTTCTAGCCCCGTGAGTTGTTGTTCACGTGTGTCCTCTGTGTGAAGGTTTATCTGTTAAACTTGTTAAAATGGATGCTCATATTACACAAATTGAATGTGGTGAATGCATATTCACAAGACAGTGATCTTATATGTACATGTCTGTGATTTTCTGAATTTTCAAAGTGCTGTATTGACAGTGTACAAATACAAGTGTGATACTGTATATGGCAGGTGCGTAGGAGCACTCACACAATTGAGGGCCCCGGAAGGTTCTATATATAGATGTAGCATTAATACAGCAATATATATGTTCGACACATGCATGATTATATACAGGTCCTACTCCCTAAATGTGCAGGGGCCAGGGCCACCCTGCCCCCTCTGATTCCTGCGCCTATGATGTGATGTAATGCTCAATATAAATAGCTGGACAAAAGTAAATATACATGCACGTGGCCGTGTGTGAATTAGATCAGAAGGTACAAATGTGTCATGTTGATATATGTATATAGAAAATCATTGACAAAATTGTAAATTTGTTTTCAATTCACACATTAGCAATGTTGTTATGTCATTCTACATAGACATATAAGGGAAATAAGTACATGTAGTGAAACTTGCTTAATACATACCTCAAAGGGGACACAAAATCAGTAATTATTATCAGAGGTACTTACTATCAGGGTTGGTTTATGTACATGCATGCATGAGGGCTAGAATGAGGATTACTCACTATCCAGGAGTGTGTACTAAACCAGGTACTTACTATCAGGGTTGGTTTATGTACATTAGGTATACACAGGGACAGAATGAGGAGTACTTACTATCTACGAGTATGCACTAAACCAGGTACTTATACTAAGTAAGCTCCACTGTATAGGAAAGTGACCTACATATGTGTTCATAGTGTATGCATACATGGGTATACGATTTAATTATGTATACGTATCTCAATTGCTTTCAATCCTGAAACCATATTTCACCATACAGGCAATAATTATTGCTTGTATACATAGCGCATGTGGACAACTTGCACACATGATGAAAAGGCTTTCAGACACAATTAGCTTTGACCACACAGGATTTAAGGCTGTGCGCATATTAAAACAGAATGTTCCACCTCGTGTATGCCATCAGACCTCATCTGTGTACATCTGTTGAACCATATACACTATTTATATTTGTATCTATATATGGTTGAACAGTTCTGCATGCCTTGGATGAAATTGAATTGTAGATAAAGCGAGGGAACTGGGTAATTAAGGGAGCAGCTAGTAATTATAGTGTATGCAGTTGCTGTAGGATTATCTGAATCTAATTTGTTCCAATAAAAACTACTGCGTAAGGTACGTACATGAGGGAACTGGATATATATCAGAGGTGCAGATAAGTGAGGTCTCACTGTATGTGTATGCATGGATGGATTGGTTATAGGCTTCTTTGAGGCTTTAACGTAATAATTGTGATTAGCATGTCTAGCCATGCAACCTGTGTTTATCCTTCCACTCCATGGTGTGCTCCCATGCAGTGAGACCAGAGTGCGCATGTTGTTTAATAGCACATAGTACCAAAATTTTTGAGAAGCATTATTTCTCCAATCATCACATGCCGATGGAATCTGATGCATGCAAGGTTCCCGAAATGCACAACTTTCCCCAGGCCTGCATGTATATTGGGGAATTGGCTATAAGGGACTTTACATGTTATTCAGTTCGAATTTGGTCTGTTTTTTTACAAATTTGAGTCATTAGTCTTTTTCACTATGTCACAGGACCAGAGTATATCTCCTCCCTCAAAAAATGAGCTCCTCTATAATATACTTGGCACTGTGAGGTGTGCATTCATGAAGGTAGTGCATGGTGTGTGTGTGTGTGTGTGTGTGTTGTGCACGTGTGTGTGTTGTGCACGTGTGTGTGCAGGTGTGTGCGTGTGTGTGTGTGCAGGTGCATGTGTGTGTGCGTGCGTGTGTGTGTACAGGTGTGTGTGTGTGTGTGTGTGTGTGTGTGTGTGTGTGTGTGTGTGTGTGTGTGTGTGTACAAGAAAATGTGTATTCACTGGCTGAGTGTCTGCATGCTCATGCAGATATGCATGGGAGTTTCCCATATGATGTATGCATGTATGTGCATCATATTATAAGGAGAACAGAATGGTGATATCGATCTATATACTAACCAATAGTATGTGGTGACATTGTCTGTGCACTTGTAAACCAGATAATGTGTGTGGCCTCTTTTCTCCACACACACAAACCTTTGATCCACACTGCCTGTTGATATATGCTATGTACACAGGATGTGGAGGTTTGGCTGGGGGTGTGGCTTCATGGTTTTCGCTGTGGACCAGTAGACAGTTGGTCTGTTATCTACACCAACCAGGGTCCTGTTGAGGTAAACATTTGTGTCAACATGAGATGTTTGCATTTTTTATCTTGTCCCAGTTGTATAATTAATCTGAGGGTGTAAACATTTGTTAATTCATCACACTATATGTAGGGGTGTGTGAAAATGTGTTAATGACATTAATTGTGATTTTCTTGTCCAAATTTCTATCTGCATGCACACTTCGTCCAGCATTGTTGATTATAGACTGTCCACTTTTGAAAATTCATATGTGCTGGCCAACCCAACTAGTACAATGAAAATGTGCATATACAATGGAGGGTTGCACTGATGGGTTGGCAACACCAGATCATGCAGTATGTGATGTATGGCTTTCTTATACAGTAATACCTCTATAAATACTGTATATACTAACTGTATATAGTTATTGTGTGTGTGTGTGTGTGTGCGCGTGCAGTGTGTGTGCGTGCAGTGCATGCACGTGTGTGTGTGTGTGTGTGTGTGTGTGTGTGTGTGTGTGTGTGTGTGTGTGTGTGTGTACCCTAGCTGTTTACACAAGTTCAGTTGAACACGTGTTGCAATAATGTTTGTCTGTGCATGTGCAGATACATAGTATTAGAGCTATTATATGGGACGGTATAGATATACACTCCAATCATGTGGTTTATGCATGTCATTTATACTGTGCATGCAGTGGATCAAAGAGTACTGTACCTAGGTATTTATGGATTACAAAAGAATCAAGGGAATTTGGTAGTGTACAGTGAGACCTCACTTATCTGCACCTCAGAATCCAGTTCCTTCACATTCCACACTATAGTTTTTATTGGGGCAAATCTGCAATAATCCTACTGTGCGCTATACTACTGCTCCCGGCCTCATTTATCCAGTTCCCTCGCTCATCCGCAGTTTCATCCTAAACGGATGTGTGAGGATAAGTGAGGTCTCACTGTAGAAGTATTGCATGTTCCTTCTCGTTATTTTTGCTCCTAACACAATTCTGTTACAATGCTGCATAAATGCATAAAATTAGAAAGTTTAATGTATTTAATTTCGTGGTTGGAAGTTAAGTACTATATGTAGTGATGAAGTCAAACTTCAAAGAGCCACTTTCTGCATACAGTACACATGCTTATTAAGGTGATTGTCTCACACCATCATGGTAGCAAGGGTAAAATTTGACCGATTATTGTTTTCTGCTTTTGGCTAAGATTGCATGCTAATATTTCCTTATTTGAATTTCATGTATGCCTGTATGGCTAGTTGCATGGGAATAACAATATAAATTCGCGCATATTTCTGTAAGACATTGTATGTAGTTATGTATATGTATATTGCATGTATGGAGGTACATATATATATATATATATATATATATATATATATATATATATATATATATATATATATATATATATATATATATATATATATATATATATATTATGTAGCATTTTACCTCCTAATGTGAAATATATTGTAACTGTCTGCATGCATGCATGCATATTGGCATGATATCATGGCTGCACAAACCCTCTCCTTTCCCACTTATATTCAATCAGCTCACCTCCACTTTGAAGGGGATGATGATATTCATTAATGGTGCACAGACTCCAGTCACATCAAGGTCATTGTGGTCCACCATCCTCAGCCACCTGGGTAACTCTCTCACAGATGGAGATTGAAATGCAAATTTGAATTTATGATAATTCAAATCATGATTATGATGCTTTCACCACTAGAGCCCAGTGGTGTTTGATGGTGGTAGGCAGTGGGATGTTGACTTACACAGGATAATTGTATTAGTGAACTGTACAGGCTTTCAGTGTATAGTTCTGTATTATCTGCCCCACTCATTATCTCCACAGTGTAAATTAATTATCAACTCCCAGAGGATT
>CAUJGJ010000185.1:5474491-5496991 GCA_963170055.1 Halisarca cf. caerulea | reverse complement strand
AGTTGTACATATGTACACATCTGTGTGTGTGTGTGCGTGTGTGTGTGTGTGTGTGTGTGTGTGTACATGTGTGTGTGTGTGTGTGTGTGTACGTGTGTGTGTGTACATGTGTGTGTGTGTGTGTGTGTGTGTGTGTGTGTGTGTGTGAGTGTATGTGTGTGTGTGTACGTGCGTGTGTGTACATGTGTGTGTGTGTGTGTGTGTGTGTACATGTGTGTGTGTGTGTGTGTGTGTGTGTGTGTGTGTGTGTGTGTGTGTACATGTGTGTGTGTGTGTGTGTGTGTGTGTGTGTGTGTGTGTGTGTGTGTGTGTGTGTGTGTGTGTGTGTGTGTGTGTGTGTGTGTGTGTGTGTGTTTACTACAAACCAGTCAGTTCTGGGATTTAGTTGTGGGATGGAGTAAATGACCTGGAGGAGCTGGTTGCCAAGGAAACAGAACCTATTCATTGTGAAGTCATGAATCTACTAATTGAATTCATTGCTTTATTGATACTGCCCCTTGTCTGCCCACCCTCCACCACAGCAGCAACAATGTGCTTTCCCACTTCAAATTCAAATATTTAAATCTGAATCACAACACAATGTTTGTTATAATATAATATTAATAGCAATGAGCATAACAATAGGTATTGTACATACATTATTACTACCATTATTATGCAACGGTTATCCTAAATTGAGAAATTTTTGCAACCAATAATATTCGTGTTTTTTGCGAATTGACTCCACTCACGAATTTTTGTCATAAATATTTCTGCACACGTTCCAAGGTATAGGTATAGACAATGTATGGTGAACATCGTGATTTTTTTAGTCACGAACTTTTCTGTCTACCAGATTTCACCCCAATTCGCGAAATTTAATGTTCGTGAATATTTCCCGATTTAGGGTATATAAGAACTGTATGATTATAATAATACAAATGCTGTGTGGGTGTTTGTGACTGGGGATACTGTATACTGTGGGTTCCAGTTGTCAGGTGAAGTTACAGTGCCGCGGAATTCTCATTAATCCACCACCACTTTATCCGCCATACCCTTTTATCTGCCATCAATTTTGTGCATGAATCAATTGAAAAGGCTGCACATTGATTTAGATATTCCGCCAAACTCATTAATCCACCCAAATTTTTCAAAATGAAATGTGGAGGATTACCACGAATTCACTGTGTAAAGTATAGCATAAGTGAGTGATACTAACACTTAATAATGATATCATTATATCATATTAATGATATGTAAGTGTACAGCAGTACAAAGATTAGCATGCAGAAATAAAATGTGTACATTAGTACTGTGTATGGTTAAGATGAGCGGTATTGCATGCAGTACAAACAACAAGCAGCCATGTAAACTACTGTTACAATACAAAATTCCACCAAACGTAAAAGTATCATACAGTGAGAATATTCTGAAATGGGCTGGTCAGATCGGCAGGCAAAGGCCGTAGGGAAGTAAGTGGTACTATCAACTATGCTGTACTCATCTCGTCCACAAGAAAAGCACCGAGGAAGGTTCGCGTGTGTTGGTTGCTGACTCGGTAATTGTTCACATTGTGGTCAACTCGTATGCCAAACCCACAACCCTCCCTGATTTTGAATGTTCCTGCAACAAAAGGATAAACAGGTTTCCTGTCCTCCGGCTGCACCGAGAATTTCTCAAGCGTAACATAATTACTCGGAACTGGTGTCTCCCCGTTGAAACACACCTCAATGAGGTAGAACCCTCCAGCTGTACTCCCAGCATCCCGTTTGAGACCAATCTGTCCGTAAACATGATACAATCCTGAGCGGGGGACTACTAGATATGCTCCATCAATGATGCTCATGTTGCCATGGAGATGAGCGAAAGCACTGTATGAACCACAGCTGCCCGCCCAAAAGTTACGAATGAAGCCATTCACTGGGTGGAAAAAATTGCATGGGAAAAGAGTGAATCTATGAAAAGATTTGATTTTGGATACACACACAAATACACAAGCGTCTTCCAGAATCACATCTGCACGCATACTACATGCATGTCACACAAACAAAACACAAAGCAAAGAAAAAACATACCTACATATATTATATAGTGGAACATGCTTAGTTACGTAAGTACCTGTGGGTTAGTGAGTACTCCAGGATAGTGAGTACCTGGGTTAGTGAGTACTCCAGGATAGTGAGTACTCCTGGATAGTAAGTACTCATTATGACTGAAACAGTACTCCTCATTCTGTCCCCTCCTATACATACAGTACATAAATCTGTCCTGATAGTAAGTACCTCTAAAGTACACTGATTATGTCTTCCCTTTGAGGTACTTGCTATAAGCAAGTTCTACTGTATTAATGGAAACAACAACACTAACCTGCACAATGGGTTTCTTTCAGCAAGAAAATCAAATTAAGGGGGCAAAGAGCAGTTGTGAAAACAAGGGGGCAAGGGGCAGGCAGCCATATTGTGAATAAAATATTAACACCACAATTTTCAAGGGGAGACAAAATTTTTCTAGGGGTGGGGGGATAAAAGTCCCCCTCAACTACCTGAAAGAAACCCAGCCTTGAATACAAACACATTGTCACACATTTGCATGAAAAGAACACATGTACAATTTCTGCCGTACCAGTGAAATCAGAAACTCTGGGATTGAACTTCCTCACACACGGAATGACATGAGCTGACGCAATTTCTTTCTGAAATTGGTGTAAAGAATTACATAACACACTTTATGTAATTACACACAACACGTATCACACATAAAGTAAGTGTCCACGTACAGCTGCATAAGGTCAGACGACAACCACCACCACTTCAGGGTTTCTTCTGGGCACGTAGAGTGTTTGGAGGGGGAACCATCATCAAAGTGACTAAGGTAGAGTGCCCAAATTTTGAACAGTACGTCCCTGATTCTGAACACTGCCTTTTCCTGAGCTCAAGAACTGGAGTTAGAGACATTTAAGCCTGACATTTCTTAGCACTAACACATGCAGGCATAACAGTTGCTGAAGAATGAAACCTAGATCTTTCTGTGTCGACTAGGAGACACCGGTGTTCAGAATTAGGGACTGTTCAAAATTCGGATACTCTACCTTACATATTCTAGGGTTTGCAAAGTATAATCATCGGAACCCTGATACACTTCATGGATACTTTGTGTTATAGCTTCATGTTGCATGTCTGCAGCATTAGTACAGTCAAACCTCATTAAGACGAACTTTGGGAGACCCACAAAATCATTTCTTGATATCAGAAGTTCTTATCAGGATATGATACTACGTGTACAGTACTACAGCAAACCAAGCATGCCTTAAAAAAGTTTGTGTAAGCAGAATTTTGTCTTAAGAGTGTTCTTCTTAACAAGCTTCAAATGTATTGATTTACATTCTTGACTTGAGATTTACTCACAAACAGAAGGTTAGTTTGCTTGGGATGGGGAACCACTCCTGAGGCTACACCACACAGATAAAACCCTATATGAGCTTGATAGACAGAGGCGTCAGCAAAGAGGCTAAAATATACATGAGCTATTGTTAGAGGGCCAGGTAGGTCAATGTTGAGGAAACTTTTTGAATGAAGTCCACTACCCAGGGAAGGGCGAGACACAGCCACCTTACAACATGCTCACCATTACTATGGAGTTCCTCCCTGGTGTGGGAACAGCATTCTGCCTTGCAGTACCTGTGTATGTACAGAAATTGATGGATTACTATAGTCATGGCAAGTGGGAGGAGTGAGGGGGTAATGTACCTATGTATGTGCATGTGCAGATGTATGTGTCAATGTGTCTGTGTATATGTCTAAAAGTGTGTGTGTGTGTGTGTGTGTGTGTGTGTGCACGCGTGTGCGTGCAGTGCACGTGCATGTGTGTGTGTGTGTGTGTGTGTGTGTGTGTGTGTGTGTGTGTGTGTGTGTGTGTGTGTGTGTGTGTGTGTGTGTGTGTGCATGCGTGTGTGTGTGTGTGTGTGTGTGTGTGTGTGTGTGTGTGTGTGTGTGCACGTGCGTGCAATGTGAAACACACACCATACAGTAATACATCTTTCACGCAGCAAACTTGTACCTGGATATATACTGCTTAGTGTGATAATATACTCACGTGCTCTTGAGTCAGTCATATGCCATTGCTTATGAGTTATCAATTCATGCTCTATTTTCTTCAGGCGGACTTCAATTCGGTAGTTCCACATTCCAATGCCTAGCATGCAGAAACCGAGGCAGAGCAAACACACGAGAATGAGTACGTCTCTTCCACTCATAGACGATGTGTGGTTTGCTCTATTCTGAGATTTGGAATAATCTTGATGGAAATCTGCTCTCTCAACTTCACTCAGTTTATCCATAACTGCTTGTCAAACGTCTGGCCTGTAAAGCAGAGGGAGTGTGTAAACTAGCACAACACTATACGAGGAGTCATTAAATGTAAATTGCTGTATTTGAGTCTCCATCTAAACAGTGTACCATGTCCAAATGTAGACCCAGCACATATTATTATTGCCTAAATGCATCACTCAGAAATGAGCTTTTGTCAAGAACCAGCCAATGTAAAGCTACAGAGGAGGCAGAAAGAAGTACTACACTCAGTTTGGTTGACTAAACCAGAACTTACTTAGTATGTCTGGACAATGAATAGTAAATTTAACTAATCTGTTTTTAATACTCCAGTTTTATCTCCCCTGTTATGTTAGTCACCAGGGTTGCAAGAGGACTCAGATGCTACTGGGAATACTTCAGTTCTTGTGATAACATTGTATTGGGCATTCTAGCAAATTGTGAACATGCATTACAACATGCACCAAGGGGAGACTTAGGGAGACAAGCTGTTTTGCTGCAGTCCTCATCAACAATTAAGAGTCCAAAATCCCAGGGCTATAAAACACAGGATAAATAGGACACATATGCACACATGTGGCTAACCACTGAGAATTGGGGGCTCTTCTGGACAGGATGGTGCTGCTGCAATGCCTCTTCTCTAAACGACACGCTACTATTAGTACAGGTGGCGATAACTGGGAATAGACGGGATTTTCTTTCTTTATAATAGTTTACGTAATGATATTCATTGCACTGTGCAAACAGACAAACTTTTGTGTTTGATCGAGAGAGGGAGAAAAACATGTCGACCAAGATGGCTGACCAATTTGCGGCAGCCCCCAAACAAAATAGTCAGAACCCTACCAAAAGCAAAGACAAATTTCCACAAACAAAAAGTTGTCCCGAGATATGGCCTAGTTCTGTGCTTTAATGCATTGATTGCTTTTCTACAATAGAGCTATTCGGCACCAGGAGGCAGAAAGTGAGTTTTTTATTTCTCCAAATAGCTAGGTTTTAGTTAGACTTTCGACCGAATCTCTTGCCTAGCCTCGAAGAGCACAAACATCCCTCTTTGCCAGTTTTAGCTACTGCGAATTTTGACGAGCACCTTCCGAGTAATTCGCGTCCAAAGTGACCTGAAATAGGACTAAATTGCACAAATGTTACCCGAAAATTAATCAAATGCGCGGGTAGCTCAAACCCACTCTGCTAACGCTGTCAGTCAACAGTTCATTGACACTTGCAATTGCCCCAGTATGCTCCCCCACCTCCCACCCACACAAGCATCATACTGTCCCATTATGTCTGCCCCCCCCCCCCCCCTAGCACACACACCGGCAAAATCTCATAATCGACTTTGCTGGATTAAAACTTCCGTCCACATATGATGGTAGGGATGTACGTAAGTCCCATAAACTAAGATTTTTAGCACTTTGGAATTCTCAGATTCCTTCTCAATCTCCATGCTGTCAGTCAACAGTTCATTGACACTTGATAATGAAATCATTATATCATATTAATGATATGTAAGTGTACAAAGATTAGCATGCAGAAATAAAATGTACACATACTGTGTATGGTTAAGATGAGCAGTATTGCATGCAATACCAACAGCAAGGCTCCATGTAAACTATTGTTACAATTTAGAAATTCCACCAAACGTTGAAGTATCATACAATGAGAATATCTAATCTGAAATGGGCTGGTCAGATTGGCAGGCAAAGACCGTAGGGGAAGTAAGTGGTACTATCAACTATGCTGTACTCATCTCGTCCACAAGGAAAGCGCCGAGGAAGGTTTGTGTGTGTTGGTTGCTGACTCGGTAATTGTTCACATTGTGGTCAACTCGTATGCCAAATCCACAACCCTCCCTCATCCCACATCTTGCCGTTCAGCCGGGAGACGTTTGCTCTATGTTTGTTGGGTGGTCGACTTTCAAAGTAACCTGTTTGTGGATAAAGGCCTTTCTAGTTGAAATATGTTGCATAGCATTAATAACTAACATCTAAAAGGCTACAGAATGCAGAAATCAACCTTTGAAAGTCATTTATTCTAATTTAGTCTATGTGCTACCTCACCACAGGACTGGATAGGTTATTGGTTAATGTTTCTATAGTAACGTTTCATATAAGTTATAATCATATCATTGGCATAAATTGAGATTGTGTGTGTGTGTGTGTGTGTGTGTGTGTGTGTGTGTGTGTGTGTGTGTGTGTGTGTGTGTGTGCATACAGTTATGCAGCTACGAATATTCAAGATTATATATGAATCATTTTGTGTAGAATTACAACACTACACATGTAAACTTATCATGTTTTCTCTCAGACTACCGTGGGATGGGTTTTAATTGCGTATTGCAACAACTGCGTTTAAGGGAAGGCACACTGGATTGTGTTTTTAATAACTGCATTTCCTAACACATATCAGTACATACAGGCCGGGCTATAGTTGGTTATAAAGCTGTTGATTTGTACATTCATTCCTGTGTATATGAAGATCAATTCCAGCTGGTTGCTATATATTTGCTGGGCAGCCTCTCAGCATGTATGCTCCAAAGAAGGTCTCCTTTTCATTTGTTGAGATGCAGTTGACACTATTGGTTGCTATGGTGATGTAGACAAAGTCTCCTTCACACAGCAGGAATGATCCTGCCTGGTAAGATGTAGCCGTGGTTACTATTCCATCATACAATGTTTTCGTAGAGGTCATTACGGGTGAAATGCGCTGGACGTAATGAGAATGCTCATCACGACAGCCATTTCCTGTGTAGATATTCGTCACATGCTTGAGTTCACCACGAATTCTTGCATTGTTGTTGTTGTTGTTGTTGTTGTTGTTGTTCACATTGGTGCCATTGTCCCATGTAATTTGACTATATATGTGGTAGTATCCACATCTTGCAATCTTCAATGCTGTCACTCGTCCGTTGTTGAAAAGCTCGACATCTTGCAAATGGCTGAGATGGCTCTCCGCACTGAACCTCATGTACATGGTATGCTGCTGACTGGTGAAGTGGCAGCCTATGAGAAGGGTGTACAGCACCTTCTGTGAGACATACACATACCACACATAGAGCGTACGCACACCACACATGGAGCGTATGCACACCACATGTGGAGCGTACGTACACCACATGTGGAGCGTACACACACCACACATGGAGTGTACGCACACCACACGTGGAGCGTACACACACCACACATGGAGCGTATACGGACACCACACGTGGAGCATATACACACACCACATGTAGAGCGTACGCACACCACACATAGAGCGTACACACACCACATGTGTTTGCGTGTTTGTGTGTGTGTGTGTGTGTGTGTGTGTGTGTGTGTGTGTGTGTGTGTGTGTGTGTGTGTATGTGCGTACATGTGTGTGTGTTACATTGCAATATTACATAGCTCTGTGAACTCTATGTAAGGAATATCACTAACATTTGTATATATAATAATATTACTTTATGTCCAGCCACCATATAGTTATCCAGCAAAATTTATACCGTGTAGCACTAAATTTAGAGGAGCTAAATTTTCGTGGTTGGCCACCTTTAAAATATTTGCAGAAATAAATTTTGTGGGTCTGTCGTTCAGCCTCTACCTACCAAAGAGTGCGAAAGTTATAAGCTCCTTGAAAATTTTACTATACAGTGTTCACAGCATTGATGATGATGTCAATCACCATGCAGTGTGATGACCACGTACCCTAGCTGTCTGTGGATAATTAATGCTTGCACTGAGCTCAAAACAGCATGCACCTGCATTGGCACATACACCAATGGGCGGTACTTTTCAAGTGGTATATTCGCGTGGATGCTAAAATTTGGATGGTAAGAGTGTTTTATACCAGGAGGAAATTAAAACTTGCAACACTAATGTCAGTGAATATTTTGGGGTTCTCTTCCAAACTGCAAAATGCGTCAATTCTTTTACCCCCACAAAAAGTACCCCCTATGTGTGTGTGTGTGTGTGTGTGTGTGTATCCTGAAACATGAACAGCGAGGCCATGCAATGTGTGTATAGTTTTATATATTTAGTCAAACTCTGTTAGTAATTAGTTAAATTGGGTTAGTGAGTACTCCTGGATAGGAAGTACCTGGGTTTGTGAGTACTCCTGGATAGGAGTACCTGGGTTAGTGAGTACTCCTGGATAGTAAGTACCTGGGTTAGTGAGTACTCCTGGATAAGATATAGTCCTCATTCTGTCCCCTCCCATACATACAGTACATAAATCTGTCCTGATAGTAAGTACCTCTAAAGTACACTGATTTTGTCTTCCCTTTGAGGTACTTGCTATAAGCAAGTTCTACTGTATTAATGGAAACAACAACACTAACCTGCACAATGGGTTTCTTTCAGCAAGAAAATCAAATCATGTTATGGGGACAAAGAGCAGTTGTGGAAAACAAGGGGATAAAATATTAACACCGCAAATTTTCGAGGGGAGGCAATATTTTCTAGCGGTAGCGGAATAAAAGTCCCCCTTAACTACCTGAAAGAAACCCAGCCTTGAATAAAAACACAATGTCACACATTTGCATGAAAAGAACACAATTTCTGCCGTACCAGTGAAATTAGAAACTCTGGGATTGAACTTCGTCACATACGGAATGACATGAGCTGACGGAGTTTCTTTCTGAAATTAATAAAGAATTACATGAAATGCTTTATGTAAGTACTCACAACACGTATCACACATGAAGTACATCTCCACAGCTGCACAAGGTCAGACAACATTCATCACCACTTCTGAGTTCAGGTGTAGAGTGTCATCGATGAGGTACATAGAATATTTGGAGGGGGAACCATCATCAAAATGGGTACATATTCTAGGGTTTACAAAATTTTATCATCTGAACCTTCATACACTTCATTGTTACTTTGTGTTGTAGCTTCATGTTGCATATCTGCACTATTAGTACAGTCAAACCTCGTTAAAACAAACTTTGTGAGACCCATAAAATCAGTTCTCGTTATCAGACGTTCTTCTCATCAGGATATAGTAATACATGTACAGTACTACAGCAAACCAAACAGGGCTAGGAAACTATAGTTTGTGTTTAGCGGAACTTTGTCTTACGAGTGCTCTTAACGAGGTTCAACTGTACAGTACTGATTTACATTCTTGACTTGAGATTTACTCACAAACAGAAGGTTAGTTTGCTTGGGATGGGGAACCACTCCTGAGGCTACACCACACAGATAAAACCCTACATGAGCTTGATAGACAGAGGCGTCAGCAAATAAGCTAAAATAAACATGAGCTATTGTTGAACGGCCAAGTAGGTCAATGTTGAGGAAACTTTTTGATGAAGTCCACTACGTACCCAGGGAAGGGTGAGGTGCAGCCACTTACCAACATGCTCACCATTATTGTGGAGTTCCTCCCTGCCATGGGAACAGCATTCTGCCTTGCAGTACCTGTGTATGTACAGAAATTGATGGTCACAGCAAGTGGGAGGAGTGAGGGGGTAACGTACCTATGTGCATGTACAGATGCATGTATCAATATGTCTGTGTATATGTCTAAAAGTGTGTGTGTACGTGTGTATGTGTGTGTGTGTGTGTGTGTGTGTGTGCGTGTGTGTGTGTGCGCGCGTGTGTGCATGTGTGTGTATGTATGTGTGTGTGTGTGTGTGTGTGTGTGTGTGTGTGTACGTGTGTATGTGTGTGTGTGTGTGTGTGTGTGCGTGTGTGTGTGTGCGCGTGTGTGTGCATGTGTGTGTATGTATGTGTGTGTGTGTGTGTGTGTGTGTGTGTGTGTGTGTGTGTGTGTGTGTGTGTGTGTGTGTGTGTGTGTGCGTGCACACATGCACACCATACAGTAATACATCCTTCACACAGCAACCTTGTACCTAGATATATACTGTTTGGTGTGATAATATACTCACGTGTTCTTGAGTCAGTTATATGCCATTGCTTATGAGTCATCAATTCATGCTCCATTTTCAGGCGGACTTCAATTCGGTAGTTCCACATTCCGATGCCTAGCATGCAGAAACCGAGGCAGAGCAAACACACGAGAATGAGTACGTCTCTTCCACTCATAGAGGATGTGTGGTTTGCTCTATTCTGAGATTTGAAATAATCTTGGTGGAAATCTGCTCTCTCAACTTCATTCAGTTTATCCATAACTGCTTGTCAAATGTCTGGCCTGTGAAGCAGAGGGAGTGTGTAAACTAGCACAACACTACGAGGAGTCATTAAATGTAAATTACTGTATTTGAGTCTCCATCTAAACAGTGTACCATGTCCAAATGTAGACCCAGCACATATTATTATTGCCTAAATGCATCACTCAGAAATGAGCTTTTGTCAAGAACCAGCCAATGTAAAGCTACAGAGGAGGTAGGAAGAAGTACTACACTCAGTTTGGCTGACTAAACCAGAACTTACTTAGTATGTCTGGACAATAAATAGTAAACTTAACTAATCTGTTTTTAATACTCCAGTTTTATCTCCCCTGTTATGTTAGTCACCAGGGTTGCAAGAGGACTCAGATGCTACTGGGAATACTTCAGTTCTTGTGATAACATTGTATTGGGCATTCTAGCAAATTGTGAACATGCATTACAACATGCACCAAGGGGAGACTTGGGGAGACAAGCTGTTTTACTGCAGTCCTCATCAACAATTAAGAGTCCAAAATCCCAGGGCTATAAAACACAGGATAAATAGGACACACATGCACACATGTGGCTAACCACTGAGAATAGAGGGCTCTTCTAGACAGGATGATGCTGCTGCAATGCCTCTTCTCTAAACGACACGCTACTATTAGTACAGGTGGCGATAACTGGGAATAGACGGGATCTTCTTTCTTTATAAAACAGTAGAACCTCGTTAGTAAGAACACTGTTAACGAGTAATACCTGGTTAGGAAGTACAAGGATATGATACCCCAGCTTATAACCCATAATACTAATCTATATGGTTAGTGAGTACTACTGATAGTGAGTAGCAATTTGGAGGGTCTCCAGGTGCACTCACTAACGAGGTTTGACTGTAGTTTACTTAATGATATTCATTGCACTGTGCAAACAGACAAACTTTGTGTGGAGCCTCAGCAGTTGGAGGAGCTTTTTTCTCTCGGCCCTGCCAGAGCCGAAAGAATGCACTACAGCGTCAGTCTTCAACCGACACTGTAGTCTTTCTCCCAATCGGGAACTCTGTGTCCGGGGTACATAAACCCTGTAGCGGACCCATATTATTGTCACCACATGCATGATTTTTGTAAACTCCTTTTGGCAATAATATGACATTTCCAATAAATAAAAATAACTGTTTCTAACAAATCTGGTAGCTGAAGGGGCATCTCCATTTCAGTCTAAAAACCTGTGCTATCCGGAGTAAATTTGGGCGTAGATTCTAGGACTATGCTCAAACCTAGGCAGAGACAGCAGCGAGCTACACACGACGACGTTGGCTGCCCCTTGGTATCTATGGTATAATCATAGATATTTTATACTCCATGTAGATTATCTATGATATAATGGAGACTTTAATCAGTGGCTAAATTCTTCCGCGGCAGCTCCACAAACTGCTAGCCAGTCTCCGCTAGCGGGACGGGTGTGAGGATGGATGACTTTTCCCCTCTCGCAGCCAAATTGAAAAAATGGCTGATGGTGGTCGGTTATGTTAGACCATCCTTGTGACACGTGGGTGGTGTTTGTTTTTTACCGGAAAATGTCGCCCGAACGTCAGAGCGGAGGTTAATTGAAGAATCGTATGTAACTCTCGAGTGTAAGTTTCTCAATGTATTGTAACGAACAAGAAACAGTTGGTACCTTATAAAGCCTTGTATGAAACTGGAAACTTGAATGGGCTGTTGTAAATTTGCCTCTACGTATTTCCAATCGCATTAGTAACATCCTGTTTCAAGAAAAGGAGAGTGTAGCCTCTTGGAGCCCAAGCTTACACCTTTTATAGCATAGAATGTAGCAGGTGCCCATGGTGATGGACTGTAGGTCGGCTCATTTTCGCGTATATGGTCATCCATGTTTTTCTCTCAACTGCTCAGATGATGGATCAGCCTCCCGCGCAAAGTATTGACATCCCCCAGCCCGCGGATTCTGACTGGTCAACAGCGCCAAACACGCCACGACACTCTGTAGGCGACTTACAGGATCTAAACATAGAGCCCATAACGACTGCACCAAACCAAGATTATCAAATTGACGGGAAACACTCGAACTACACCCAAGCTGTGAAGGAATCGGATTGGTACTGGGAATGGCACACGTCTGAGGCGGACTTTGAGCGCGAACTCAGCACTGACACGACACAAAACGAGTTCACGAGGGCCCACAGTATCGATGTAGAACCTGGTCTTCCAGTGAATAGAGCTCAGGGAGTGAATGGGGAAGACAAGCAGGGAGAAGGAAGCACAGAGCCTAGGACGTCATCTTTCTTCTGTATTCCCACTGGTGGATTGATGTCGTCATCTTATCCTCCTGTCTCTCTGAGCTGCACACCAACAACGTCAGCAATGCACCCTCAGCTGCAAGCTACTGATCCTAACGATCTCCCGGGGAATATCCCTGGTGGTAGGGGTAAAGAACATGATGTCATCACCACACCCCCTCAGGGTGGGCGGAGTAGAAGCTCTTCTGCATCTAGCTTGAAGCCCAGATCGATACAAGAAATGGGGCAACTACTGTCGGATTACGTGCCAGCTGTGGAGGTGAAGGTAAACCCAAAATCTCCTTCAACAGTCAACCACAAAGAAGACGAAGACTTCCTGGGCCCTTTCTGCATGTCGTACAAGGCTAAAGGAGCACCTCCCATGGAAAAAGAAACGGAAAATGGCACAATTGAAAATCACAAAGAAGTTGATGATGTGGATGTATTGGATGAAGTGAGTTGTTTTGTGTAATGTACAATGCAGACTTTTAGAAGATCACCCAAGGGCCAGGCAGTTGTGGTCTCTATAGACAGGGGATCATTATTTAGAGGTACAAGAGTATTGCTTTTTAGTGGTTCCTGGATCAGCCTATAGTGGTCTCTATACACAGGTGGTCCTTGTAGACAGGTGATCTTAAAGGCGCGTGTCAGTGTATTTGTCCTGTGTACTTTGCTGGGATAAATACAGAGAGTATGGCCAGAGATCCATACAGTAGGAGAGTTGTACTGTTCCTACATAGGAGAGTCCCACTGTTCCTACATATGAGAGTCCCACTGTTCCTACGTAGGAGAGTCGTACTGTTCCTACATAGGAGAGTTGTACTGTTCCTACATAGGAGAGTCATACTGTTCCTACATAGGAGAGTCGTACTGTTCCTACATAGGAGAGTCCCACTGTTCCTACATATGAGAGTCCCACTGTTCCTACATAGGAGAGTCCCACTGTTCCTACATAGGAGAGTCCCACTGTTCCTATATACGTAGTTCCATCTATGTACTTCATTATCATTTCTCCTTCAGGACACTCCACATACAATACTTTTACCACCAACCGAGGATACAGGTGTGTGTGTGTGTGTGTGTGTGTGTGTGTGTGTGTGTGTGTGTGTGTGTGTGTACGTGTGTGTGTGTGCGTGTGTGTGTGTGTGTACGTGTGTGTGTGTGTGTGTGTGTGTGTGTGTGTGTGTGTGTGTGTGTGTGTACGTGTGTGTGTGTGTACGTGTATGTGTACGTGTGTGTGTGTGTGTGTATGTGTGTGTGTGTGTGTGTACGCGTGTGTGTGTGCGTGTGTGTACGTGTGTCTGTGTGTGTGTGTGTGTGTGTGTGTGTGTGTGTGTGTGTGTGTGTGTGTGCCTGTTGTGTGCATGGCTTGTACATACTGTTCAATAGAACTTCTGTAAAAGGTTTTTGTGAGATTAAGAGGCATGAAGTTAAGTACGTATGTATTGGTGTTACAGTATTTTGATCAGGACATTATGGCTGTTATAGACAGGTGGCTACCTTGTGACCAATATAGACAGGTGGCTGCCTTATGCTTATAGTGACCATTATAGACAGGTGACTGTCTTATAAGTTGACCATTATAGAAACAGTGTAAGTACTGTCACGTGTGCTCGTGTACAGTAGGATAGCACATACTCCTGGATAGTAGTTACTCCTTACTCTCTCCCTACGTCATGTACAATACTCAAAACAACACTGATAGTAAGTACTTTTGATAGCAAGTACTCATTTACGTAGTTACCCTTGATGATACTCACTGTATGTACATACCAAGTTCATCTATGTACATCTCCGATACCCTTCTTGCGTCCATCAGTTACCAAAACACCCAGTCTGACAGCGTACGCAGACTTCCTCAAGTCACAGACCTGCTACAGCATCATCCCCAGCAGTACAAAGATCGTTGTCCTGGATACAAGGTTGAGGGTCAAAAAGGCATTCTTTGCCCTTGTTGCCAATGGTGAGTGCTGTTTTGAAAATGTTAATGTGGTTTTCAAATCTGTTAGTGTACACACAAACCACATACATATCTACTATTAGTGTGTGTACAGCAGGACCTCTACTAGTGTGTGTACAGTAGGACCTCTACTAGTGTGTGTACAGTAGGACCTCTACTAGCGTGCACACTATAGAACCTGTGCTATTGTATGCACTTTAATTTCCGTGGGGTGAAACTTTTGCGGATCTTGGGTTTAAGTGATTTTTTGCATTTTATATTTGTTTTTGGACAGCCATGTTTTGCCATCGCACAAGAGCCCGATCTAAATTTTCACGGGTGAAACTTTCGCTGATGGCGTCTAATCTGTGAAAACTTCAAATATAAAACCACACGAAATGAAAGCACATAATATTTTGGTACTTTGTATTGTCATTCACATGCACACATCAACCTATTTGTCTTCTTGCTCATGCATTCCAACTCCTCCTCACTTCAGGTATCAGATCTGCTCCGTTGTGGGACTCGAGATTTCAGGAATTTGTAGGTGTGTTCATTCATGCAAGCCAACTGAGTGTACCGTGATACCAACTGAGTGTACTGTGATTCTCCGCTGTGTCTGTACATACATATGTACAGTATATCCAACCAGAATCTTCATGTAGCAAATCCCACAATACCCCCACAGGGCACCTGGGGTAGTAGCCTTTGGCTAAAGATATTCCCTGTCTAAGTAGGCTTGCCTAACCTAACTTAACCTGACCTAGCCTAGCCTAACCTAGCCTAACGTTACCTAGCCTAACCTGACCTCTGTAGGACAACTCTATTATTAGAAATTTGTTGCAAGCTGTCAATATTTTCATGTGCACACCGTGAAACCTCTCTAATCCAACTTTCAGTAGGACTTGAAAATGGGTTGGATTACGGAGTGACCGTTAGTATAGTAGTCACTCGTCTGTAGAGACCCCTGGGGGGGCATCCATGGGCCACCTCAGTGCTACTCTCTCTAATCCGACCATCTGATGTGGTACAGTCACCGAACTTGAGTATGGAAAGAGTCACTCCGTAATCCAACAACCTCCTAATTCAACACATTTTTTAAGCCCCATTGAGTGTTGGATTAGAGAGGTTTCGCCATATACCTTTGGTCTCATATTGTGATGTCAGTATTGTGAAAATGTCTTGTGTCCATTGACCCAACAAGTGATGTCTACCTGTTCTGCTTTGCAGGAATGCTGACTATAACTGACTTCATACGCATATTGAGATACCACTACAAGTCCCCTATTGTGAGTGTGTGTGTGTGTGTGTGTGTGTGTGTGTGTGTGTGTGTGTGTGTGTGTGTGTGAGTGTATGTGTGTGAGTGAGTGTATGAATGTGTGTGTGTGTGTGAGAGAGTGAGTGAGTGTGTGTGTGAGAGAGTGAGTGAGTGTATGTATGTGTGTGTGTGAGTGTGTGTGTGTGTGTGTGTGTGTGTGTGTGTGTGTGTGTGTGTGTGTGTGTGTGTGTGTGTGTGTGGCTGTGTGTGTGTGGCTGTGTGTGTGTGTGTGTGTGTGTGTGTGTGTGTGTGTGTGTGTGTGTGTGTGTGTGTCTGTATCTGTCTGTGTGTGTGAATGTAATTGTGTGTATACTATACGTACTTACGTACTGTAGTTGTTTCAGTACATTTTTGGTCTTTTGGTAACTTGTCAGCCATCCATGCAGCAATGTCTCATTTCCTGTTTACGTACATTAGGTGAGAATGGACGAACTGGAGGAGCAGACCATTCAGGAGTGGACCAGTGAGTGTAGTGTAGCCCAGTGGAACCTCTCTTAACCTGGTTTTGAGAGGTTCTATTTGTACAGCATATATAGAGAGTAGGACTTGAAAACACATACAGTTTAGAAAGGGTTCGGTTTAGAGAGGGTTCACTGTGCAATCACTTGCACTGCATGTGTCTGTAGCAAAAATGTACATCATCTGTAGCGAATGTACTGTATGTACATCATCTGTAGTGTATGTACTGTATGCACATCGTCTGTAGCATATGTACTGTATGCACATCGTCTGTAGCATATGTACTGTATGTACATCATCTGTAGCGTATGTACGTACATACGTATGTATACACATCATCTGTAACGCATGTACTCACATGTGTGTTCATGTGTATGTACGGTACATATGTGTGTATCTGTACATGTGTTGTGTAATGCATATTAGCACCCATACACAGGTAGGCTTAATTGAATGGACGCACATTTTCACAAATTTGATTTGTGTTTTTGTATTCATGTGTACACACTGTATGTATGCACACAGACATGTGTGCACACTGTACGTACGCACACAGACATGTGTGCACACGGTATGTACGCACACAGACATGTGTGCACACTGTATGTACACACACTGTATGTACACACACAGACATGTGTGCACACTGTATGTACGCACACAGACATGTGTGCACACTGTATGTACACACACAGACATGTGTACACACTGTACGTACACACACAGACATGTGTGCACACTGTACATACACACACAGACATGTGTGCACACGGTATGTACGCACACAGACATGTGTGCACACTGTATGTACGCACACAGACAAGTGTGCACACTGTATGCACACACACATGTGTCTGTATTAGGGATGGGCGATATTGGTTTTAATCACCCTCGATTATTGTCCAACAAAATTCACAATTATCACAACAATCCTACAGCACTGGAAGACTAAAGTGTATATGTAAAGGCAACTAATCTCTTGAGGTTTGGGTACACCTAACCAAATACAGTAGAACCTCGCTAGTAAGAACACTGTTAATGAGTAGCACCTGGTTAGGAAGTACAAGGATATGATACCCCAGCTTATAACCCATAATACTAATCTATATGGTTAGCAAGTACTACTGATAGTGAGTAGCAATTTGGAGGGTCCCCAGGTGTACTCACTAATGAGGTTTGACTGTAGTGAGTAGCAATGTGGAGGGTCCCCAGGTGTACTCGCTAATGAGGTTTGACTGTATTATGCTGACATTTGAATTGAAAAGAGGTAACAAAGGGATATGTGCAACGATTATCCCAATAATCCCAATACTACAATAATCACGGTGTCAAAATCACTGACTATACGATTGTCATTGGAAAAAATATCACAATTATTGCCCAACTCTAGTCTGTATGCATTCGTGTCTGTTTATATGTGTACATACGTATGTGTACATGTGTGTAAGTGTGTGTGTGTATGTGTGTGTATGTGTGTGTATGTGTGTGTGATGTGTGTATGTGTGACATACGTACGTACATACATGTCACACACATATGCACACACATATGCACACACACACACACACACACACACACACACACACACACACACACACACACACACACACACACACAAACACACACGTATCGACAATATGTTAACATTCCATTCTGCTACTTTTTACAATGCAGTTTTGGAAAAGGACTTAACAAAACTCAAAACAACTCTAGTCAGTATTGACCCTATGGAAAGGTACACAAAGCTGGAAATGAGCAATATATTATTTTGTATGAGTTCAAAACAGATTAATACATGTGCTCACATGCATGTACTGTATGTATGTGTATAGTGAAACCTCGATAACCCTCCCCCCCCCCCCTCCCCCCCTTCATCAAGCCACCAAACCTGCTAATCCATCACAGTTTTATAGATTGAAAATCCAGGTGTCTATAACTGTTGCTTGTCCCAGAAGTGGTGGATTATTGAGGCTTCACTGGATACGTACACTATTGTACATGTGTAGAATGTGTGCTTGTGTTCATTATTATGTGTTTTCATGTACGTCAAGTATATACTGTGTGTGTATGTACTGTGTGTGTTTGTGTGTGCTTACTTTTGTGTATATGTGCGTGTATATTTGTGTATGTATTTGTAGTGTTTGTATATGAGTCTAAACTGTGTGTGTGTGTGTGTGTGTGTGTGTGTGTGTGTGTGTGTGTGTGTGTGTGTGTGTGTAGTTGTGTGTGTGTGTGTGTGTGTCCAGTTGGTCTGGGAGCCTAATTAGTAGTGCTAAAGGTTCCTGACTGTACCCAGCAGATTGGGCATCTTGAAGTGCGAAAGTTTTGGTTTTCTCAGGAGTCCAAGTTTTAATTGTACTTGAGAGCCATACGCCACTGGAAACAGAATACTCTTGGGTACTTTTGTCCTCAGGTGTTAGTGTTATTCCAGTCAAGTGACTGGTATTGCCATATACTATCATCCTGAAAGTCACCAAGCTGGAGGTGGGGAGTCATGCAGCTCAGAGCCCAGGATGGATATATCGATGCCATCACTCAGGGCTGTACCTCATCTCTTCTCATCTCGTGGGTCTTGCAAGCCCACAGATGAGTATCCCCTCCTGCACTTAGGGGGTCATCGTGGGGCTAGGATCAGTGGGGCTGTTGCCAGCAGAACCATTGGTCTTGGTGTTTCCTGATGGCTCAACCCCTAAATGGGGTCCACATAGCCAGGAATTGGCAGTGGTAATACAAGTACAAGTACAAGTGTGTGTGTGTGTGTGTGTGTGTGTTTGATTTGCTTGTCTGTACGTCGCACATTTACGTAGTGGTTGGCCATCTTTGCATAACACACCTACTATACAGTGAATGAATTAGTGAGGATTCTATCTGTTATGTCCCACCTGTACAGCTTGTATGTGGCCATCAGCATGCTTGTGAAGCACAAAATCCATCGCCTGCCCATCATTGACCAGAGTACGGGGAATGCCATATACGTCTTGACACACAAGAGGATCCTCCACCATCTTTACCACAATGTGAGTGAGGGCAGACGAGCTCGAAGATTATTTCGCCAATTGCCATTGCTTGTAGAGTCCACCCATCTGGTGACATGGTGACCTTGACCCATTGTTGCAGCATATATTTTCCGCTTCTCCGGTTCTCTTAATATCTTGTAGTGAACCCTTTCTCCTCCCTGTACCTCTCCTCTCCTCTCTTCTCCTTTCTCCTCTTCTCATCTCGTCTGTGCTTCCCCTCCTCCCCTTCTCTGTCCTCTCTTCTTTCTTCTCCTCTTGCATCTCCTCTCTCCTCTCCCTTCCTATCCTCTCATCCCCTCTCTTGTCCCCTCTCCTCTCTTCTCCCTTCCCCTCCCCACCTATCACCCTCACCCTCACCCTCCACTCTCATCTTTGTGTACTTGCTATAGGTCATCTGTGGCAGTGAGCTCCCTATGCCCGCATACATGCACAAGTCGATTGGTGAACTTGAGATTGGAACCTATTCATCAATAGCAACTGTGAGTCTGCCCATCTGGATTGTCTGCATCTGTAGGGAAGTGTGTGTGTGTGTGTGTGTGTGTGTGTGTGTGTGTGTGTGTGTGTGTGTGTGTGTGTGTCTGTGTGTGTGTGTGTGTGTGTGTGTGTGTGTGTGTGTGTGTGTGTGTGTACATTCTATGCTCTACCTACAGTACATACATATGCTCATCTCTCCTCCAGGCTTCCCAAGACACAGCGATAATAGCTGCTCTAAATGTGTTTGCTGAGCGTCGGGTGTCAGCTCTACCCATTGTCTCACCAGATGGTGCGTCTGCACTACACCATCTCTTGACTTGTCTAGTTGCTGTCTGCCACTTATTTGAATTTGTTCACTACCTGTCTAGTCATTGTCTGCCGGTAGTCTGACTTCACTTCACTACCTGTCTAGTCATTCTTTACTTTATCTATCAATTGCGTAATATATCTATCTGTTGAGTAATACCTCCCAGTGTTCCTCTCCTCCTGGCTACACCATAGGGGAGGTAATCGATATCTATGCAAAGTTTGATGTGATCAACCTGGCAGCCGAGAGGACGTACAACAACCTGGACGTTAGTCTGCGAGATGCTTTGAAGCACAGAGCACAGGTACGTATGCTTCTATCCGGTGTACAGTAGTACTAAGTTATTAGCACTTCCTGTTTCGCGTACACTTCCTGTCTAATACTTATTTACTTCCTGTTTCACATGTATGTACAACTAGTTTGCAATCATCCTTGCTTCCTGTTTTACACGCACTTCCTGTCTATAATACTCATTACAGTCTTTTTCAATTGGTTTAACGGATGTTTCATTTCATTTGACGGACGTTTCAATTTATTTAACGGAAGTTCCATTGCAATTAACGTGTTTTTCATTGCAATTAACGGAAGTGTTGTAGCTCAAGTTTGGAGCAATTTTCTACCCAAATACCCAACTTTATTCAGGACTCTTCGTTTTTGAAGTTCTTAAACTTTAGTTTTCGTATACTAGCACTTTCCTTTGGAGGTTTACGAAGACTTGAGCGTTCACAAAGAAACTGTTCGAGAGGTACCACTTCGATGGGAGAAATTAGAAATAAAGAAAAGTTTGCAAACTTTCAAACCCTTTGTTTAGAAGCATAGGGGTTATGTGAAAGCATAGAGCCGAAGATTCAGTAGTGTGGTGGATGAAGATTGTGAATGGTGGATGAAACATTTAGCTGTGTTTATTGGCGCCTTGTGGAAGCATTTTAGCCAAGGGCTACCGTCCAAAGAGACGTCCTTATCCAAGGACAAAGAAGGAAAGCATTCGAAGACGAAACGCGCTGAGAAAAGTTTGCCTATAGCCTTTAGATTTGCTTCAAATTTACTCCAAACTTGTACAATAGCGCTTCCGTTAACTGCAATGAAATATCCGTTAATTGGAATGAAACGTCCGTTAAATGAATTGCAACACCCGTTAAATGAAACGAAAAACGCGTTAAACCAATAGAAAAAGACTGTAACATTATTGCATACATGTACTATGTCCTTCCTGTCAGTATTTTAGCATTCGTTCAATTTTTGCACACAAGTCTATACATCCTGTACTTCCTGTTTTGGTTCTGTGTTTGAAGGGTTTTGAAGGTGTGCAAACTTGTATGGCGTCTGACTCGCTTCTGAATATCATAACGAAAATTGTTTCAGCAAAGGTGTGTGTGTGTGTGTGTGTGTGTGTGTGTGTGTGTGCAGATGTACGTGTGTGTGTGGTAAACACTCGGGATTTATGATTGAATGATCAGGCGTATTCACGCAAGTTTGAAATTGTTTTATAAAACTTCTCACAATATTTATTTCTCTACCTGGATGTATGAGTGCGTTCGTAAGCTGCTTCATTGGCAATGTGCACTCACTAAGAAGAACACTCTTAAGACAAATTTCTGTTTAGTGCACACAATTCCAGTTTCTGTGCCGGCCGGCTTTGGTCTGCTGCAGTACTGCACATGCATGTACAGTAGTTGTCATATTCTGATAAGAATTGTTGATCAATGATGAGAACCTATTTGAGTGATATAATATGTATTTTATTATTAAATGAGACTAATTTCACAGTAGTAATCAGTGAAGTGTAAGCTGCCTCAAACGGTTCTTCTCACTGTGTACTGTATGTATGTATGTGTGTACTGTATGTATTGTATGTGTGTAAGAAAGAATTGCTGGTGGGCACTTGTTGTTGCATGTTTGAGTTGTCACTTTGTTGTTTGTCTATTTACAAACCCAGGTGCATCGTCTGGTGATTGTCAACAGCCGGAAGCATGTTGTGGGCGTGGTCTCGCTCTCTGACATTCTCAAATTTTTAATCCTCACCGAGCACTGATTGATGCCACGCGAAGCCTGCAATCTCAATGTTTGACGTATGAAGCCTCAGTCACAACAGATTGAATCACACATCGCACAGCTTTTCATGATGTATATTTAATGCTCTTATCTCCTCCATTGATCAGAGGGGGTGCATGCGTATGTATATAACAGTCAGTGCATGTTCTCATCTCCTCCATCAATCAGAGGGGGTGGGTATGTATATAACAGTCAGTGCATGCAGTGTATTTCCATTGTATTATTGATAATTTATACAGTTTG
>CAUJGJ010000185.1:5464491-5469491 GCA_963170055.1 Halisarca cf. caerulea | reverse complement strand
GAAAGAACCACCTGTCTACATACTGCACACCACTACTGTTTGGCCCTTGAGTGGTCGATGTAGAGCAGTTATACGGCACTCACATCACACACATGTGGTATTGTATGAGACCCACCAGAATAACCACCCACCCATCAATGGGAGAGAGGAGCAGACACTACCAGTGATAACACTTACTACATACAAACAAGTGTGCTAGTTTGCAAACCTCCACACAAAGGCCACCTGCTTACAGGAGGGTCAACAATAGACCTCCTTACCAGGATCTGAACCTCCGTACAAAGGACACCTACATATCTGCAGGAGTGTAGACTATGGAATAAGTACCAAAATAGGAAAATGCACACAAGGACACCCGTCTACAGCAGTGTGATCTATAGTTTGCTTACAAACAGAACCTGTATACAAAGGACACCCATCTACAGTAGTATGATCTACAGATCACTTACAAACATAGGAACCTGTATATAAAGGACACCTGTATAGCAGCATGCAGACATAATGTATCCCTCCATCTAAATACGTACGTACAGTAGAACCTCGTTAGTAAGAACACTGTTAATGAGTAATATCTGGTTAGGAAGTACAAGGATATGATACCCCAGCTTATAACCCATGATACTAATCTATATGGTTAGCAAGTACTACTGATAGTGAGTAGCAATTTGGAGGGTCCCCAGGTGTACTCACTAACGAGGTTCGACTGTACATACATATATACAGAGACCACATACATACAGTGAGGAGGGCAGTCACTCTTCACACAAACCCCCACGGGTGGGCTTGCTATCCTTGTAATGCAACAGCACAAGTAATGTCTACGGCAACTGAAACACTGCACAATACCTCTTTCACTGCTTTGACTGGCATCTACAGCCAAGGGATTAATCTCCACCATGGTCGTGTCAAATTCGGTGAAAACTTTGTACAGTTTTCTAAACTGGTCCACAGCTTGAGAATGTAGGTCACCTTCAAACCCCAGTAATGTGGCCACTTTGCTAGCCTTTTCCTCAGTTAGACCTTCAGGAAGTGAGATAGTGTGTGTGTGTGTGTATGTGTGTGTGTGTGTGTGTGTGTGTGTGTGTGTGTGTGTGTGTGTGTGTGTGTGTGTGTACGTATGTATGTGTGTGTGTGTGTGTGTGTGTGAGTGTGTGTGTGTGTGTGTGTGTGTGTGTGCACGTGCATGTGTATAGATGGTTGGTGGACGTTTCTGTATGTACGTACGTACACACCTTCATTCAAGCTCACAGGTTCCTTAACTAGAGCATCAGGATTGTTCTTGGCCACGTCTTCAATGTCAACTCCGCCTTCTTTGCTGGCAATAATGACAGGCCCTACTACACTTCGGTCCATGATGATAGCAAAGTAGAACTCCCGCTGAGGTTTTAGCACCTCAGTTACCAAAACCTGGTGTGTGTGTGTGTGTGTGTGTGTGTGTGTGTGTGTGTGTGTGTGTGTGTGTGTGTGTAGAAAAGAAATGAAGATTCCGTATTGTGTGTACAGCACAAAGATTCATGTGGATTCGCCCCTTACCTTATTACAGGGTCTTCCCTTTTCTCCAGTTTGCTTAGTGACCAACCTGCTACCCAGCATTTGCTTGGCATAGTCCACAGCTTCGTCAATGCTGATGGAGCAGGTGACAGAGAGTGAAACCACAGATACCCTATACCATGTGTGCATGTGTGTGTCTTGCTGTGCTAAGATGCTACAGTGTAACAAACTGACCACACGGACCACCTGCCAGCACTGACCACATGGATCACCTGCCAGCACTGACCACATGGATCACCTGTCTGTACTGACCACACGGATCACTTGCCAGCACTGACCACACGGACCACCTGTCTGCACTGACCACATGGATCACCTGCCAGCACTGACCACATGGATCACCTGTCTGTACTGACCGCACGGATCACTTGCCAGCACTGACCACACAGACCACCTGTCTGCACTGACCACGTGGATCACCTGTCTGTACTGACCACACGGACCACCTGCCAGCACTGACCACATGGACCACCTGCCAGCACTGACCACATGGACCACCTGTCTGTACTGACCACTGTAAGCAAGCTAATAAGCCACCTCAGTGATACTAATGGACTTCTCTCTCTACAGGGACCACCTGTCTACAGAGACTGTTATCTGCTGACTCATATGCCACCAGTGATCCTAGCACAGCTCTTTTTAGGATCACCTGTCTACAGAGATCACTGTAGGCTGACCTGTATGTCACAACAGTGGCACTAGTACACCTCTACATAAGGACCACCTGTCCACAGAGACCACTGCTGTTTGGCCTTAAGTGGTCCCTATAGACAGGTTTCACTGTATGTAGTGTACACACATACTCTTAAGGCCAAACAGCAGTGGTCCCTATAGACAGGTTTCACTGTATGTAGTGTACACACATACTCTTAAGGCCAAACAGCAGTGGTCTCTATAGACAGGTTTCACTGTATGTAGTGTACACACATAAGCTCTGCACACTTGGAGTCACCTCCTGGCTAGCTTCACTCCTCCCTGTAGTCCAGACGTGAAATGCCCCTTTCCTCTCCCACCTGCTAGTACCTGTGCCTTGATGACAGACTGACCACCTGGTGATGGACAGCAATGAGAAACAAATGAAACTACTGGTTTAACAACAAAACAAACTTCCACATTCATTCCTATGTGCATAAATAACGTACATAGGCATAAACTTGCTGAATTGCAGTGAAGACATAATTGAGCATGCATGCAAACATAAAGTACATACGTACTACAGGGGTGTGTACATACGACTTGCTATACTGACACACACACACACACACACACACACACACACACACACACACACACACACGTGTACACACACACACACACACACACACACACACACACACACACACACACACACACACACACATACACACACACACACACACACACTAACACACTAATACAAACACACACACACACATGCACACACACCGCATGTTCTACTAACCGAAGCCAGAGGTAATTCTTTTCACATCTTCCACAGTCTCTGCTACATCACCTCTGGGAACTACCAGCTCATGTTCCTTCAATATACTCATATTTTGGTACTCGTGGATACTCAGCCACCTTGTCGACTGGGCTGCAACAACTGGAAGAAAGCGCGGGCTCTAAAGGAGAAAAAAATACAATCACACTGAGAAGAATTAGCGCCCTTTCGCATTTATAATGGACGAGAAAGATATGAATCCATAATGCAAAAATATTATTAAAAATGATAATAGGTCTAAATAATAACAAAACGTTGGTTGCGGTACGAGGGTGTTTCATGCACGAGCCCGGAAAGTCGCAAAACATGGTACTAACATCTAACAGTCTGCTTTCCTTCCCTCCGAAAAGAGAGAGATAACGCTGGGCCTCGCCCACAACTCGCGTTCTTCCCTTTACAAAAGCCATTTTAAATTTCTAATCCTTCTTGTCCTGGACGCGTGATGATCACGTGCTGTCATAAACAGTGATTTTGAATGAAAATGGCGCGGTAGCTAGTTGCCAGGACAAATTTAAAATTCACGTCTTGAATGCTCCTCTCTCAGCGGCTTTTTGGATGAACTCCTTCAAGGTGGACTCCTCGAGATTCGCAAAGGCTTCTGATTGTACAACGTGTGTCATGTGCTCCATTGCAAATCTGAAACAGAACCCCAGCAGGTCCTGGAGAAGAAAATTAAAAAGAAACAATGCACAGTGCAATAGTGCACAATGTGCATATACCCTAAACTACACCATTGAACTGTAGAATATATGCTGTGCATGACAAGTGTGAATACTTACAGCTGATACAAATAATTATGTAAATTGCACACAACATATGCCAATCTCGAGCACATATGGATGGGCATTTCTGTGTGCAAGTATACACACACATGCATGCACACAAGCACACACACACACACACACACACACACATACACACACACACACACACACACAAACACACACACACACACACACCAGAACACACATACGTACACACACACACACACACACACACACACACACACATCTGATTTGTATCTCATGGCTGCTTCATACACCATGGCTACATTGTCCACCATGACCGACTGCTTTATCAGCTGTTCGCACTTGTACTTCAGTCGATCCTCAAAGTAAGAAATAGCCAAGTCCAGTAGACCTGAAAGTAACATAAAGAACATTTTTCAGTTTGCCTACCACAAATACAGAGGCCCCTCGTTTTGCACAATACCAGAAAAATACTGGAATACCAAACTGTATCGTATATTGGGTGGTAATATCTTAGACACACACTTGCATTTCTTTGAATACCAGCACAAAGATAAGCAACAATAGAGACAAACTGCATGTGTTTTAACCTATCATTCACATTCACATACATGTATGTACAAACACAAACACACACACACATGCAAGTGCACGCACGGACGCATGCACGCACACACACACACACACACACACACACACACGATGACAGCACACACACACACACACACACACACACACATTGCATTTATGTGCTAAGCACAGGAACAGACCTAAAGACTCTTCCGGTGGAAGGTCAATTTCATCTGAGTAGAGATAGTACAGGAAGGCACGGTAGACCAAATAAGAGAACTGAGTCACTGAAATCACACTGTGGAGAGAGAAAATGCAGCCTCCGATAGCAGACTCTCCCAAATAAGGACACAGTACAATCAACCTCTCCACAAAGGACACAGCTTGAGGTCCCCAAGAAATCCTCCTTATAGTTCCAATACACTTTGAACCTCCAAAAGAGGACAACCTCCTTACAAAGAGCAAATAGAGCAGTCCCAAAGTGTCCTTCACTTGGAGGTCCCATTGTACAAACAAATGTACATACTTGAATCAATCACTCAGACAATAAATAACATGTATTGTACACAACATGTATTGGACACAACATGTATTGTACACAACATGTATTGGACACAACATGTATTGGACACAACATGTATTGGACACAA
>CAUJGJ010000185.1:5434491-5439491 GCA_963170055.1 Halisarca cf. caerulea | reverse complement strand
ACACACAGAGACAGAATGAGGAGTACTCACTATCCAGGAGTATGCACTAAACCAGGTACTTACTATCAGGGTTGGTTTATGTACATGAGGTACACACAGAGACAGAATGAGGAGTACTCACTATCCAGGAGTATGTACTAAACCAGGTACTTACTATCAGGGTTGGTTTATGTACGTACATGAGGTACACACAGAGACAGAATGAGGAGTACTCACTATCCAGGAGTATGTACTAAACCAGGTACTTACTATCAGGGTTGATTTATGTACATGAGGTATACACAGAGACAGAATGAGGAGTACTCACTATCCAGGAGTATGTATTAAACCAGGTACTTACTTAATACAAATGTACATACATGCACCTACCTACGTATGTGCACATGTGCCCACAAAGGCAACATCTTCAAATAACTTGCCAGATCACTGAATGGCCAGGATGGATCACACGGTGTCAAATTCATTTTGAAAACTGACGAAATTACAGTGATACAGGTCTTATCAAACCACAAGTGTGGTGGGAAATTAATTGCAGATAAACCAGGTGTTGGGAAAACCAGGTTAGCCTATATATATATACGTATATAACCAAACATCATTCAAGGAAAGCAATCGAGACAGAAAATGATTATTTAATAAGTCATTACACACAGTGGAAATTGTAGGCCAAATACGTACTGTTCGCTTTGTCCTTAAGTCATAAACAAAACACACACACACACACGCACACACACCTACACACTATCTTTTTGTATTTCTGAAGTTGTACATGATGCACTAAACTTTAGCAACAAACAAAGTGTGTGTTAGCCAACTGCTAGGATTGCAACCCAAGCAACTGTCACCATAGACTCTAAATACCGTCTATGCTGTCACCCTCACAACACAACTGAGTTGAATATAGCACAACTCGCGTGGCTGGCCACCCGTGTCGCGGCACCTTAGTGGAACACAAGCACAAAGAACACATTTGCATAATGCACATGTGTACCTTGGAAACATGTGAAAAGTAGTCTTTCAAAAGAGGTGGTCTCTGATGAGGAGGAGATGAGTTTGGCATATGTATGTACATACGTACGTATGTACACATTTGTGACTAGCAAAGTTGGTCTTACAGAAGGGGTCGTCCTTCCCGAGGGAGGTCTCTCAAAAGAGGTACATACATACCTCCGCATAATACTATATGTACATAAGTACACACCTAAAATCTGTACACTGTACGTATGTACATACCCGGTATGTAGTACACAAAGATAAACAATATATACTCTAAACTATGTAGTTCGGAGTGTCTATTTTATACATGCGCATGTACATATGTTCCAGGCAATGTTCCACTATAACCACATCATAATGTAAAAAATACTACAAAAGAACAACAAATTTCGTGAAATTTGTGTTATACGAAACAAAACGGTGCACCAATCACCTACTGTAGTGAGAAGCCATAGTACATACAAACATCTTTTAAAGCGACTGTCCTGACAGTCTCACACTAAATGGTACAACTGTCCTGACAGTCTCACACTAAATGGTACAACTGTCCTGACAGTCTCACACCAAATGGTACAACTGTCCTGACAGTCTCACACCAAATGATACAACTGACCTGACAGCCTAGGGTTAGGGTTAGGGTTAGGGTTTCACATTTTGCTAATGTTATATTACATACGTATATTATGTTATGTTATGTTAACCAAATGCTACTACAGTGGGAACTCGTCATATGAATTTCTGTGTGTAGTGAACAAATACACATGTCCCAGTTAGTGGTCCGCTATGAAGGTGTACCTGGTTATAGTGAATTTCTGATATAGAGAAGAATTTTCAGTGCCCCCTGGGATTCGTTGTAATGAGACTCCACTGTAGCTGTTTAAGTTGAAACTTTGGTAAATATCAAATGAATATGAATTAGTCATTTGTGAATGGCTCATGTACGTATGTACATGCATTTGTAAAATGAGCAATGTGAACCATTCTAAAAGGTCTCCATCTGCGAACATTCTCTCCTCTGTACGTACGTTTTAGGTATACAAATAGCAGTACAAGGGAACTTGGTAGCAAGTAAGTACCTGGTTTAGTACATACTCCTGGATAGTAAGTACTCCTCATTCTGTCCCTGTGTATACCTCATGTACATACACCAACCCTGATAGTAAGTACCTGGTTTAGTACATACTCCTGGATAGTAAGTACTCCTCATTCTGTCCCTGTGTATACCTCATGTACACAAACCAACCCTGATAGTGAGTACGTACACATGTACCTCTGATATCAAGGACTGATTTTGTGTCCCATTTGAGGTACCTACTAAGCAAGTCTGATTGTATGTACACATTAATGTATTATGTCATAAGCTTTGACAATCTGTGTCATTGACAGCTCAAAGTGCTAAAGAGTTCGCCAAATCACCATGGAGTTTAGGAAACACATATTCGTTGCTAGGTAGAATCACAGACACTCCATACTATGTAGCATAGTGTTTGTGGTGGAATTGATGTGAAAAAAACCACTCATGTCTTGAGAGAAAGGGAGGGGGAGGGGGTGGTACAACTAAATATTAGGTACAACTAGTGGAGACAGGAGTAAACACTCTCTTTGATACTTGTGATACATTTGTGCTGATTTGTATGTACACACGTGTGTGTGTGTGCGTTTGTAAGATGGTGTGAGATTGGTAAATGTATCTCACTCTCCCTCCATTTGCCTCTCTCTCTCTCTCTCTCTCTCTCTCTCTCTCTCTCTCTGTGTGTGTGTGTGTGTACGTGTGTATGTGTGTGTGTTATGTGTGTGTGTGTGTGTGTGTGTGTGTGTGTGTGTGTGTGTGTGTGTGTGTGTGTGCGTGTGTATGGTGGTAAGCAAATGACAATCATACACATCCAAAAACAGTACAAATACTCAAAAATGAAAGCAAAACGAAGACAGCAATGTAAAGACAAAATGTCTACCAAGTACCAAGTACACATCTATTCGGCACAGGAGGCGTTTTATCACAGTATCTAGGGTTTGACAAAACCATAGATATATGAACGGCAAAATACGAAACAAAATTAATGACTCCAAACACTCTAAATACAATACTTAACGGTTCCAAAAAGTGTGCCGGGCCGAATGGGGCGCGAACTGACAAGGCCTCGATAGAGGGTAGGAGAATGGTTGACACAGGCAAATACCAACACCTGCTGAGCTGACTTGGCCAGCAATTAGACGAACAACACTTGCAGGACAAACCGTGACAGACAAATTCAAGAGCTATAGCCACGTAACTGGTTCATGTGTACATACACGTGTGATTTAGAAAGCGCTACTTCGCATAAGGAAATTAATCTGAAGGTTAAATTCGCTCGAAATGGTCATGAGCAAAACTTTAACAAACTCGTCCCTTTACTAAGGTGGAGAAACTACTAACAGTTGGTGTAGATTTGCGTGGTAAATTTACCCAAGAAAAGCAGTAGTCGTGTACTGTACCAATGGCGATTCGCATTTATATACAATTCTGAACAACTTGAGGAGGGAGAATAGACGAAACGAGATTAGACTATGTTACCGACGCACACCATCAACTTACAACAAGAGACCGCGTAACTCCTTCTGAACACCTTAACCAAAGTAAACTTCAATCTACAAGGAGACACCGTCGACTTTGCTCTTTCTAGATGTATAGTTAGTTCCTCTTCAAATCCTCGTTCAGACCAAATTCGCTGCAAACCAAATCGCCGACCAATATAGGACACGTTGCTTTTTTATATGGAGAAAGGTTTGATTTAATACAGGTTACCACACCTTATAATCTGCATAAAATCCTGTTGGAAGCCCACAAAATGGGCGCGCGCTGCCGAGCACTAATTCGTGATAGATTGCTCATCGTGAGCATTTCTGGCCGAATTCTTGTCATATCTGACCTCTTCAATCTCATGGAAGACAAGACTACAGTAATGTTGTCAAAAGAGTGAAGACAGTAGTTGGAAGGAGTAGGTGAGCCTACGCGTGGAGTCTAGATTGTTGAGATATATGTATTATTGTAATTATACAGTACGTTTGTAGCAGTCTATAAACACTTATAGTATGTACGTTGTTGTCTTGCTAGAGAGGCTTAGTACACCTTCAGTATACGGGAGTACTACATGTTATTGTCATGTTTGAGTGGTTGGAGTGTCAGTGATATGTCTAGGTTTACGGTTTTACTGTCTAAAGTCTGCAATCTCTTGCCAACCCCACTGTGGTGATGTTTGCAGTATTATAGAGTGCGGCAGCTCTATATGATATGGCGGGATGGTGTATTTGTTGTATTAAAGGACTCAAAGTTGTGTTGTTTTATGACAGTCAAAAATCCAATGCTGTGCCACTGTTAGTAATGAATTGACCTCTAACAGCTTGTGTGTGTGTGTGTGTGTGTGTGTGTGTGTGTGTGTGTGTGTGTGTGTGTCATCTTTTATCTGCCATCAATTTTATGCATTAATTGATTGAAAACTCATCTGCTTATTTTTTTTCTGAACAAATTGTGGTGGATTAATGAGAATTCACTGTACTCATTCAAAATTTTATTAAAGAAGCCAACACTTTTTAGTATCATGTGTGTATGTATTACTTATCTCCCAGTTTTGCTCATTTGAGTGCTTATGAGATCATCTCATCTGGTACACAATTTCTCATGTTGTATTTTAATGTGTATGGAAATGCAATTGCTGGCCTATTTTTCTATTCAGGGATGAGGAAATGGATCTGACAGATCAAAGAATCACCAAGAAGACGATTGCTTCTTCTACAGAGGAAGAGACTGTTTGTTGTAATAGGTCAGAATTGTGGGGAGTAACCTTGAGTACGTACTCTCTCGGGTCTGTGGTAACCGTTGATCACCACTCACTTCTGCTGGCAAACTGTTACGCTACTCATGTTTTCAAAACCCGTAGGAACCCCACACCAGATGTGAAATCACCAAGGAGCAGAAATTCCTCCGTGTCCAACTCCGATTCAGAGTCTACTCTTGTTGGGGACATCAG
>CAUJGJ010000185.1:5416991-5431991 GCA_963170055.1 Halisarca cf. caerulea | reverse complement strand
TTCCAGACTATATGTTTGGTGTACGTATCACAGGTTGACAGTCTCTCATAGTCTCACACAGCCAGACCGTGCTGCACCCCTCCATTTTTTCAGAGGAAAGTCCTGTAAAATGGAGGAGTGTGTGGTCTGGCTATGCAAGACCAAGTCTCAAAGATTTACCAACTCATACAAACACTGCTAATTATTAAGAAATAAAGCAAATTTACAAGTAAACGTAAGAATATGTGTATTCAGATAGAAAATGATGTGCAACGTAATAGGGATGAAGTCACAGAGGGGGTCGTACATACATGTTGCGTAGAACTTGTAAGCAAATATACGTATGAGATACATTGAGCACAGCAACATGGCTATATATGTAAGTGCGCAGGGTAGAGCAGGTTTGTTTGGTACACGGACAATGAGTTCAGTGTAACAGGGCATGCATGAACACAGCTAGTGTCATTTGTAGGCATTGAAGGTCACCCAGTGAGCCTGTTTGTCGCTGCTTTGGGAGGAGTTGAAAATGGACTTGAACACTTTCCTTGCGCTAGGGTCGTCCGCTACCACTTTGTGATCTTGTAGACTTCTGGTAACAGAGTCAACGATTCGCTTCGCGCTACCCTTGACCGTGGAGCCAGTGGCCACTTTGAGTGGTTTCTTATCAGGTTCTACTGAGTGAGATCCATTCAGCTTTGGTCCTACCTGTGCTGCGGCACTGTTGGGTTGACGGTTGCCGAGCAATTCCTCATTCTGTGAAACTGGTTTCGTCTTCTTCTCACTTGGGATGGAGCTTTCTTCATCATCTCCAGGTGCTACTTTGGATTCAGCAGCTCTTCGCTTCTTCTGCAAACAAATAAAATAAGAAAAAAGAAGTTACTTCTGCTGAATGTGTGTATGTGTGTGTGTGTGTGTGCATGTGTGTGTGTGTGTGTGTGTGTGTATGTGTGTGTGTGTGTGTGCATGTGTGTGTGTGTGTGTGTGTGTGTGTGTGTGTGTGTGTGTATGTGTGTGTGTGTGTGTGTGTGTGTGTGTGTGTGTGTGTGTGTGTGTGTGTGTGTGTGCGTGTGCGTGTATGTGTGTGTGTGTGTGCACGTGTGTGTGCGTGCGTGTGTATGTGTGAGTGTGCATACATATGTGATCGAGCTTCCAAAAAGTTGCTTACCCAGCAAAATAGACTGTGATATGTGGGAAAATGCATTATTTTGCACCATATGAGGAACCATGTAAACATACACCCACCCACCCACCCACACACACACACACACACACACACAAACATGCATGTGCACGCACACACACACACACACACACACACACACACACACACACACACACACACACACACACACACACGTACACACACACACACACACACACACACACACACACACACACACACACACTGGTCCTGGACAGTATAGACAATTATAGCTACATAGTTACCAACTAATTGACAGATAGTCGGTATTAGTTGGTATATCTCAATATTATCCTCCAATATTGATATCGCAATTTTGAGCCCTCAGATATGATATAAAAATATTTTAGCACTATGCACCTGGGCCAATTGTAAACCAAGCCATATTATACTAGACTTCTGCTGTTAGTCTTCCCTATTTTAACCTGACCATTGTTATACTGTGTTTGCTGTAGGAAAATGCTGATCATCGATATACTGAGTATTCAATGTATTGACGAATCAAATTATAATTATTGCAATATTGGTTATGGATTGATATCGATATTGACTCCTAATATTAAAATATTGTCCAGGGCTAACACACACACACACACACACACACACACACACACCTTGGCTACTTTAGATTGTTTCTTGGCCTCTTCTGCGGCAGCCTCCTGTCTCCTCACGTCTTCTTCTTCCCCATTGATCACATACACGTCACTTGCAGAGAAAGGCTTCCCACATTTGTGACAGGTTTCCGACGGTACTTCCTTTAGAGCACGTTCTGAGAACACACAACCACAAGTTCTCAGAAAGACAAATCTACACAGAGGACCAAACACCAGAAACAATACATGAATGCGAACATACAGTACAACAACCTCACACGGCAAATATCCAAACCATGCAAGTACGTATGACACTATAAATTAAGCCAAATTAATATAATTAATGAAAAGTGTACAGATGGTGTTTGTGGTACAAGTGTACATATGATGAAAGGAGCATGGAAGAAGTGCACGTGTGCCGCTGGTATGTGCTGTAATTTTCACGTGGTTTTCAAAGTTTACACCCACAAAAATTAATTCAAACAGGGATCTTGTGCAATGGCAAAACATGGCCGTCTGCAAAAAATATAAACGCAGAAATTGCTAGAATCCAAGATCTACAGCAGTTGAAAAATTACATACTGGAAGGATATGGTAAAGTTCTGTGTTAATGGGGATGGGATAAAAGGGGTGGAGCAGCCGCTCAAACATACCCTCAGAGAATGGTCGTCACTTCGCATGATGAACAGCCACCCCATTTACATAATGGCAGTGTCCTTTATATAGCCGCTAAATCCCCCAACACAACACTTGTGGTTTCAGCTATCACTGTGGAATTTATGCATATACCCATATAACTGTATAATATGTATTATATAATACACCATATTGTGTTGAAGGTATGACAATAGTTTGTATGGTATGTGTAATAGTATAAACAGAATACGTACACGGTAGACAAAGTAGTAGTAAGAACACACACTGTGATGTAACTTCGACCTTACTGATCTGGACAACCCATTCTACCCTGTTGGCTGGAAAACGTCTAGATACAGTGAAACCTGTCCAATACGACACTCAATGAGACTTGATAAAGATGTCAGATTGGGAGGTTGTCAGATTACAGAGTGACTATGAGCACACCTTAATATGGTGACTGTACCTCATAAGATGGTCGGATTAGAGAGAACGTTGGATTATAGAGTTGTCAGATTTCAAAGGCTCTATTGTGCAAGGGACACCCCTTCTACAAAGCTTGCTGGTTTTCCCACGGTCCTTTTCTATGAATGCGAGGGAGTTTGTAGCACAACAAAGCCACACATTTATATGTGTGCCAATATCATGTGCATTTGTAAAGTTATGTAGCCTTTCAGATCATTCCTGCAAGATTTAATCCAGCAATTCACAACAACACTAACAGTGGCAGCTTGGCACAATCTTTTCTCAGTTTCAGTCTCATGAGACACAATTTATGCCCTGCAAGTTACATGAAGGGAAATCCCTGGCACAATTTGCATAATATTATGTAAGTTTAAGTTTACACACAAATTCGCAGCTTTTGATCTGGTTTCACACAGAAGAAGTGTTTAACTTAGTGACTTTACAGCATCATTCCCCTCTACGTACATCTATCCATCCAGTATCCTGTACTAACCGGTATACTCCAGTCATTTCCAATCCAGTAACAGGACAAATAAATTCTGAAGACTGGGCATCTTCAAAGCTGTCTCCATTCTTCTTGTCTTCCTTGAAAGAAGGATTCTTGGACAAATTGAGGACTGTCACATCCTGAATATGAAAGAAAGATGGTCAAGTGTGCTGGTGTGTCATGCATGTGTGTGTGTGTGTGTGTACGTGTACATGCATACAAACTACGTATGTGTGGACTGTTGTGTGAACACAGAAGAGACACAACTGAACATATTCCAGCCAGCTGTGACCCACGGTAGTACGCAAGTGTTTCCCTTTCCCGCCGTCTGCGCTTACGTATGAACACAGGTCGCAGCATTGATACTCAATCCTACACGAGGATAGGAAACCGACATAAGCGCCCTGTCACATGCTCTGACTTTTTGACTTTCTGTCCAAGACCAAATTTTGACGGTTGCCACAAAGAATCACTACCTAGGTATGCGGTATAATTATATTCATTGCGAATTTTTTTATGCCAATAATGACATAAGAACAGAATTTTAGGTTAATGTAGCATATTGTCCTTGGACAAAGCTCTAAGAGGTGTCGGTGCACCTTTTTGAGACTTTGGAGCACAAGGTGAAGTAGTCTAGGCAATAGATCTGATATCCAAGCAATGTGATACAAAAAAATCTGTAAGGCCTAGCTACTCTGAGGAAAGTTTTTGCGTAACTAGTTTACCTGTGCAGCAGGAGTAAAAATTGAAAAATGAACCCAAACAACGTCTTTGTAAGACTTTCTGTGCCATATTTGTAAGCAAGTTAAATCCCCCACAAACCCAGTGCTTCAAAGTTTTGGCGCAATTTTATGCTTTACTGACAACTTTTGTGTGTGGTCTGGTAACGCTACATGTAGGCTTAAGGACCACCCCAAGTTCCCATTGAACGGTCACAAATACACTGACAAAGGTAGTAATTATTGTACTCATTTGACAAACTTATTTCACTGCAGAAAGATATAAAGAAATGACATACAAATAAGCGCCCAAAAGGGACACGTACTGAGCATGGTTCTCTTAGATGATTAATTATTATGTATATGCTCGCCTATATTACGCGTATAAATCGAGTAGTTTCCTAGTATCCTGTTGTAGGGTCGAGAGTATTAATGGTTGCAACACTGAAATTCGTGGAAAGCACCTACAACCTGTTACCAACACAACAAGAACCACACATTTACATAGAATAATTCATTAGTACAGATGGACTAGGGCTCTAGTATAAAACTAGCAAAATTCACATGATTTAAGAACCATTCAAGATCACTATGAAGGCTCGGCTCTACGTTAACGTTGGCGCAGTTTTGCTCGCAGCAATCTGCAGCATTCACGATTCCGCAGGCGACACAGCGGAACCTTGTACCCAGCAGGCTTGCAGACTACCGTATTGTCGTTGCGCGGGAACGGATATTCCAGGAGGCCTTCCGAGCTACGAAACACCTCAGATAGTCACCATTGTCATCAACGAAGCCGTCAGGAACGAAGACTACGACTTCTACCAGGAGCTGTTTAGGTACAAGAATCCGAACGGATGTCCGCACCGCGGCACGTTTCTTGTGACACACAACTACACAGATTATGCAGCGGTAGAGAATTTGTACGCACAGGGACACGAAATCGGCGACAACACAGTCACTCAACAGCCACCAGAAGAGTACTGGCTCAACATCTCGTACGAGAAGCTAGAGCGGGAAATACAAGACGAAAGGACGATCCTAAGTTACTGGACGAATACTCCATTAGATGCCATTCGTGGGTTTAGAGCGCCTTATTTAATCACCTCGGAGAACGAAATCAAAGCGCTGTACAACTTGAGGTTCCTATACGACGCGACTATGCACAGCGAAGTGATGTACTGGCCGTTCACGCTGGATTACCAGTCTCCGTTGTGCAACTTTCCAGACACGTGCCCCACCGGCTCGTACCCCGGATTCTGGGTAATACCCAATACTGAATGGGTGAAGGCGACTGGAGAACAGTGCGAGACGGTACCAGAATGTCGCAATGTCACCATAAGCTCACAAAGCGAATGGTATAACCTTGTAAAGAGCAACTTTAGACGTCACTACTACGGAAACAGGGCTCCGTTTGGGATTTACTTTGATCCACAGATCTTTTACGAAGATGACAAAAATGCATTTTATGCTCTTGAACAATTTCTGGGAGAATTACAAAGCTACACTGATGTCTATGTGGTGACTCTATACCAGCTGCTGGAATGGACAAGGGTGCCCACTCCGCTCTCAAAAATCTTTTCATTTACACCCTGGCAGTGTCCATCGCGACCCCCTGCCAGGTGCACACTGGAGACAGAGAAAAGGTGTGGACCGTACTTGGTTGGAGAGGAGCAGCGCTACTTTACAATATGTGGTACCGTCTGCCCCCGCAACTATCCCAACATTGGCAACCCTTATGGCCAATGAGCACTGATATATGAAGACTAGTATGATACATTAATGAATGCATAGATATGCAGTGACTGTGTGACAGCTGCTTATAGGGTTAATAGGAATGCACGTACTTTAGAATTCAGTATTTTGCCTCATTGATTAAATTTGAATTCAGTGTGACACTGTGTACTGTGTGTGATTGACCAATGCTCATGTTAATCTACAAATTGTGTACCAAGTACAAAATGAAGTTGCTTGCTGACATTAATTTTAGTTTCTAGTTGGACATAGACAACATCCCCAACACCAACCAAGTACAGTATGCACATATGTAGTTATAGTCATAGTTCAAACTGACACTTACCCCTGTGTACTAGCCCTTCCATAAACATTGAATTGAGTGCTCAATATAAAATATTTTAAGCTTATAATATTACACATAAAAGAATGCCAGAGCAGACAAACTACGTACGTAGGTTAGAAACGTAGTGTTAGATTTGAGTATGAAAGGGTGTCCAACATAAGAACTTAGGTGAGGGTGGACAAGGTGCTGGTTTGGGTGGGGTGGACAAGGTGGTGGTTTGGGTGAGGGTGGACAAGGTGGTGGTTTGGGTGAGGTTGGACAAGGTGGTGGTTTGGATGAGGTTGGACAAGGTGGTGGTTTGGATGAGGTTGGACAAGGTGGTGGTTTGGGTGAGGGTGGACAAGGTGGTGGTTTGGGTGAGGGTGGACAAGGTGGTGGTTTGGGTGAGGTTGGACAAGGTGGTGGTTTGGATGAGGTTGGACAAGGTGGTGGTTTGGTGAGGGTGGACAAGGCGGTGGTTTGGGTGAGGTTGGACAAGGCGGTGGTTTGGGTGAGGTTGGACGAGGCATTGGCTCACGTGGGCATAATTAGAAGCTGAAAATTCTTTCCCTTGCAAAGTAGACAATGTATTGTGGTTGAAGTGAGAGGTTTTTGTAGCAAGCATGTACATACATACGTATGTACAAGTGCAAATGTATGCACATATGAACATACATGTACACATACTATGTACAGAGAATTCCTTGTAATGGAATACCCTTGTGATTGATAACAACGCAGTTCAGAGAGGTTTCACATTAGTGAGGGCACACATGTGCAGCAAATGAGATAAACAGGACAGAAATGAACATTTGGTAGCTGTTACCCAGGGGAAAATTACACGAGAGGGGGACTTTCCCCACTGGTAAAACACCACCCATTACAGGCAGGTCACACCGACACAGTATGTCCACATGATCACAACACTGAAAGTACACCCTCTAACCTATTGGGGCCACTGAAAGTCATAAGGATCACCTTTGGTAGATCCTGGCTTCACAGAATGGAGCTGGAATCACACCATTTGCAGGAATCTCACCATTTGCAGGAATCTCACTGTTTCCAGGAATCGCACTATTTTGTTTTTTCTTTGGCATGTGTATACACAGTAATATCCCTCCAACCAAACACACTTGGGACCAAGGAAAATGTATGGTTCAGAGAGGGTTTCGGATTAGTGAGGTTCCACCTGCAAAGGCATTTTACAATCAACAGGGCTTGAAAATACGTACATCCAATTGGCAGATGGTAAAAGATAAATGAGGGGCCCCATCATGCCAAATTTGTCCCCTCTCCTAAAAATAGGCCTCAAATTTTGCCCCCCCCCCCCCCCCCCTACTGATTTAGGTCCCATGGGGTCAAGTTTGGTTGCTGTTTTGGGCTCAATGGGGCCACTGCGTATACAGTGTGTAGTGGAACTAAAGACAGGAGACCACACTGAAGACTACACCGTACAAAGTACATGAGTATGTATGTATGCATGCAAGTATGGTGAAAACTCTGCATTGTGACCATCTTGTGAGGTACAGTCACCATATGAAAGTATGGTAATAGTCTCTCCATAATCCGACAACCTCCCACTGTATATGTGTGTATGCAGGTATGTGTATTATGAAGACCCATCTCACTACCAACTGGTACCAAGACATTTGCATATAGATTTATTGTAATCACAAAATTACAACATTCTCAGCTGACTGCTGACCTAATGCGTACGAACGAGCACCATCAATTACTCACAACCGAAGGTGTACCGTATAGTGATAAATTTTGAGGAGCTAAATTTTTGTAGTTGGACACTTTTGAAATATCCACGGAAATAAATTTCGTGGGTCTGTTGTTCAGCCAAACAGTGCCCGCAAAACAGTGCATCAATCTTTCTCAGTGCACAAATTTCGCACTCCAGCACTCGTCCTCAAAAATGTGAAAGTTAAGCTCCTCGATATTCAGCACTATACGATATTAGTGCACACGCCCAAGAACAAAATATTGGAATGACCAAGATTGCAGTAGTACATACACGGCAATACCAAACTAACATGAAACGCACTGTGTGGGAGTGAGTACAGTGGAAGCTGCCTGGTAAGTATCTGGTTTAGTACACACTCCTGGATAGTAAGTACTCCTCATTCTCTCCCTGTGTATACCTCATGTACATAAGCCAACTCTGATAGTAAGTACCTGGTTTAGTACACACTCCTGGATAGTAAGTACTCCTCATTCTCTCCCTGTGTATACCTCATGTACATAAGCCAACTCTGATAGTAAGTACCTGGTTTAGTACATACTCCTGGATAGTAAGTACTCCTCATTCTGTCCCTGTGTATACCTCATTTACATAAACCAAGCCTGATAGTAAGTATCTGGTTTAGTACACACTCCTGGATAGTAAGTACTCCTCATTCTGTCCCGGTGTATACCTCATGTACACAAACCTATCCTGATAGTAAGTAAGTAACTCTGACAATGAGTACTGATTTGCGTCCTCTTTGAGGTACGTACAAAGCAAGTTAACTGTACTTCACTAGCATAGAACCACACTATTGGTGACACCCAATCTCCCCCCCCCCCCCCAAACCAAACTTCCCAGGAACGAACATCCACATGTCCATGTAAGGTAAGCCCCTCCCCCTGGGTCCTTGTAATGCAATTATGCATGGTGAAAGTGAAGCGGCAGAAGGTTTAATTGCTCAGTTGTTCACCCCTCTCAGCTCACACTGCAAAACAGGCTAATACACTATGCATACTGAAACTCCTTGTGGGTGACAGTAAAACAAACAAGCTGGCAAAAATGAACAAATCCCCACTTTCCCAAATCGCCACTAGGAACAAGCATAGCAACTGGTACAGTTGGTTGTACAAGACACGCAAAGCATAATATCTGCCTGAAAAACTGTCTTAATCCCTCAAATCAACCCCATCTTGGCACAGAAATTACAATGTTATGCGTTTTCAGCCACTTTGCTATGCGGGCGTATACAGGGTCTCAGACATAAGGTCAAAAGCACACAAATACAAGGGGGTAATGAGTCACCTCTGGATATACACAGGAAGTGCTATTGCACAACAGCAGGGATTACATCAGAATAATTCTGCTGCACCCCCTTAACACTAGCCAATCACATGACAGTGTTAGTTGGTCCATAAAAGAGACCTTGCAGTTGGAATATTCAGCTCAGTCAAAGTTAGAGAGGTTTTACGCGAAAATGAGGATAGTTGTATTTCTCCTGAGTTTGCTCTCAACTGCAGTGACAGGAGACCCAGCCAAACCCTGTGACTCTAGTCAGTGCAAGCTACCAAACTGTCGCTGTGCAGGGGAAGACATCCCTGGAAACCTCACCCCAACCCAAACGCCCCAAATTGTTGTAATCACCTTTGATGACAGTGTCAGAGATCTGGACTATACAACCTACTACTCTCAGCTCCTTGCAGGGAGAAAGAACCCCAATGGATGCAACATTGGGTGGACTTTCTTTGTGACACACTACTACACAGATTACGCCCTAGTGGAAGAACTCTACTCCCAAGGGCACGAGATAGCGGATCACTCTGTGACACACAGGACCCCTGAGACATGGTGGACCAATGCCACGGAGGCTCAGCTAGCAGAAGAGATAGTAGATCAACAAGACATGTTTGCGAACTGGGCAAACATCCCCAAAGAAAAGGTCATTGGATACCGTGCCCCCTATCTTGCCACAAGTGAGAATGAGATAAAGGCGTTATACAGCAACAACTTCACCTGGGAGTGTTCGATGCCAACCAGCACTTACTACTGGCCATTCACGCTTGACTACAAATCTCCGCTGTGCAATCTACCAGCTACTTGTCCCACGGACGCTTATCCAGGACTATGGATCATACCAAACATAGTCTACACACAGAGTAATGGTGTGCCCTGCAACATGTTGGATGCCTGTAGCAGCACAAACACACAGCAAGAGTGGTACGACCTCATGATGAACAACTTTCTCAAGCACTACAACGGGAATCGAGCTCCTTTCGGACTTTTCGCACACTCTGCACTTTTTTATCGAAATCCCACAGCTGTACCAGCTTATAAGGCTTTCCTGGACAAACTGGCAACACTGAAGAATATATACATCGTGACCATATCGCAACTCATTGATTGGATGAAGCAACCAACACCACTCGATCAAATAGCAAGTTTCACTCCCTGGCAGTGTACCCAGCGGCCTCAGCCAAGGTGCGACCACGACAAAGGGGCAAATAACTGCCACTATCCAAATACCCCTCACGGAGACATGTACCTCAAAACATGTGTTACTACCTGCCCACCTCACTACCCAGACATTGGAAATCCTTCAGGAAACTAACTATGAGTGCATATATGTACTACAGACTTGACAATACATGCACGCACGCACACACACACACACACACACACACACACACACACACACACACACACACACACACACACACACACACACACACACACACACACACACACACACACACACACACACACACACACACACACACACACACACACACACACACACACACACACACACACACACACACACACACACACACACACACACACCAGGCCAGAATACTGAATACAACAATCTATACTATCTTAATAATAATAATAATAATAATTTCTTATTTTGACTGGGTGGCCATTAGCCTGAGGCTACTACTAAGGCCCCCAGTATCCCACACACTCGCTCACACACACAATCAAATTAAATCAAATTCAAATAGTTATAGTTTGGTGGCTGCAGTAGGTCATCTTCTCAGCTGTCCCAGGTTGGTGGCAGGGGGGTGCAGGGAAAAAAACTCCAAATGGCACACAGGTGGAGTGGTGCCTTCTGTCCAATGCTTGACTGACTTCAGTGCTAACCTACTGAGCCACCAGCACCCTCCATCTTCAATGGATGTGTTAGCATGTACACAATGTACACACACATAATTTGTATAGGCACAAACAGATACAGTAATATTAAATATCATATACGTTTCAACTATTCAGAATGAAGGTGAATGCTATCGCATACGTAATTGGTTCATACACAATGTACTGTATGTACATACTGCAAGTATATGTACAGAAACACGTAAATACATACGCTAATATATTGTATGTACGTATGTACGTACGTACATACGCAAATGTCATTAAGAGCTGAAGGTCACACACACACACACACACACACACACACACACACACACACACACACACACACACACACACACCTACACACACACACACACACACATGCACGCATACACACACACACACATACACACACACACACACACACACACACACGTGCACGCATACACACACGTGCACACACACACACACACACACACACACACACACACACACACACACACACACACACACACACATATGTGCACCTTAAGGGATTTGATATGTTGTGCTAGCTCTGGCATCTTGGCTGCATCCAGTAGGCCTTCTATGACAGATTCTTTGTTGTAAAGATTTCCACGGCAACAGGCAACAATGGGCCCATTAAGGGACTGTGAACTGATTGCACAATGCCTCCATTTTGCCATTAGTGCCTCTTCTTTTTTTACCTGTCATAGGAGAACAGCAAAACATTCAGTAACAAGATAGTCGGCCCTGTTGTGCCATCATGCAATTCACCAAATGACTAACGTATAAGGTAAAGGGGGGGGGGGATATGTAATTTGGAACACTACGGTATAATTTGGAACAGGGCCTGTAACTTTGTTGTGGCTACGCTGTATAGGCAAATGTACTTACCACAGGCGAACTCCCACTCATGGAGACAATACAGACGAGAAATAATGGATGTAGCTTGTGGTCGACACTGCTTTTGGCTAGTCTGGAGTTCCAGACCCTTCATTCGCGGCTCCATATTTCTGACATCATCACCCCTGCCAGAAGGCCTTCTCGGTGGGTGTTTTGGGTCTGGGTACTATGGATTAGCCTTTGGTCTGACTGTTCTGAATAACCCTACTTTACTTTACCTTAATATACTCTGCACACAGGCCTGTCATGCGATAATTGGTCCTGGCTAAAAGTGGTCCCCCGGACTATTTTTAGCTGCCAAAAGTGGTCCTGCCGGACAAGTTTTAGTTGCCAAAAGTGGTCCCCCTTTGCCAAAACTGGTCCTAGAGAGGACCACTCTTTGCACCAGTTTTGGCACGCCAAAACTAGTGCAAGGTACCTATAAAAGTGGTTTAGATTTATAGTTCTTAGTTTTTAGTTAAAAGAATTTAGTACTAGCATACGTAGGCACTGAAAAACATGGTACTAGTATAATAATAATAATAATACCGTTGTTTATCAATGTTTAAATTGATTTAATGTGTGTGTGTGCATGTGTATGCGTATGTGTTTGTGTGTGGGGCGTGTATGTGTGTGTGTGTGTGTGTGTGTGTGTGTGTGCACGCAGCCATGCATGCATGTATCTGTGTGTGTGTGTGTGTGTGTGTGTGTGTGTGTGTGTGTGTGTGTGTGTGTGTGTGTGTGTGTGCGCGCGTGCGTGTGCATGTGTGTGTGCATGTGTGTGTGTATGTGTGTGTGCACGCAGCCATGCATGCATGTGCGTGTCTGTGTGTGTGTGTGTGTGTGTGTTTGTGTGTGTGTGTGTGTGTGTGTGTGCATGTGTGTGCATGTGCATGTGTGCACGCAGCCGTGCATGCATGTACGTGTCTCTCTCTCTGTGTGTGTGTGTGTGTGTGTGTGTGTGTGTGTGTGTGTGTGTGTGTGTGTGTGTGTGTGTGTGCATGTGTGTGTGTATATGTGCGCGCGCGAGTGTGTGTGTGTGTGTGTGCATGTGTGTGCATGTGCATGTGTGTGTGTTTGAAGTGTGTGTGTGTGTGTTTTCGATATACTTCACAGTTTTTTAACTATTTAAAATATTATACCATACATAAAGATAAAAAATGAGTACTGTATAGACTAAATATAATAAAACTAAAATGCCCCACGAGGCAAGAGCCCTCCTCTTATAGATAGTGTTCAGGATACACTATTGCCAGTAAACATCCTCAGTGACGTCAAAAGAAAATGGCGTATATACTTTGGCGATCTCGCTACTAGAGGATAGAAGCCACTCGCATGAAAGACGACACAGGATAAAAAAGATTTATTGCAAGAATTTAATAGTTACTAATATGGGGACATAAATTACTCTCTGGAGAACGTTCAGGGTAATTTAACCAAGGCTGTGATACCGGACTAGTTTTCGCACGGTCGGACCACTTATTGCTGACCAAAATCGGTCCGGGCGGACCACTTTTGGTCCCGGACCGAATTTTTCGTGACAGGCCCACTATGCTCTGGGATCCGGATAACTTGAGTATAGTGTCAAACTGCTTAACGTTTCGCAGATTTAAGAAAATATCACTCGTCTGGATGAAATACATTCCAACGTTGATAATCCAACCCCCCAGCTTCTATCTATTGTATAACAAGTTTATGGTACAAGCTTAAAATCTTCGTTAACCTTCACAACTCGTACACTGTAACCACAGAACTAAGACAAAATCGAGGACAAAATGTAGCAGAATTCCACATGAAAACCGAATCATCGAATTGAGGACCCTAATGGTTCCCTTGGTAACTCACTTTTTCTTTCTTTTTCTTCAATTTGATCATTTCAACTCTTTTTGGTATAGTACCACCGTCACAACCCATTGTCGTCCACTCACTGTTTAAAAATGTACTCGTAAACCTTCCTTTCGCCTTCCTACGTAAATCGATATAAGTTACTTACTTCTAAGGGGTAAACCCGGTGTAATTGCAAAATATTTATTCTGGTAACGCCTATGTATTGACGGGCAGATAAGAAGGGACTTTCCCTTACTGGCTGGGGACAATCCGTGCGTGCATTTGGTTTTTTGTAGCGGTTGTCCTTTTGGGAGGAATAAAATGTACTAAAAACTATATAGTATGAAATTTGGGATCTTTAACTGTGTCCTTTAATTGTAGAGAGGTTCATTGCACTATTACTGTGTTGATGTCCTTATATTTGGGAGAGTCCACCATATCAGAGGTTCCACTGACTAACTTCCAGTACACGTGGTTAAATTAATTTAATTGTAGAGAGGTTTATTGCACTAATACTGTGTTGATGCCCTTATTTGGGAGAGTCCACCATATATCGGAGGTTCCACTGACTATATTAACTACATTTAACTAACTTCTAGTACATGTGGTTTGTATTGATTGGATTATAATGATAGTAAAAAATAAAATACAATTATGTACATTATAGGACACATTCATGCTGCAGGTCTGTACATAGGACACGAGAGGTCTGTATACAGGCTGGCTTAGTCTCACATAGCCAGACCGCTTTACCCTCCATCTTTATGGGCGTGTGTGGGCGAGAAAGGGTCTGGCTACGCGAGACTAAGGCTGGCTTAGTCCTGTGTATCCATACCCATGCTTGCAGAGACTGAAGTCTGACCCTGAAAATGGCTGAGCGAGATTGGGTCTGCTGCATGAGCTACACCAGGTTAAGGCTGGTTGTAGGCAAACTGCGTGCACGGGATTTTCATCCTGCAGCTACGTACATGGGGAAGAGGGGTGACTTGGAGCAGTGGGGATACGCAAAGGCTACTATGCCTTACTGACGAACACATGGCTGGTCAGTAAGGCCTGCGCAAGCATCTTAATGGTTATCGGCATGATCAATCATATAAATACAGTAAACATCATTATAGAAATACAGCAATTATAATATTATAATATTATATTATAACAATAATAATAATAACAATATTGTTAAATCTTACAGCTATGCAAACCTTTGTACATGGTAACAGTGGTTTAAATTTTTGTGTGTTTAGAGTGAAAAAATTGTTTATTTTTAGTCACACCTATTACTGAA
>CAUJGJ010000185.1:5404491-5406991 GCA_963170055.1 Halisarca cf. caerulea | reverse complement strand
GTGAGAGGGTTGGGAGCCTACTTGGTACCTTGGCCTACATAGCAAGAGTGACAATACAGCACAGAGAGGAGAACAGAATAGAAAAGCACAAGTGACCAAAGCATCACTGACTTGAGTAAAATAGTTCCTGTAGTCTTGAGTAGACAGCCTTGAGGTTCTCAAGTGAGCCAGTGCAGAGGGCAGTGATCACTCTGAAAGCAGCTGCCATTGATTCTCCAGTACTACATATTGCCGTGGCCACCTGCTCATTGTATGTCACACCTAAAGGTACAGTGCGCAAGAAGTTTGTGTGTGTGTGTGTGAGTGTGTGTGTGTGCATGTGCATGTCTGTGGTGAGTGTATGTGTGTGTGTGTGCGTGTGTGTGTGTGTGTGTGTGTGTGTGTGTGTGTGTGTGTGTGTGTGTGTGCGTGTGAGTGTGTGTGCATGTACGTATAAACATATGTATGTATGTACGTATCTACGTGTGTGTGTGTGTGCGTGCGTGTCACCAATTTTGTGGTGGAGTAGCGATACTGAAAAGATCGAGTGTATTAAGGAAATTTCTTAGGGATTAGCTGTGTATTTGAGGAATTCTCTAGGGATTGGTTATGTACATTTGGGGGGCTCCCTCACTGAAACATTTGGTGAACTAATGGGCTTCACAGATTATTAAGATTTTTTGGAATTGACCCAGAACCACTCACATGAGTCCTTGTTCATCCTCTGGAGCAGAACGGAAGCTGGGAAGAGGTATTTCTCCACCAGAAGCTGCAAAAGAATAGAAGTACCATACGTAGTAACACAAGTACGCATGTACGTACGTGCACGTGTGGATGTACATGTACGTACACGTATGGATGTACATGTACGAATGTACGTAAGTGTGCATTTATACATACGTAGTGGTGCAAGTACGCATGTACGTAGGAATATGCCTGTAAGAATAGCCAATGGCTAAAGGCTCCCCAGTATATAAATAAGATACCCTGATACCCTGATACCTGATATGTACATATGAAAGTTATATATACACAAATGTATGCATGTACGTATATTTGTATGCATATGTAAATGCATAACTTTCTACATACGTAATTACACATACGCACGTACAGTAGAACTTCGTTAAGAAGAACACTCTTAAGACAAATTCTGCTTAGCACAAACTAGTTTCCCAGTCCTGTTTGGTTTGCTGTAGTACTGTACATGTATTACTATATCCTGATGAGAAGAACTTCTGATAATGAGAACTGATTTTGTGTGTCCCCTAAAGTTTGTCTTAACTAGGCTTCACTGTACGTACGTATACACAGGGAGTACTCCCTAAACAAACTCTTGGAAAGTGGAAACCTCTCTATGAGGGCCGGCCTTTGTGGATCTCAACAGATTGCAAAATAACCTGTGAATATTGGACACCTCTACATAGCAAACCCATCTTCAGTTCCCAAAGTGTCCTTTATAAAGAGGTTCCACTGTATACGTACAGTGGAACCTCTCTATAAAGGACACTTTGGGAATTGAAAAACAGTTTGTTACAGAGAAGTTCTACTGACCTTGTACTTACGTATGTACATACGTACGTACGTACGGTACAAGAAATAATAAAGTTGACGTTTGACTGTCAAATTACGCCTGTAAATTCAGGCTTAAAACACCCGTTGTTGCTGAAAATTACGCCAGTAGCACACTTCGTAAGAATTCAACAAAATTACAGTTGCGCAATATTATATTACGTATCCTAAAAATGGTGGCCGTGTACAAACATCCTTGATATGTATGTAGCTGCGAGCATTTTCGTGGAAGAATGCAGTGGAATTCTCCTCCTTTGGTTTGATTTCCTTCAAAAATCTTTACAAGCTTTCAAAAATTCTGACTTAAGGCCAGTGTGGCATTCTCACGGCTGCCTTGCACTCGCTGTGAGTTCTGTACGCACTTGCCTACGAGCTTACGATAAACATTTGGGGAGACATCCATTCCTTTAGAAGATGATACCTCGATTTGAACGCTGAAATTTCAAAAGAAATTGCACTTCATGTCGATTTTGTTCCTGCAGATTTCTACTCACGTGCGCGAACCCATTTATTTGCCCGTAAATCTTCCGTAAGAAAAAAAATCAGGCGGGTAAAACGGTTTGTAAAAGGACGTCTGTAGAAGCACGCTATGCTTGTTTTACGTCAACTTTATTATTTCTTGTACCGTATGTATGCAAGCAAGTATGCAAGGGTGCAGAAAATAAGAGATTTACAGCCACTACAACAAGAATACACCCAGAGTAGGAGAACGAACCCTAATGAGCTCCATTCCTCCCTCCTTGCTCCCGATGGTATACCGCTCTGCGATGGGTAGGGCGTTGATCAGCTCCACGGTGAGGTTGAGGTGACCTTCGATGAGAGGGGCATCAAGATGGCCGCTGTCCCCTTTCTCGTACATGATCTGAAAATGGGACAAGACATGGAGTATGTACATACACTGTACGTATGTGTGGAAGGACTGAGGCATGCAGTCTGTACTACACACATT
>CAUJGJ010000185.1:5396991-5399491 GCA_963170055.1 Halisarca cf. caerulea | reverse complement strand
CTCATCCTCCATTTTATTCCAATAACGCCATGACGACACCTATGCATTCACGTCACTGAAGAGTATCAATCTACATTTTAGCAGGATGGTGATTGAATTGGAACAGAAATTGAAAGTTAGTGACCATTTTAGAATTAACTACAACTATATCTAGGGCTGAAATTTACACAGTAGGTATATAGGTCCGACCAACAACAAAACTGACCGACCAAGTCCCATTATGATCGGACATGTGTCAGAACAAATGTTATTCCTTATCTTGTGCACTGTACGTACGTACGTATATACGTATTACACACAAAGAACAGAACACTCCCACACACTCACTGTTGTTTGATGTGTCTTCTGACAGCGGCCATTGTTTCGTTGGCATGTGATGCCAGTTCAAACTCGTCAACTCCTCTTGTGTGACTGTACTGAATGCGAATCATGACAGCTCTTCCCCAGCTGGCTCTGTAGGTGGTAGTCAACAGTTACATACGTACGTACGTATGTTGTTTGCACAGCAGTAGGTGTGTACACACAAACGAGAAATGCATACACACATCCCGTGCATACATACATAAGTACAGTATGCAGGTACATACGCACGTATACATTTGCATCACACACAAATGGACAAACACACACATACGTACATATGTACGTACATGCGTATGTACAAAGCACAAAAATACACACACACATGTACAAATGCATACAAGTATACACACACACACACACACACACACAGCACTAACTTTCCATGAGGAGGGTAGGCCCGCTCATCAGGATAGCAGTCATCCACCTCTGCAGCATACTCTCTCAGGAAAGCCAGACAGCGAGTCAGCTCCACCACTTTTCGCTGGTAACCGTCCTTGTTCCCTTTTGATTCCTCTTCTTCCTGAAACTCACCCTTCTTGTAGGCCACAAGACTGGCCCAAATTCTTTGCATTCGATCAAAACAGCTCTTCAGAAATTCTTGAGGAACCTTATAGTGGTAGTATGACACACAAGGGTTAAGTACATACGTATGTATGTATTGTAAGTACGTAAGCATGTATGTGCAAATTTCAGACTCAACACATGTACGGACTCCGGGAGTGGATCCCATGTAGCCTGTAAATCCAGGAGCAGACAGCTCAATCACTGTCACCCTAGTGGTTTCTCTGTGCAGTGAGTGAATACTACAAATTGTCCATTCTGTGTGTGTGTGTATATCTGTATGTGTGCGTGTACGTGTGCATGTGTGCATGCACCTACTGTACTTGAGTGTACATACGTATGTACATATGTACGTATGTGTAGCTGTGTGCACTTTTAGGACCAATACATACGTACGTATACACACACTATCCTGACTCATTGTGGTAACCATTACTAGACACTAACGTTGTGTTCTTTCAGCTGAGGTGTCAGATTTGTGTAGATCTCCTTCATGAGCTCAATGGCCTTGTTGGCTATTCCCTGCTGTCCGGTGAGGATGACGTCCCAGAGGTAGTCCAGCCCCATCAGGTCCAGTCTGTCCGTCATCAGTGTTCGTCTCCACTGCCTCAACTTGTTGTCGTTGTAGTTGACATGGCGGAAGAACCGATCAAAGCATCTGAACCCATTGTCCGTTAGAAGGTTTGGGGAGAGTTTCATGACATTTTCTATAAACATGTGTTTGACTGTATCCGGTTCCAAGTCCGGTTCATCACTGACAAGCTATGGGAATGGAAGTGGGAACAAAGCAGTGGCAGTCCATTCACAATATTTTTTGTACCAAAAATGAATGCAATACACCAACACATATGTACGTATGTACGTATATATGCATGTACAACACACACACACACACACACACACACACACACACACACACACACACACACACACAGTCACACACACACACACACACACACACACACACACACACAGTCACACACACACACACACACACACACACACACACACACAGTCACACACACACACACACACACACACACACACACACACACACACACACACACACACACACACACACACACACACACACACACACACCTTGCTGAACCACTTTAGACATGCTTCTCTGTCAGACGGAAATACAGGAAACTCTGCCAAACACTTCCACACACTCAATGCATGTGATATCCCCAACCAGAGGTTCCCGTCACGGAGGACAAATCTGATAAAGTCTACTCTATTCTGCACTTGAGCAAAGTGGTTGTAGCGGTCGTCCACACAGTACGTTTCTGGTTCTATTGAACCATTACCTGAAAAGTTTGAGGAGAAATAGAGTCAACACACATGCATACAGTGAACACGGCTGTACAGTGAACAGGGCTGTACAGTGAACAGGGCTGTACAGTGAACAGGGCTGTACAGCGAACAGGGCTGTACAGTGAACAAGACAGGGTTGTACAGTGAACACGGCTGTACAGTGAACACGGCTGTACAGTGAACAAGACAGGGCTGTACAGCGAACAAGACAGGGCTGTACAGTGAACAAGACAGGGCTGTACAGTGAACAAGACAG
>CAUJGJ010000185.1:5369491-5391991 GCA_963170055.1 Halisarca cf. caerulea | reverse complement strand
CAACCTTCGAACAAAATCAGACTGAAATCTCAAAATTTGTATCCTGGCAACCATTCACTGTTGACTGTTGGTGTGTACAGTCTAATCTAGAGTTGATCAGTTCCAGCCACTTACACTATTAATTGACATCAATTGACATCAATTAGGAAGTGTGTGTACATAATCAGTGACCTGTGCTACATCACAAATGTCAGCACACATTTTCCTTTGATCCACCCATAATTCGCCCCCACACAAGGATACAAATACTGTATGCATGTATTCAAGTACATACAGTAGAACCTTGTTAGTAAGAACACTGTTAATGAGTAATACCTGGTTAGGAAGTACAAGGATATGATACCCCAGCTTACAACCCATAATACCAATCTATATGGTTAGCAAGTACTACTGATAGCGAGTAGCAATTTGGAGGGTCCCCAGGTGTACTCACTAATGAGGTTTGACTGTATCTACAGTAATGCGGTAGAGGTGCTAATTTTTGTGGGGTGTATGGATATTTTGTGAACCAAGAACTTGGCTGCAATTCGTGATTTTAGTTTCACGAATGGACCAGTCCCTACTATGTATGTACATCATATTAGACAAATAGACCATAAAACCATGTACGTACGTATCTAACCAAATATTCATGAGTGCAGGCTCATTCATGACATTTCTGAAAATAAAATTAAACAACGATTAAATGTAAAATTAGCACGTATACAGTACCTGGTAGGGACTGGTCCGTCCATTCATGAAAATAAAACGAAAACTACTATATACGTATATACGTACAATCATGCTGTTGACTTGTTCCTGTACAAATTAGCAGTCAGGCGGTACCCCTCACACTCACATACATTTGCACACTAGGTACACATCAGTACTACTTCGTGTATGAGGAGTACATACATATGTATGTACATACTTACGAATGTACTACACAAAAGCATGTAACAAAGTATGGATTGTACCTATAGACATATGTATGTACATACACGTATACACGCATACATTTGTATGTACATACATATATACACGCATACGCTTGTATGTACATACGTACGTATGTACGTGAGTGTATTCTAAGGCTCGAAGGAATTTCTACCACATGGATGTACATATACATACGTACGTACATATCCTTGACAGCTACACACGTATGTATGTATGCACGCACCTACCCACCTACATATGCACACATGCATTCTATGTAACCATAAAGAGACTGATACGTAGATACATACACACAATATACACATGTACATACATATGTGCATACAGAAGACAAAATGTTTCTTAGACACTGGAGAGCTAGTGCGATTTTCACACAGTACAGTGTAACTTCTTAGTAAGTACCTGGTTTAGTACACACTCCTGGATAGTAAGTACTCCACATTCTCTCCCTGTGTATACCTCATGTACACAAACCAACCCTGATAGTAAGTACCTGGTTTAGTACACACTCCTGGATAGTAAGTACTCCTTATTCTGTCCCTGTGTATACCTCATGTACATAAACCAACTCTGATAGTAAGTACGTTATAAGTACTTCGGTTAAGGTTTGCACGAAATTTGAAGCGAAGTTCCACGTGCGTACTTCGATAGAAGTTAGCACAAAGTTCGAAGAAAGTGCGCTCGAAGTTGTAATCCGTGCCTACCGTATGTACCTACGTAGAACCAACCTGATTTGAGCTGCTATCACTGTCACTGACAAAGCATCTCTCCCAGAGCAGAGGTGTGCATGGAAAGCTTCAAACCCTCCATTGTCGCCGAAGATGTTGATCAAGTCACACAACCATCCCCTCGGCTCCTTGTCATCGGGTGAACAACTGAAAAGGCTGTCTGCAGTGCCCGCAGCCTCTGCTTTCTGCAACCATTCCGATTTCTGCTCACGATTGAAGTTATTCCACCTGCAAGGAGAGGAGGCACGCACATACCTATTCACAGATGTCCATAATACAGCCGGGCCTCCATTTAAAGATTGTCCAAATGGGAGGTGAAAGTACATACATATTCTCAAATGAACAACAGGATTCGAAATATTGCATCCAAGTGCCCCCCCCCCCCCCCCAAAGAGGCCCTGATAATCCCTCAATGCTTAAAACTACATAACAACCACACTTGCAATATATGTACATACACATGTAGTACAGTTGTCTGTAAACATTCATGCCTCGAAAATTGATAAGTTTTGCATTGACAGACACCAACCATTTCGACAGATATGCAGTACGTACGTATACATGTACATACGTACAGTATGTAGTTAACATACACACATGCACATGCACACACACACACACACACACACACACACACACACACACACACACACACACACACACACACACACACACACTTACTTGCAGTTTGGGTTTAAAGCTCTCGCTAAAAGTTCCATGAGAGGAAACCAGTCTTGGTCAACTTTGACCGCACAAAGTTCAACTAGCAATTTTGTGTTTGTTAAGATATACGACTACAACATAAAACAAGAAGATACATACGTACGTAGATACACATATGTATGTATGTATGCATGTGGGAAAAGAGCAAACTTCAATCAGATTTTACACAAGAAATTCTGAGAAAAAACATAACATCCACTGCAATGGACCCCATGCAATTTGGGAATCTTGGTGGGATAATGTTTCGCTCTACATACACACACACACACACACACACACACACACACACACACACACACTCACATGTACACATACAAACACACACACACACACACATGTACACATACAAACATACACACACACACACACACACACACACACACACACACACACACACGCACACACATGCACGCGCGTACTTGAATGTCAGGATTCCAAGCATTGACTGCGTCATCATCCAGTACTCGAACAAAGGAAAGACTTAACCCGTCACGGAAGAAACGCTGGCAAGGCTCACTTTTTACATCCAAACCTAACAGCACCAAAGATGGCACACAAGTATGTAAATCAAACTCAATGTATGTACGTATGTACACACCACACACACATACACACAGAGAGACCCCTCCTATCTGTGATCCCCTTGCATGTACGTATGTACACACCACACACACATACACACAGAGAGACCCCTCCTATCTGTGATCCCCTTGTGAAGGACTAAGATCAGAGGTTGGATTGGTTCAAGTTCAAGTCAAACTAAAGAGCCCACTTGTTGAGGTGAACAACATGAATTTCAGCAAGAAGGGAATGCTACTACAAAGCGGAGAACAACAACCTATACAGAAGAAGGTGCATATAGCCAAACTCTGTAAGTACCTGGGTCAGTGAGTACTCATGGATAGTGAGTACCTGGGTTAGTGAGTACTCCTGGATAGTAAGTACCTGGGTTAGTGAGTACTCCTGGATAAAAAGTACCTGGGTTAGTGAGTACTCCTGGATAGGAAGTACCCGGGTTAGTGAGTACTCCTGGATAGGAAGTACTCATTGCTCTGTCCCTACCTCATGCAATTCCATTAAAAGCACCTTCGATAGTAAGTATCTCTGATAGTGAGTGCCTAGTTTGCCTTCCTTTGAGGGTACTTACTATCCAAGTTCTATTTACGTATGTATCTACTATCGCAGCAATGTTTCAAATCAAATTACATCATGATACAGTAGACCTCTTCAAAAAACACAAAATCCAAGGAACTGAAGATTGGTCTGAAACGAGTATTTCATGTAAACAACACTAAATGTTACGGTTGGGCTCAACCTTGGCTTGTATGTGTGCTACATGATATTCTGTGTGAAGGTGGACCCTTCGATAGTGGACTCTCTCAAGGAAGGACAGTATAATAAACCTCCCTACAGGGGAAAGGACTTGAGATCCCAAAATACATTCTCCCTATAGTTCTAATACATTTTGGACCTCCCAAAGAGGATAACCTCCTCACAAAGAACAGACAGAGTTGTTCCAAAATGTCCTTTATTCAGAGGTTCTACTGTGGCTTCATGTCAAGGAAGTTCAAATGTACAAGAAAACGCATGTTTTATTGTGCATATGGTGACCAGATCACTGAGTACATAATGACAATTATCACTAAAGACCAACATAGAGAAAAGAAACTGCGATAAAACTCGCGCAAAGACAACGTCTCGAATGTAGGCTATTAGAGGCTTACCCTCTCTGGCTAGCTTGATAGAAACCTCCAGCAACGTCTCCAAGTCACTTTTCGGGAGAACAGGTACAACCCAACGAGGCCTATTCAACTGCTCATCCAGAGAGGCAAGAATGTCCAGAGGAAATGCTGGTTCCTTCGCTCCTTCTTCTTCTGTGGATACTTTGTTGTCTGTTAGAGGAAGAGTTGCTGGTTTGGTTTCTTCCTTCTCAACAGTTGTTTCTCCCTGTGTTTCCTGCGTGGTAGGGGGATTGGTTTGCTGTTGTTGACCGTTCGCATCCCCTTGTTCACCATTGTCCGATGAGGAATCTTTGCCTTCCGGGACGATTTTACCTTGGGTTACAAGTACTGGCATTGTGTTTAGTTTTTACAAAACAACAAAAATCAGCATTCAGTGCTAGAATCCTTCGAAATACTCCACTAGACTCTACAAATAAAACCTTATCTTGCTGGTCTTGTCAGCCGTACGCCATTTTCCTGACTCACTGTACATCACGTGAGATTTCGCCATGTGGTGTGTCATCAATGAATAGTGTTATCCGGTAATTGCATATGGATACGGTGAAGACATGTATTTAAGGGTATTTGTACCATAACCTACTGGGCTAGGCAGTTCAGCTGAGTTTGCAGACTTATCTTCCACACTAGAAGAACCATTCAAATGACCTTTGCGGTTAAAGGGGATCAAACTACCTTAAGACTACTTAATTAACTTTGAGTTTTATAGTATTGTTCTCTATTCTCACTATTGTTTATAAGGAGACCTCACTTATCTGCACCTGAGATATCCAGTTCCTTTGCCTTCCAAAGTACAGTAGAACCTCACAAATACGACCACCCTTGGGACCGTTGTAAGTGGTCTTAATTTTGAGGTGGTCTTATTTCTGAAAGTACTGCCCAGAATAGCATGGCACATCCAGAAGTCATTCTGTAGACACAGGATGCTCATAAGGCAATAAAACTGTAGAAAAATTGTACCATCACACTTCTTTTATTGTTACTCCATTACGATGTTAAAAAAGCACCCCCAGTTTACCATCTCTTTCTACTGATGTCATCATTTCAGAGCCTAATATCCACAGAAAACAGCAGTATCCACAAATATATGGTCTTAATTGTGAGGTTTTGACATCCAGAAGAAAAAATGTGGTCTTTATTCTGAAACTAATTTCCATGTAAAACTATAGGAGAAATTGTGGACTGCAACAAAGTGGTCTTAATTCTGAGGTGGTCTTATTTCCGGGGTGGTCTTATTGCGAGGTTCTACTGTAGTTTTTATTCAAACAAATCCGCAATAATCCTATTGTACACTATACTACTGCTCCCTCACTTTATCCACAATTTCACCCAGAACAAACAAGTGTGTATAAGTGAGGTCTGACTGTACTAGGTAATAACGGTACCATCACAAATGCTTTGTCATTATCCCGATAACATAATGATAAGTAATCAATGCATTATCATGATCACTGCACAGAGCTGGTGGGTAAAAATGTGTTCTTACACTAGCGTGCATGCATGCATGCATTATAATCTTGTGAACCAGACCCTATAGTAGTCGGGCTTGCTAGACCGTCCCAATATATTGGGACGGTCTAGCGAGCCAGACTAACCCTACAGTGGAACTCACTTAACACGAAACTCAAGGGACTGATGAAAAGTGTTCATCTTATCAGAATTTCATGTTATCGAAACAATTAGGAATACTAGGAGCATTGCAGGGGCCATTGTCAGCTTTCATGTTAACCAATTTTCGCATTAAGCGAGTTTATGTTAATAGAGTTCCATTGTAGTTTGCCAGGACAGGCCCACAGGCTTTCTCTCTGTGTATGGTGAGTTGGGTCTATAGCAGCACGAGACCTGCATATGTGGCAGTGCATGCATGATCTACACTGATAAACATCTGTATTATGACCATGCTGGTATATAGTATAGTCTTTCTTGATTGCAATTGGTTTAACGTATTCTTCATTTCATCTAACAGATGTTTCAATTGATTTAGCAGAAGTTGTCGAAAAAGACTGTAATTCATGATGTTTGCTGCTTTATGCAGACGTACATAATGTCATGCAGTTCCTGCCTGCACGACCACATGCTATGGTGTTACGCAATGTGGCATCAGTTCTAGATGTGGAGTGGAAGCTCCAAAATGAAGGACACTTTGGGGACAACTAGCTGATATCTTCTTGGTAGAGATGGAGGTTTTCCTCTTTGGGAGGTTCAAAACGTGCATTGTAGGAATTACACTATATAAGACTGTAAGTCATGTCCTTAATTTGTAGAGGTTCATTATATATACGCATGCACTGTTTCCAATACTTGCGAGAGTCAAACATCAGAGGTTCCACTATAGCTAGCTGTACATTATAACATGCAATGAATATATAATCAAAGATCCAATTGCATGTACTACAGTTAATGGTTTTAAAGGGACACCCCCTCGTGCATGCATTTCATTTCATGTACCATTCTGTACATTATATTTATGCTATCTATGTATGCGTGGACTATGTACTTGTGCAAGTAGATAGATGTACATGAGGGTTTTGCCAACACCGGTTGGCCGAGGCTCAAAGTGGTCGGGTTCAACCAGCAAACTTCATGGCCAACCAACTCCAACATGAGACTGGAGGATTTGAAATCACAGTAGTAAAGTCTTTTCCAAACTGGTTTTTCGGCAATTGAAACACTTCGTTAACCCTCAAAAAAGCGACAGCTGGTGTTTTGGCTGGAAGGTACACTTTGAAGTAGGCTTTCAAACATGTGTTAGCTGTGAATTGATTTGTGTAAAAGTACAGAGTACACTCATGTACAGTGTTTTTACCTATGCTAACATTTACATACATAACATAGCTACGTATACACGTACAGTACACACATACATATGTAGTATGCTGTATACATACACACATACATTTGTGAAAAGTGCTCTTGTCCATGTATTTACACATTGAGGTATAGAACATGCAGAGAGTGTATGTCAATGCAGTATTGTCACTGGTAGTATCCTCTTCCTTGTCCGTATTGACCTGAAGGCGGGAATTGCCCCGTACGAGCATAGCCCGCCCCTGGATGCTGCGCCATTCCCGGATGGCCTGTCATCTGCGGTCTCATCTGTCTGGGCTGCATGCCTTGCTGCATGTGAGAGGAGGATGGGTGCATCACGACCCCACCGTGAGTCTGCCCGGGTACAGTCATTCGTGTGCTCGCGGGCATTCGCTGTCCGTAACCACTCATCATGCTCGGATTGGAGGGAGGTTGTGGAATCCGAAATTGACTCTGTTGTTGTTGTTGTTGATGTTGTTGTTGGGCTCTGAGCCGCATTTCCATCTGATGGTGCTGCAGCAGCCTTTGCCTGCGCTGTGCTTCTAGCTCTGCCATCTGAGAGCTAGATATCTGGCCGCTGAACTGCTGTGATGTACTAGGGTGACCGTACCCCGGGATCGGAGACTGACGGTGAATATCTACGATTGAGAGAAAGTGGCAAGCTACACGTGACACGCACAACCACAGTGACAAAAAACCAGTTAAAACATACACAAGGCATTTTTCAAGGGGTAAAATTTTCATGGATGCTAAAAATTTTGATTATTTATGGTAAAAATATATATAATACATGCACACACATGTATAAAAACAAACGCACAAAATGTATACAGTTGCACGCGCGCGCGCATGCACACACACACACACACCACCACACATACACACCACACATACACACACACACACACACACACACACACACACACACACACACACACACACACACACACAAACACACACACACAAACACACCCTGGATTCTGTGTCCGGGCATCAAGGCTGACTGCGGATAGTTCACAGTTCTCGGTCTAGGATGAATCACTGATGAAGAGGGCGTCATTTGCACCCTACCGGCAGCCATACTGGGATGGACCGGCATTGGACCACCACCATAGGCACCAGGGTGATGAGAATAAGCTGACTGCATGGTTGTGGGCCCTCGTGGCTGCATCGTGCTCTGATTCGGATGGGGAGGCGGGTAAGACATACCAGGTTGTAGTAAAGGCTGGGAGACATTCACCTCCGGGACAACAGTGGACGGTTGTGGAGCTGAGTGGGGAGAAATGGCAGAACAGAAGTTTCACAGTTTCTATATATGTTCTTATGAATGCTCGCTGAAGATAAAAGTACTGTACACATGTGCACAAACACACAAATGCATGCCTCAGGCTAAAGGAGTCCCACATAAAATAAGATACAAAAAAAATTTACCATACAGTACATGCAAATGTACCTCCTTCTGTGGATTTTTGTTCTGTTTGATTGCTCTCTCCTTGTTTCTGTGAGCCTTTGTTATGCTGCGCATTAGCAGCCTCAATCTAGAATAGAGATACAGAATGACAGTGTGTGTGTGTGTGTGTGTGTGTGTGTGTGTGTGTGTGTGTGTGTGTGTGTGTGTGTGTGTGTGTGTGTGTGTGTGTGTGTGTGTGTGTGTGTGTGTGTGTGTGTGTGTGTGTGTGCATGTGTGCGTGCGTGCATGCGTGCGTGCGTGTGTGCATATGTGTATGATGTGTATGTGTGTATACATGCATGTATGTGCATACTAGTACATAGTCAATCCGTAATACAACAACCTCTTTAGTCCGACCCCACTATGGCTGCCCATAGTGTGGCAGATTGCAGAGGTCCCAATGTAGGACTACATCAGATACAGGGACAATGCTATAGTAATATCAAAGGTATGTGTGTGGTGTTTTAACAGGACCAACCGCACGCTTCAAATGTATGTGTGTTCAAACAGGGACCAACTGCACGCTTCAAACGTACGCATGTGTTTTAACAGGCATCAACTGCATGCATCAAATGTATGTGTGGGTTTTAAAAGGGACCAACTGCATGCATGTTGATAAAATCTGTAGACAAGTAAGTGAATAAAGAATACTCCTCACCTCAGATGGGTCTGCCAGTCTTACAAACTGGTGGTCCACTGGTGAGGTGTTGTGAGTGTGGACCTGAGTCATGTGCCACTGTTCCTCATACTTGGGCGGTTTTCTCTCCATCTTGATAGCACCAAACCACATCATGTTGAGCGGTCCACTGTTCCTCCCCTCAATCATCTCCCAGGGAGATACTTCCTTGATCTCGTTGATTCTGAGACCCTGGATGGATGCAGGGAAAATGTGCATTGGAAAAATCTTAAATGCCACAATTCGTTTCACAAAATTTGGCCTGTTACCCAAACCTTTATCCCGTGTATAGTAAAACCCCCTAAACATGAAACACAAGGGACTGTTGAAAAATGTCCATTTTATCAGAATTTTATGTTATCAGAACAATTAGGAATACTAGGAGCATTGAAGGGGCCATTTACTGCTTTCATGGTAACTGATATTCCATTCTAAATGATTTTGTGTTAACAGCTGGCGTCCACTGTGGTACTGCTATATATAATATATATATATATATATATATATATATATATATATATACGTATATATATATATATATATATATATATATATATATATATATATATGACTAATCAGTTTGCAAAAATTTGGGCATAATAAGTGGTTTGATATAATAAGCAATGGCATATCAACTGTTTGTCACTGCATTATACTCTATGTATCACTTATCCATAGACGCACCAACCAGCTCATGCATGGCTGCCCACTCCAGTACAAACATGCAACAAATGCAACACACAGTCCAAACACAACCATGGGTCCTCTCTCAAGGATTCAAATCTTTTTACGACAAATTACATACCCTGATTTTCTCTGGCAGGGCATTCTGTGTCCAAGCTGGTGGTTTCACCGTTGCCAAGTCAACTGTACTTTGAGGAAGAGGGAAAAGCTGTCGGATCTCAGTCAAACACGTCGACTTGGACACATACGAGTCATTCTGCAAGAATGAAGTATGGAAGTACAACGTAACACTGTATTGAAAGGAAACCTCTCTAATGCGGCCACCTGGGGACCAAGAAACTTGGCCGGATTGAAGAGGTGGCCAGATTAGACAGGTGGCCAGATTAGACAGGTGGCCGGATTAGACAGGTGGCCAGATTAGACAGGTGGCCGGATTAGACAGGTGGCCGGATTAGACAGGCTCATTCCAGTATATCATGGGTGACTTTTGGGATCAAACGGTATGGTCAGTTCAGACCGTGTGGCCGAGTTACAGAGGCTAGAATTAGAGACGTTTCATTGTATGTATGTGCACATGCACACACACACACACATATATACAACAAGACCGTGTGTGCATACATAAACGTGTGTCACTCCTTGCACACACACACACACACACACACACACACACACACACACACGTACTTACCTTAATCTTTCGAATAATTGATGGTAGAGTTTTCTTATTTTCATCACCAGCTGCTGGGGGAACTATGAGAAAATCGCTAGGCAACCAGCTGAGCAGCGTGGAGACCATGTCCAGTGTACAGGTGAAGAGCTCACTGAAGAGGAGATAAAACAGATGGGGGAATTCACTAGGGGACAAAATGTGTACAAATGGAGAAAATTATTAGGGGGACAAAATGTCAACAGGCAAATTCACTAGTTGGCAGTTTTAAACAGTATAAGTACCACACACCACAGACATGCACACTCACACACACACACACACACACACACACACACACACACACACACACACACACACACACACACTTGTCTTCAGCTTGTCTATCCACAGCACCCGAGAGAAGTAGTTGAAGAAGAAGGAGAACCCAGTCCGTACAGAATGTCTCTGACTCTCGCAATGACAAGAGCATTGACCCTATCAGCGATAGCCTCAGCTTCAGTGCTGCTTTCAGCGTACTCTTTGCCAGCTCATCACTTGGTAGACCTTCCTGTGTGCAGCGTGGATGCGGAGGTCCCATGAATACATACGTAATTATACACAAAATTTATATACAGTATACTTGTACATATGTACAGTACATACACATGTACATACACATGTACATATATACACATGTACATACATATGTACATACATACATACATACGCATGTAGTATGCATGTATTACACACATTTGCATGTACATACAAAGCAGGTATTGTCTGGATAGTCGAAGGCTGGGTATGGTCTCCCCAAGTCAGTAGCCCCCACCCCCACCCCCCGCCCCCCATGAGTCAACCCATCACGCCATATCTGTAAGTCATTGTCATGGTACAGACACGGCCAATTCAAAGTAATACATCAAGCTTTGAATGATTTGCAAATTGTGGCCAATTTTATGATGCCCCCTCCCCCTCTACCAATTTTACCCCCAGAGAAAACCCCGCAATGCTTAACAATGACTACTGCACACAAGTACCTATGGGCAGTACTTCACCTTCTCAAAAGCTGTGAGGAAGTTTTGAAGCTGCTTCTGCAGAGGGGAGAGAAGCTCCTCATGGACTGCTCTCTGAGGCTTCATGCAGGCAAGGACCAGCTCCAAGAAAGGTTGCTGCCATTGAAGGCCATATTTGCCTTGTGTCGTACTAAAGAGAGGTGTAGGAAGCTCACATGGAGTGGTGGGGCAGAAATTGTGTTCTTCGTTACATTGCAACAGCATTACATTGTGAATTGTCCAATGAATACAATCACCATTAACTTACTATAAGCAGTAATACATAAACTCGTGTGGCAGGAAATAAAGCAGAAGTTCACAAATAAACATGCATTTTTAAAGGGACCACATAGTGTCAGTCCATGCTCATTTGGAGCAGGTGGGAGTTCAGGCACAGTGCCTAAACCCATAGAACCACAAGACATCTTATTAAACGTGAATAGAAGCATATTTCAGGAACACATGTAGAAAAAATGGCCATAAATGGTGAAATATCTGTACTGGCCAAGAAAAAGAGCTGCAAGCTTGCAGTAAGGCAAATCGTGGAACTTGTGGTGGCATAAGTATTGGGAAAGTATTGGGAAAGGAATCACAGGCAGATAAATCTTCGCTAAATTCAATTTCTTCTTATACTACTGAGAATTTTGATGCTAAGAAAAATGCCTTTGAAAAAAGAAAAAGAATTTTAAAAAATTGCTCAAAAAGTGGTGGGGCTAATGCCCCACCTGCTCCAACGCCCCTGCTACAGAAGGGGGAGCATACACGTATGCATACATACATCACAGAGGTGGCATAAGGACCAGCACTTATGTAGTCCGGCCTGCTACGACTGTCCCGCTAGGTGCAGGGGGTGGGAGGGTTAGTGGGACAGTCATAGCAGGCCAGACTAACACACACGAGACAGACAACGATACCAACAAACCTTGTCTGCCGTGTTGTTCTCTTCTTCTCAAGGTTCTTCTCCAAACTCCACCACTGGCCCCGACCCAGTACTGTCCCTGCGTTCTTCAACACACGTCCCAGAACGTGGACAGAGAGCTTGCTGACCAGAGGTGTGACCAGCCATATGGGGGGGCTGTGGGCCCCGTCTCCCTGGTCCAGCCCCAGGGTCATCTCAATAGACTGGCCCACCCACTCCTCAGAGCACGAGTCCTCAAACACTTGGATCACACTGCTGGCTAGTGAATCTATGAGACTGAGACGATTCTGCATACAGAAGAAAGTAGGAGGGAGGGAGGGTGCGAGGACAGGAGAGAGGAGAGAGGAGAAAGTAGGAGGGAGGGAGAGAGGAGAAAGGAGAGTGGAGAGGAAAGGGGGAGAGGGTGGAGGGGAGGGGCACAGAGAGCGAATGAAAAGGAGGGAGGGAGAGAGGAAAAAAGAGAGAGGGAGGAAGGGAGGGACACAGAGGGAGAAAGGGAGGGAGGGAGGGAGAGGAAGGGAGAGAGGAGAGAAGAGAGGGGGAAAGGGAGGGGCATAGAGGGAGGGTGGGAGAGAGGGAGAGGAAGGGAAGGACGGAGGGGGGAGAGACAGAGAGGGAAAGGGGGAGGGAGAGAGAGAGGAGAGAGGGAAAATGGGGAGAGGGAGAGCAAAGTACGTAGACAGGGAAAGTGTGAATGAAATCACATGTACACACACACACACACACACACACACACACACACACACACACACACACACACACACACACACACACACCCATACACACACACACACACCCATACACACACACACACACACACACACACACACACACACACACACACACACACACACACACACACACACACACACACATACACACAGATCACCCTCACACACCATCTGAGGTGTCTGCATGATCAAGGCTGAGATGTGGATGAGAGAAGACCGCAATGTCCACTGGTCAAGGTTCTTGAGAATGTAGTTTATCCCTGCCTGACAGTCCTTCACAAGGTCAGCTTGCTCCAAGCTCGACAACCTCTCAGCAGGCTGTCCCTTTATCGGACAGAGGAGCATGAGAAGGTACCGGGTCTGAAGGGGGGTGAGGGAGGCTTCTCCAAAGAACTTGTCTTTATCCAGCAACTTTCCCTGCTCTCTGTGACACATTTCGCCCAACCAGGGTTGCCTGGCAAGTGCCTCCAGTGCCTGTCGAATGTCGTTGCTTCCTGAAGCGCCTGCGTGGACATGAATCTGCATTCCCGAACGCCCGCTCCCCACGGTCATATCCTTTGTCAGGCTCGGTTGAGCCATCTTGAGAAGATCCTTCAGCAACCCGATGAGGATTGTTAATCCAAGCTCTCTGCGTTTGGTCCGCATCTGTACCACAACATAAGAGGGGAAATTCTCACTGATGTTGGATATCGTCTGCGTGCACGAGAGTTCCTTCGGAAAGTACTCCGGATCCACCAACAGCATCAATATCAGCATAAGAAGGAGGTTTGCTAATGATGTCATAACCTGGTAGCTAGAGGAAGGCACGGTGGATGACTGAGAGAGATAGATGCGAATGAGTGGGCGCAAGACGCATGTGATGACGTCCGTGAGGGGAATGGTCCCGTAAGCTATCAGAAGGACTGTAAAGGTTACGAGTCCGTCAAGACTCTTAGTCTGATGAACCTGAGGGGGGATAGGGTGGGAGGTGATGTGTAAGACAAAGAGATGGAGAGGGAGAGAGAGGATACAAACATACACTGTACAAACCCGCATACACACACACACAAACATACATACAAAAATACACATAAACACACACACACACACACACACACACACACACACACACACACACACACACACTGTACACACGCACACACACACACGCACACACACACACACACACACACACACACACACACACACACACACATGCCCACACAAAAAAAACACATACATATGCACACACAAACACACAAATACGCACACACAAACACACATATGTACACACACTTACGTACATTTCTCAGCATTGCCAGTCTAATAAACCCATACTGCTGTTCAAGAGGCAGTGACAGAGCAGTTAGAGCTCCAAGCAGCTCAGGAGGGACAAATGGACAAAGACAAGACACTTTTGCCACCAGTTCCGCCAGATAACAATTTCTGGAGATGTTAGAATCTGAACAAGCGATGTTGAACACTTCGCACACAAATGTGAAGCTGTTTGCCTCGGGTGTGATTTTCAACGTTTCGCTCAACTGCCAAGGGTCAACGCTGAGTGGATTTGAGAGCTGATTGACAAGAATCGTTTGGATCCAGTTCATTTTTGTTGTAGCCACCGGTTTGATCGTGGGCTGGAGTCTCTGTCTGTCTTTGATTCTGGCCATAGCGGGTTCTACCAGTGATTGCTCGTATGTCGTGAACACGTACTGACAGGAGTGATAGAGCTTGTGTAGAAAGCTGAACACTGCCTTCTGCGGGAGAGTGAGTGATCCAGGAGTGGCCTTGCGAAGACTGAGACAGAGACTAGAAAAAAGAGAGAAATGGAGACAGAAGGCCTCAAGCATAGTTGTACATCACGTATGTGAGTACACTGTACAGTGGAACCCTGTTACCGTGAACCACAAGGGACTGTTGAAAAATGTTTATGCCATCAGAATTTCATGTTATCAGAACAGTTAGGAATACTAGGCACATTGAAGGGGCATTTGCTGTTTTCATGTTAACCAAAATTTCATGTTAACTGGTTTGTGTTAACAGCTGGCGTCCACTGTCAAATCTCAATACAGTAAAATCTCGATACAGTAAAATCTCGATAATTAGAATCATGATAATTAGAATATCTGGCTTAATTCAAACATTGATGAAAGTATGGTTCCTAATGTATGGAGTACATATGTGGCTGGTTAATTAGAACTTATGGATAATTAGAACTTTTTATAGGAAAATCAAGGTTCTAATTAAAGGGATTTCACTGTATTAAAGTTAAATCTCAAAAAATTGACAGGCTGCCCCTTCAGACCCTTGGCTGGTCTTCCAGGGGGTCCTGTGATCACATACATGGCAAATTTATACACACAAACAACAGCAAACAATCAAATGTAACAATTATGTTCAATCAATTTGCTGGCTATAGTTGATGTTCTTCTAACTTCTTTGGTTTCTGCTTTTGTTGGAAGGGGGGGGGGGGGGGAGGTGTAGGGAAAAGGACGCCAAAGAGTCACTTCTGCTGGGGATAGACCTTCATTTATCCCATAACCCAGCCTCAGAATCACCTGCTCCATCAACCATGCCACAAACACACACACACACACACACACGACATTAGTAGGTACATACTAATGTACATACATACGTACATAATGTTCTCCTCGCATACAGTAAGCATACATACGTACGTACGTATGTATGTACATGCGTACACATGTGTTACACATAAATACATACGTATGTACATGCATACACATGTGCTACACATACATACATACATACGTATGTACATGCGTACACATGTGCTACACATACATACATATGTATGTACATGCGTACACATGTCCTACACATACATACATATGTATGTACATGCGTACACATGTGCTACACATACATACATACATATGTATGTATGTACATGCGTACACACGTGCTACACATACGTACATATGAATGCAGACAAATACATATGTACTGTGGGTCCTCTGTAATCTGACAACTCTATAATCAAACATACTCTCTAATCCAACCATCTTATGAGGTACAGTCACCGAATTAGAATATGCTATTAGTTACTCCATAATCCGATAACCTCTCTAATCCGACCATCTTATGAGGTACAGTCACCGAATTAGAATATGCTATTAGTTACTCCATAATCCGACAACCTCTCTAATCCGACCATCTTATGAGGTACAGTCACCGAATTAGAATATGCTATTAGTTACTCCATAATCCGATAACCTCTCTAATCCGACCATCTTATGAGGTACAGTCACCGAATTAGAATATGCTATTAGTTACTCCATAATCTGAGAACCTCTCTAATCCGACCATCTTATGAGGCACAACAGTCTCCATTGCAATGTACATAATATGCAAGAGTCACTCTGTAATCCAAAAACCTCCTAATCTGACACTCTTTTCAAACCACATTGAGTGTCGTATTAGAGAGGTTCACTGTATACACACATGTACATACTGTGTTTGGGCTATATAGCCTACATCTGTTTACCAACCTTTCAAACACAATACACGTGTTGTGCTCGGACAGGAAGAGGGTGGCCAGGTGTCGGTGAAGGATCCCAGTCACTAGACAGCAGAGCTCATTCGGGAGAGCTGCATGTGCCGGATCCAACCATTCCTCCCCTTTGGATCCACTCCTGCTTGCCGGCAAATCCGTCTTCTTCCCAACAGCCACAAGGTCAACCAACAGGTCAACCAGCCCTCGGAAGTTTCCCGCTTCTTCCAGCATATCCAAAACAACACAAAGTTGTGGTACAGTTGGGTACTGACCAGGCAGACCTTCTCTGAGAGTTTCTTCCACTCTGTTGGCAATTGCTGCCTTGTAGAACAGCGGTAACTTGGTAAAGTGTTCCCAGATGGGTTTTCCCCACCGAATACTCACCAAGGCCTGAACACGATTGAGGGAGTAGTAGAACTCCAGGAAATCCTTCTCGAGTCTGTTCTGAATCTTCAGCACCTGCTGTTTCCCCTTCCCAATGCCACAAAGTGTGGTCAGACGCTCATTGCTGATGTTCTGAGACATAATGTGTGTACCAATGGGCATGTAAGCTGCAAAGATGGCATGACGGTTGTTCTTCTTCCGTGTGGTGGGAGATAGAGGAGGACCTGTGACCTTTATGAAGCTCTTGTCGCTCTGGCTATTTCCCACTTCTGGAAAGTGTGGAGTTGAAATGGAACCGAAACTTGACTGATCGTGAGGAGGGGAATTCCCCAGTGTTGGGGAATCAAAAGGGGAAAATGGTCCGGTTGACTGTGAGTTCAGAAGCTCCTCAAGTTGGTTCTGTCGATGGTGGAAGTCATCGGTTGTGGTTACTTCTCCTAGAGAGGGAGTTTCACTACTCACACGAGCAGTACCTGTTGCAATCACAAACGACGTTGTTCCCGGAGAAGAATCCAACTTCTTAACCTCCTTGTTGGATTTATCTTGACCACTCCCACTGCTCGACAAATCAAGGGGCTTACTCTTTCTAACATATGGGATTGATACCATCAGGGACATTTTACGATTTGATTCATCGATTCGATCTTCTTCAATCTCCTCGTCTCCTGACATGAGCTGGGGGATGATGGGTGAGACGATGTCCCCACGAGCGATGAGCGTGGAGAGGTAGGATGAGTACGAGAAGACACCCATTTGCATCAGCTCTCCAAAGAGAATCATTAGGAGGAAGAAAGGGTTTTCGCCAGTAGCATGCCTGCTAGCTCCTCCTGAGGGGAAGGTCGAAAGAACACAGTAAAAGCCCAAATGCTCTTCGCAGGGTTGTACATACGTACATATATACAGTGGAGCCAGTAAATTGCGATCACCCTAGGGACTAGCTTACACTGTCCTTACTATTCAGGTGGTCTCAATTGCCAGGTTGGTATGTATTGTTACTATTCAGGTGGTCTCAATTGCCAGGTTGGTATGTATCGTTAAAGTAGTTCATGGACAAGCCTCGGTGTAGACAGGTGGTTGGTGTAGACATGGTCGGTGTAGACAGGTGGTCCTTCTGTACAGGTGGTGTGTTTATGACAGGTTCACTCTACGTACGTGCGTACGTAGCTTCAATAAAGGAGAGCCTTAGAACATTGAAGTCTACATGTACACACGTACATGTGCACTAACGGAGCATCTGATACTAAACTACTGTGTCAACTTTTGGGAAATATTTTGAGGTGTCGTGAAATTAAATTTTGCAAACACCCAGTTGCGTGTGAAATTCCAGAGGTTCACCTCTGCACAATGGACATGTACATACATACATACATGCTATAGTGGACATGTACATGTAATAGTTGTATCCTGCCTTGGTGTGCTACAGCAGCCATAAAGTGCTAATTGATTGCCCGAGGTCAATTAATTGGCACTTTATGCTGCTGTAGCACACCAAGGCAGGATACAACTATTATGTGTCATGGTGAAGCAAAACACTGCAAAATGTGACAATTGACAACTACTAATTAATGAGGCATGAATGGGTTTTGGCTGGCAGGAGATTGACAAGAACCTTGACCTGGGCTACATCAGAGTAGCAGGGCTACATCGTGAATGTAAGCCCGCAGTACTCTTTGAACCACCCAACTTTTGCCCCCGCACCATGACACATACATACATACATACTATAGTGAACATGTACATACATACATGTGTCATGGTGCGGGGGCCAAAGTTGGGTGGATCAAAGAGTACCGCGGGCTTACATTCACGATGTAGCCCTGCTACTCTGATGTAGCCCAGGTCAAGGTTCTTGTCAATCTCCTCCCAGCCTAAACCCATTCATGCCTCATTAATTAGTAGTTGTCAATTGTCACATTTTGCAGTGTTTTGCTTCACCATGACACATTATAGTTGTATCCTGCCTTGGTGTGCTACAGCAGCATAAAGTGCCAATTAATTAGCACTTTATGGCTGCTGTAGCACACCAAGGCAGGATACAACTATTACATACATGCTATAGTGGACATGTACATACATACATATATTGACACACTCAGCATTCTGTTAGGTGCTGACATGTACGTATGTATGTACAGTGAAACCTGTCTAATCCGGCACCCATTGAGGAATGAAAAACAGTGCTGGGTTAGCAGGTTGCTGGATTATAGGGGTCAGTTTGTATGGTAAATTAATGGTTAGTGCCAGAGAATCTTGACCGGTTTGGGAGAATGCTGGTTTATAGAGGTGCTGGATTAGACAGGTTCCACTGTACTTACTTACGTACATACATTCTTATACATACACACAAACTCACTCCATGGTGGGGCATGGGTATCGAGAAACTTGATAAGGACATCTTGAAAAGGATAGTGAGAGGTCTTCTTTGTCCCTCCCTCCTCGCCCACACTGTCGTAGAGAGAAGAAGCAAAATCCATCAGATCCTCGCCGTGGTCGCACGCCTTCCCACCCATACTTCCGTGGAACTTCTACAAATGTAAACAAAAACAAAAACAATTACACACTGTCATGCAACAATCCCCCACCAATACATGCTAAACATTCAAATAGTACAACCTCTCTATAAAGGACAAAACAGTCGGAAATATACTGTCCCCAAAGTGTCCTTTATTGGGAGGTTCCACTGCGCATGTACGCACCTTGACCAGTTCGTCATGCTGGTACTTAATGAGCATGGCTGACACAAGAGGTCTGTGCTGTCCGTCGCGATGGGGGGAGATGGCCCACTGACAAAGAAGCATGACGTATTGATTGTTCTTTGCCTGAGTCTACGGATGAGGTGAGAAACACATGTGAGATGTTGGGAGGTGGAAGTTTATGTGTATATGCACACATATACGTACTGTACACACACACACACACACACACACACACACACACACACAAACACACACACACACATACGTATACACACACACACACACACATACGTATGTACGTACGTATGTACATACATATGTACGTACATGCACACACACACATGCACGCGCGCACACACACACACGTACACACATACACACACATACACACATACGTACGTACGTATATACGTACATACATATGTACATGCACATATGTACACACACACACACACACACACACACACACACACACACACACACACACACACACACACACACCTGACAGTTAACCATCAGGGGTTTCAGACTCTTCAATATGGAAGCTACAGTGTTGAGAGCTCCACACTTGGTGTAATGCTGTTCGTCCAGGCACTCCAATACAGACAGTATCCACTTCACATTGCTGCCCTCTGAAGGAGATTGCTGGTCGGTTGCTGACCATCCGTTTTCAACACATTTGGATCGAAACACAATCTCATCCTCAACAGACATCAACAGTGATTTTACCTACAACACATATGTACGTATACGTACATACATATCAAGTATGCAACAAACATTATTACCATTGTACACTAAGGTACGTACAGAAGTACATACATATCTTTGAAATTGTGTGAAGTAAAGTATAAACGTAGGTACATGTGTGTACACACGCACACACGCACATACACACACACACACACACACACACACACACACACACACACACACACACACACACACACACATAAACACACACACGCACACACACACACACACATATACACACACACATATACACACACACATACATACGTATGTACATACATATGTACATGAATGCACACACACACACACGCGCGCGCGCACACACACACACACCTTCTCTCTCTCCTCCTTGCTTGCTGAAGGTGGACAAGGCAGCTGATGAAGAGGAATAGGCAGTGTGTCCAAAGGACGAAATATCTTTGTACCAGTCTTTCCTTGTAGGCTAGCTGGAGGAAGAGCAGCCTTGGATGGGAGCGCCACAAACGCAGAGGTGCAACGGATTGCGATAGTCTGAATGACATGACTGAGAGTTGTGACGATCTCTTTGTGGCAGGAGCACCAGGAGAAGAGGCTGAAATCGGGCTCCTGTATGGGTTGTACTTTGTCGTCCATTTTCTCCTCGGCAATTCCCTCTGCAACAAGCTTGCTCTTTTCCTCTACACGTCATTGAGCAGAATGATTGTGCAATCCAGGTATGTTGTTTACATATGTACATACATACATACATACATACATACATACATACGTACATACATACATACGTACATACGTACATACATACATACGTACATACATACGTACATACATACATACATACGTACATACACACATACGTACATACGTATGCACATTGGAACATGGGTATTTACAACTTTGGGTGCAATCTAAGTATGTACGTATAAGCACGACTATCTTTCAATATAGTTTCTGCAATTACCATAATGTTTTTAGGTATCTTTCTCTTCTGGAAAATTCGACAAATTGGCAAATTCAAACCCTCACCACGCACATTTAAAGGCATACATTTGTAAAGAGATACATATATGAACACATGTATGTATGCACATACCATCAACATCTCCAGTAATACTCTTTCTCCTCAATACACTCCCTGAGCTAAGAGTTTCCTTGGACACGCCCTCCCCAGAATCCCCTTGGGGCTTCACGAGGAGTGAGGGGATGGTGGGGGGAGGCATCGTATCCATTGATTCACCAGATTTACTGGAGAGAGATTTAGTGGGCGTGGATGCATGAGTACCCAGTGCACGGTGAGATTTGGGTGTCTTCACGGGCGTGGTAATTTGCGGGGAATTGACGGCCTCCCCCTCCTCACCCGCTGTACCTGAACCACTCCCACTGGTGCTGCTGTTCTGACCGTCTGCCGTCTCAAACACCCTCATTACCACATCTTTGTCGACCTCCCAGCACTTTCGCAGGTTGAGTGTGTGCTTCTCTCCAGTGTTGTGAATGGTAGTGAACTTCTTCACACAAATCTTTATCAGTTGTCGCGAGAGTGGGATGCATTTCGTGATGTCCTCTAGATAGTGGACCACCAGCGGCAGCAAGCAACACAAAGGCTCCTCGTTGGGATGATGCTGACGAATGCAAGTCATTTCCATGAAGTCAATCAGCCATTTCAAGAAATCGTGTCGGTCCAAAAGCCCCGTTTCATACATCCAGTTTGCCAGCCTCACGCTGTACTTCCACTTTGCCTGCGACGAGGAGGTGTCCCCATCGGCACCACTCTCACTCTTTTCACGATCTTGCACGGATGAACTAAATATGCGGGATGCGTTCTCCCTCAGATAACCAGTCAATGCACCCGTCCACTCTAAAGTGACAATGCATATCACACTGTAAAAAAGTATAGATATACTGTACATAGGAACACATGTACGTACGTACGATTATCTTCTTTCATATTCATACAATGAACGTGCCTATTGGCACCTGTACTATGTGCTAAGATAGCACTTGCATGTGTGTGACACACACACACACACACACACACACACACACATACACATGTACAACGCACGCACACAAACACACACACACACACAC
>CAUJGJ010000185.1:5361991-5366991 GCA_963170055.1 Halisarca cf. caerulea | reverse complement strand
AGGAAGGCCACGTGCACAAGGGTGCATGCATGCGCTTTTTTGGATTTACAGAAGTTCAAGTCCACAGGGATATTATATTATGACCACACAGGAAGTCTGAAATCTTTGTACTCCGTGGAAAAATGCACTCACTGGATGTGGAAAGGAAATGAGTGAACCCACAAGACCAGTAGAATAATTGTATTCAATTTTGTGTTCTCTTATATAGTCCACCAGGAATCAAAACCTTACCATTGGCCTAAACACACACACAGCAAATCCCATGAAACACATCAGGTCGGGTATCATAGTTCACCCTGGAGTGGCCACTAGTCCAGAGAGCTACTATGAAGGCTTCCAGCAAATAACAAACATACAAACAAAGAAAAAATGTATAGAAATAAAATGCAACAATGAAACAGGATCAAATTTGGAATATTGATTTAGAGAAAAACAAATAATGGATTGAAATAAATATACTTGATTCATGCATAATAAAATAAATAGACGAAAAGCTCATGCATGTAGACATGCACAGCAACAGCAGCTACAGCCCTAGACACACACATGCATCAGAAGCTGCGCAAACTGAACATACAAACTTCATTCATGTACAGTACATATAGAAAGTGGTTTGCAATACATCATTCACATTTACAGCAAATGGTGTAAACTCTCATACAGTGAAACCTCTATAATAAGGACACCACTGGGACCACAGTAAGCTGTCCTGTACAGTGGAACCTCTATAATAAGGACACCACTGGGACCACAGTGAGCTGTCCTGTACAGTGAAACCTCTATAATAAGAACACCACTGGGACCACACTAAGCAGTCCTGTACAGTGGAACCTCTATAATAAGGACACCACTGGGACCACAGTAAGCTGTCCTGTACAGTGAAACCTCTATAATAAGGACACCATTGGGACTACAGTAAGCAGTCCTGTACAATGCAACCTCTATAATAAGGACACCACTGGGACCACAGTAAGCTGTCCTGTACAGTGGAACCCCTATAACGAGGACACCATTGGGGCCACTGTTAACTGCATGTCCTGTTTATGGAGGTGTCCTTAAATGCATCTCAGAGCTTTTATGTAAACATGGCAATTGATGTGAGGAATGTCAAATGGGATAGGGCAATGGTGTCTTGCTAAAGGAGGTGTCTTTTAATAGAGGTTTCACTAAATTATACAAAGACCACTCAAGGGACCAAGAAACCATGGTCTTTGTAGACAGGTGGTCCTTGTGTGGAGGTACAATAGTCTAATGATATTGTTTTAGTGGTTCCCAGCCCAGTCTACAGCGGTCTCTATAGACAGGCGGTCCTCCTTTATACAGGTGCATGGTCTGTAAGACAGGTTTTTCTGCACAAACAGCAAACAGCCCTTGTCACTTCCACACCAAAAGGTAGGTTTAAATTGGGCAAGGGTGCAAATTGTAAGGAAATATAAGCAACTACACAGCAATGAACAATATTTGGAACAGGCGGTGTATATGCAATGTACACTCATGCTAGCTCTTATTCATGCACTCTCGCTCACACACACTGTATGAACACACACACACACACACACACACACACACACACACACACACACACAAACACACACACACACAAACACAAACACACACACACACACACACAAACACACACGCACACAAACACAAACACACACACACACACACACACACGCACACACACACACACATCCATCCATTTATTGTTTTTACTCAATTTTCCATGGGAAGGAAGTGGTGGAGATCAAGTTCCTGTTGAAAGAGGTCTGCTGGGACAAAAATCTCTGATGGTTGTGCAGACCTTGGGTATGGAAAAAGGTGATTGCTACAGTAGATACAAGAGGCCACTGCGCAGCTGGCTGGTGTCGTCTCTAGTGGTTGGTTAAGCCAGCGTGGGAAATGCCAGTAAAGGAACAACCGGGAAAGTCACAAACACACACACACGCGCGCGCGCGTACACAATAAATGCTGTATCTATGTAGTTCAATAATTATTTGATTCCAAAAACAACTTTTGGGTGGAGAAGGTGTGCAGATGACTGGCAAGCATGCATGGTTGTGAACCTCCCCTCTCCCCACTCACTGGATTGAATCTCCATCTCCCCAAGCAGGCTTACATGAACAAGCAGATCACTGTTGCGGTTGCGCATGTACGTGTGTTATGGAAAAAAATAAGCCTCCAAAAGAGGGAGGGGGCAATGTGTCACAGGTGGATGAAATACCCCCCTCCCATTGCTTGTTGACCAGATTGTTCAGTGTTTTTTTAGCATAGTCAAACGTAGTGTTTAATTGCCTATCAGATTAGAGAGAATGAAAGTTGGTCCAGTCATGACTCTTTAATAATGATAAGTAATTTGATAACCTTGATAATCCAGAACCCTTGCTATACAGCCAGTAGAAATGTGTACCCAATTAATGCGCACAGTGCATTGTATAAGAATACTTGTTATAATCAAGCACTCTCCTCAATCGGATCCACTCTCTTTTAGTGCAATGAATGTGGCTGGATTAGAGTCACAACTGTGTATATATTGATACCAGGGTGTACTGTATGTGTCCACTGCAGAATACCGTCAAACCTCTCTTTAATGAACCATCTCAAGACCACTGAAAAGGTTCACTATATCAGGGTGTTCACTACATCAGGGTGTTCGCTACATCAGGGTGTTCTTTACATCAGGGTGTTCACTACATCGGGATGTTCACTACATCGGGGTGTTCACTACATCGGGGTGTTCACTACATCGGGGTGTTCACTACATCGGGGTGTTCACTACATCGGGGTGTTCACTACATCGGGGTGTTCACTACATCGGGGGGTTCACTACATCAGGGTTCATTTACAGAATAGAGTAAATAGGTGTACATTCAAAGGTCTGTATTTGTCATGTCAGGGAGTTCATTGTATCCATGCATGCGCAGGGTTCATTATAGAGAGGTTCGGTTGCATCCAATACACAAGTGTATGGATCTATCCTTACCATTGGAATTTGGAATATTATGTCACCACATGGGCTGAGGTGTCAATCACTCAATTTCCTGAAACCACAAACAAGTTATCACGCTCAAAACCAAGGAAGCCAACCAGCATCCTTTGGGAGAGGGTATAAATGGTACCATCCGTGAGAGCACTCATCCAGCCAACAAAGAAGATCAAGCTAGCTGCTTAGAAGATTCAATTGTTTTGAGTACCTTAAACATCAACAACAAAAGCTGACTGATTTGCAAGAGTATTGATTGATTCTAGCTGCAAAGACAATGATCCTGGAGATGACAGCTAAGCTTGCTCTGCTTCTGGGAGCAGTGATTCTAGTTTCTTCTGCACATAGACATGACAACGAAGAAGACGATGAGGGAGTTCTCGAGTATAAAGTCGAGAAGGGCGGTGAAGTCCTTGCTGGACGATACTATCGCCCTGATCTGAACCTCGGGCTGCGCTTTTATGCTGAGCGAGACATCCTCATACTCCGCACATGGGACAAACGACCCATGATTACCTTTGGAAAGAAGATGCAGAATAAGACTTGTCGACTAGTAGAGTTCTCTGGTGATCAGTTTATGCAAGTGAGGCATCTTCGGGAAAGAGGTTTCTTTGGAGTTCGTCGCGATCGCAAGATGTCCAACAGTGACATTGAAACAGGCTCAAGTGGAGTCATGAACCGCATGGTTGCAAGGAACGAAACGTCACGCATGTTTGAAAGAGCAGTGAAGAGATTGTTGCGAATGCCCGAAGCAGAACTGATCGAGGAGCTGGCAATTGCCCTGGGAAGAGAAGGGGTGACAGGGAAGAAAGTTCCTGCAAGCTTGTCACTTTACAGAATTGCCATGAGAATTGCCAAGCTCCTTGACGAAGAAGGGGAAGAGGAAGAAGAAACCGGGGATACATCCAGGGCAGATCGCTCAGTAGGGAAGAGAGGATTGTTTGACATATTCAAGAAATGCAAGAAGGATCCGATTGGATCGGATTGCTTGGGTCGGTGTGGTCGTGGCTGTTCCTGTTGGCCATGGGTGTGTGGAAGCTGCTGCTACTACCAAGGATGCTATGAACATGATCTTTGCTGTCGCAACCTCTACTCCGAAGACTGTCTCTCCATATGGAATTTCAGCTGCAGTTCCTATTCTTGTTAAAGGCATTGTATCCCTTGAATATTAAACTGTAAAAATATTCAGTAGATATATACATCACATCATAGAAAAGTATGTAGTATTTTTCAACATGCATGTATCATGTATTGATTATATAGAAATATACTCGATACTAATTTGTATTCAAATGTATGCAAATTACAGCACTTGTTGTATATACGTAAGACGTTGCAGCAGTAAGAGTGGCTGGCTGTATGCAGCGAAAAACCTGCTACACTGAGCAATCTTGGGCCTATGAAATGTCCAGCTTGGGGGGGGGGGGGGGGTTACCAGAATGCATATATGTACAGTCGACTCCGGATGTAAAGAACCATATGAAATCCACAAAGATTTGTTCTCTATAACAGGAGTTCTTTATAAGTGGAGTCCACCTTATGTGTTAATGAGGTATTACATTCACAGCATGGTGGAGTAAGAACACTCACACCAGTGAGGGGGCCGGAAGGTTCTAGACAGAGCTTATACAACAACAACATGTGGGACACATGTTCGTATGATACTTGGCCCCTACTAGCTAAAAGTGAGGGGCCTGGTGCCCCGGGCCTTCATTGTATAAAAATACTTGTTATCAAGCACTCTCCTCAATCGGATCCAGCTAAAAGTAAGGGGTCTGGTGCCCTGGGCCTCCCCCCTGGTTCCTACACCTATGTTGCAGTCACAAGTAATGGTCAGGTTTTGCAAACATTTCAACTTTGAGAGGTCTTCAGATAAAATCCAATGGAAATTAAAAAGCGTACAGTCAAAGGTAATTAAATCGATTATCAAGCGAAGAAACATCAAATTCCACTTGCAATGGGTCAAAAGCCATGTGAAGGAGACACATTTGTACATACACACCACACACAAGTACAG
>CAUJGJ010000185.1:5351991-5356991 GCA_963170055.1 Halisarca cf. caerulea | reverse complement strand
CTGGGAACTAGACTACAATCAACAAGAATTAAATACAATCAAATACAATGGAATACAATCACTGTCAATCATGTACAATCAAGGAGAATTAAGTAGAATCAAGTACAATGGTGTCCAGTAGACCGTACGGTACCAATCAACCACACAAATGCCACATACAAGCACACACCTTCAGCAGGAAAAGTTGACATTGTCGAAACATTACAGAAAAAAAAGCAGAAGGTCTTAGTTTGGAGTCCATATCACCCACGTGTGTTAGGTCGCTGTATGTGTGTATGTGTATGTGTATGTGTGTATGTGTGTGTGTGTGTGTGTGTGTGTGTGTGTTGTGTGTGTGTGTGTGTGTGTGTGTGTGTGTGTGTGTGTACGTGTGTGTACGCATGTGTATGTACACATATGTATGTAGGAGCATGCATGTGTGTGCGTGGAGAAAACACAAAGAATCAAGTACCATTAATGCAAATATCCACTCAAAAGAATGACACCAGGTACAGTTTGTATACATTCAGCGAGACCTCACTTATCTGCACCTCAGATATTCAGTTCCCTCACCTTCCACAGTAGTTTTTATTGGAACAAATCTGCAATAATCCTACTGCACACTATACTACTGCTCCCTCATTTATCCACAATAGCATAATTTTATTCTATTTTGAGGGGAACCTTTCTGGTTAGGGTGAGAACCATACCTAGGGTTCCTCCCCCAGATAACCCCAGCAGGTTGAAGAACAGCCCAACCCACAAAAATATCATCCTAGCAAAAAATTAGCACATACGGAAATGAGTTCCCACTGCACTCGCTGACAACAGGACATCTTAGCCATTGTAAGCCTTCAAATGGTTTAATGTTATCCTATTTCACTCGACAACAGACACAGTAAATAGGTTACAAAACACACAGGGCCTGTTAAAACAGGACAGCAGTACATCTAACACAAGCAGTGGGTAAATCTCACCGTATGCAAGCTTGAAGCAGGTCCTGAGCAGAGACAGGGCTGGAGAGGGTAAGGGCAAACTGTGTCTTCTCCAACATTCGGCAGAGGAAAGCATTGGACTCTTCTCTGTTTGGGTCAATGGTGAAGGTAGGTGTTCCTTCGCCAGGGAGCTGTGTGTGTGTGTGTGTGTGTGTGTGTGCGTGCGCGTGCGTGCGCGCGCGCGTGTGTGTGTGTGTAAGAGAGAAACAAAGAAAATAGCTTTCTCTCCTCACAAACATTCTGAAGCAAGCAGTTGAGTGGCAGTGTCAGCTAACTTGAGATCATACAGTACAACACAAACAAACATAATATACACAAATACACAAATGCAAACAAAAAGCACAAACAAACACCCACACCCACACACTCAAAACACAAACAAACATACAAGCCAGAGTGGAAACACACAATGCAATAATACCTTTAGGTCGGGCACAAGATCTGGCAGCAGGTCCCTCAAGTGGAGGTAGTGTCGGTAGACGTGAGAGGGAAACAGAGGGGGAATGGTGGGGCAGGAGGCACACGCGTTGAACACGAGAATGAGAATGCAAATGTCTTCACAGGAGAATGAAGTTAAAGCGAAAAACTGAAACTTCAGATTGTGAGGTGCGTACTACATTAAGGAGGGTGTAAGGAGTGAGGGTGTGAGTGAGAGTGTAAGGAGTGAGGGTGTGAATGAGTGAGGGTGTAAGGAGTGAGGGTGTGAGTGAGGGTGTGAGTGAGGGTGTAAGGAGTGAGGGTATGAATGAGTGAGGGTGTAAAGAGTGAGGGTGTCAGTGAGGGTGTAAAAAGTGAGGGTGTGAGTGAGGGTGTAAGGAGTGAGGGTGTGAATAAGTGAGGGTGTAAGGAGTGAGGGTGTAAATGAGTGTAGGTATAAAGAGTGAGGGTGTGAGTAAGGGTGTAAGGAGTGAGGGTGTGAGTGAGGGTATAAGGAGTGAGGGTGTAAGGAGTGGGACTGAAAGGAGGGAGGATACAAGCTGGGTCTGTGATGTTGGGTTCAGAAGTCATGAGGAAAGGATGAGTGCTCAGTAGTGATGGTACTAGAGCTGCTATCAGCTCAGAATGGGAGCGACCTAAATCTCTCAGACATCTGAAGAAGAGGGGAATACAAGAAGAACACTTGCTAACTCTTACATACTGTCAGTACATAACTACAGCAGTAATTCGCACAAGGCTGCCTATTCACAAGCACTACTGTACATTCCACTACAAACGGAAACACGAGCGTTTGCACTTACATTGTGCAAACTCAAGACGTACACAGCTACTGGGCATACACAGGGAAGACATGTAAACGCACATTTCACATTCACGTACACACTGTATGTATCACACGCAAGCACACATGTACACAAACCACTCGCAAACACATACACACACCTACACACACACACACACACACACACACACACACACACACACACACACACCTACACACCTACACACATGTACATAAACCACTCACACACACATACACACACCTACACACACACACACACACACCTACACACACACACACACACACACACACACACACATACACACACACACCTACACACCTACACACACACACACACACACACACACACACACACACACACACACACACATACACACACATACACACACACACACAGAGCCTACACACTTCCAAACGGATGTCTTATCAGTGTTGTATTTCGTTAGATTCTCAAGAAGTGCACTTGTGGTTGATTGCATTCCCTTGATGGAAGGAATCTTACTTCGAGACAGCAAAGAGTGAAGAGAATGCCGCATGGCTGCTGAAACATCCTACGTGAACAACACAACAAAGAAATATAAACAGAAACAAACAAATATAAACAACAACACTAGAAATAATCAGAAATACCTATAAACATACATACGTAAGCAGAAGATAAAAATGATACACCTTTGTTCTATACATGTGCGTGCACACACACACACACACACACACACACACACACACACACACACACACACACACACACACACACAAACACACACACACACACACACACACGAACACACACACACACACACACACACACACACTACCCATAATGTACAAAACGTACATACGTACATGCATTTGTGTACATACGTATTTGTGCAAACACGGAGTGACATATATATGTACATATCTAAAGATCAATTCGAATACAGGGAATTTCAGAACACACCCACATCCCTGAGCAAGGACACACCCACATCCATGAGCAAGGACACACCCACCTTCAGGGAGCCCAGCACCATGTCCAGCTGGTCGTCTCGCAGTGAGATGTGAGACATGATCTTACGAATGCTTGAAATGGACAATATCCTGTACGGAGGAAGGGGCGGTGTGCGTACAGTATGTGTGTGCTTGTAGACAAAGAAATTCACATTCAAAGCAAATTCCTTCATTTTAGTGAAACTGTACACTGCATCATGCACAATCCACTACATGTACAGGATAGAGCAAAGGACAAACTGATGGAGTTACTAGGACAGAGAAAAAGTGTAATCCTTGTTGTCTTCTTCCAAAGATTTGTAACCAATAGAGTACCAAATTTGTTTCCTCTAAACTAAAGATATACTGTGCATACTGTCAAAAAAGGACAGCCTTTCCATTGAGGACAGTCTCTATACAGAGCACAACCTCTCTATAAAGGACAACCCCACCTGAGGGGACAACCTCTGTACAGAAGCCAACCTCCCTACAGAGGACAACGGCTAAACCTCTTTATAGAGAAGATTTATAAAAAGATAGCATCATCTACAGAGAACACTTTCTCTGCACCGAAAAGGATTAAAAGTAACTTGTCTCATACCACTCAGATACACCATGTGCACCAGAGGGTACTTATACTTCGGAGAAATGCACAAAACGTACTCCTTAACACACGTGCTCACCTGACATCCTCAATCTCATCGTTGAACATATCAATGAGGTGGTCCAGACACATTGAGCCGAATTCTTTGTTCTTGGCACTTAAACTTTCCATTGATTGCACAGCAGCCAACCTCACCTCTACAGGAAGATTAGCAGCATGTAGTGTGTGAGTACATGTGTGTGTGTGTGTGTGTGTGTGTGTGTGTGTGTGTGTGTGTGTGTGTGTGTGTGTGTGTGTGTGTGTGTGTGTGTGTGTGTGTGTGTGTGTGTGTGTTTTACACTGTAAACCATGCACTCATGTGCACACATGCATATACGCATGCACTCACACGCACAAACATACATATACTCTTACTCACTCACACACACACACACACACACACACACACACACACACACACACACACCTTTAAACTCATCCTCGAGAGCATGCACAAAGGCACCGCAAGCTCCTTGATTCATCAGAGTAACCTCTTCAGCGCTTAGATCAAGCTGAAGGAACAACAATCAGCATTCAACAGAATAGGAAAGAACCTGTCAATAAGGGTCACTTAAGGACCAAACAGTAGTGGTCTCTGTAGACAGGTAGTCTTAACAAAGAGCTGTACTAGGATCACAGAGGTGTCATATGGGCCAGTTTACAGTGGTCTCTGTAGACAGGTGGTCCAAATAAAGAGGTGCATTAGTATCATTCATGTGGGATATGTGCCAGGCCACAGTGATCACTATAGACAGGTGGTCCTTGTATACAGGTGATCCTTGTAGGCAGGTGGTCCTTGTAGGCAGGTGGTCCTTGTATACAGGTGGTCCTTGTAGACAGGTGGTCCTTGTAGACAGGTGGTCCTTGTAGGCAGGTGGTCCTTGTAGACAGGTGGTCCTTGTAGACAGGTGGTCCTTGTAGGCAGGTGTCACTGTAAATGACAATCCTGTTAAGTCAAACGACCCCACGACACGACACGACCGTAATCACAGCAATGATATATGCAAATTGATGCATTCTAAACAACAATACGCTTAAAATCAGTGTTTTTGTGATGATCCACACAACAGCATTCATACAGTATGTGTATGAGAACTTGGGACCACAACCTAATGTCCAGTTTTATAGGTGCCCAAATTTTCAGTGTCCTGAGTAATAAGTTCCACTGTAA
>CAUJGJ010000185.1:5294491-5339491 GCA_963170055.1 Halisarca cf. caerulea | reverse complement strand
TCTTAATAGACAGGTTCTACTGTACACTGCATGGGTATGATCCATGCAAAAAGATGTACTACTTCAACTGTAGCACTGTGAATGATTCCCTGCCGTGAGTTGTCTCCTCATCTGTGTTACCAATACTGAAACCTAACCCACCCCTAACCCTAACACCCCAATGGTGTTAGAATTTGTATTCAACAAGTGCCTGTGAACACTGGAACACATTAGGTGGGACCATAGTTGGCGTCACATGATCACATAATAAACTAAGTACGTGTGATCAAGGGATAATCGAGTACTGTACAGTCGAAAATACAGCATGATGTGTGTACTTCATGAAACATCACAAAACGTGACATCAGATTACTACAGTGAAATCTCGTGTTAGTGACACCACTGGGACCTTATTAAGACGTCCTGCCTGAGAAGGTGTCCCTATTTCGCGGTATTCAAACGTGCACATTAATGTGAGGGATTCGATATGTGACAGAGCAGTGGTGTCCTATTAAAGGAGGTGGCTCCATTCTAGAGGTGTCCTTTAATTGAGGGTTCGCTGTGAGTAGCAACAACAGGACCCTGCCATAGGCCACACACTAGTAACTCCAACCCAAAAGACATAGTTCCAGCAGCTACACAGACTTAACAACACACAGGCCGATAACATAAAATTGCCACAACAGTTTCAAAATTGAGAATAGTTTTCTTAGAATTAAGCAAAATGCACATGCCAAATGACTACGGTAAATGTTAACTCTCATTCAATAAGCATAGTAGAAGGAAGTGTCTTGACAATGCATGGGGAACTCAGAGATGGCAAGCTAATCCTGATGTTTCCGCTGGACAATGAAGACCTTGTGGTTGTACACACAGGCTAGCAATGAAAAGTTGTCAAATCTTACTGCAGAAGAGGAACAAGAACACAAAAACAATATTGAGTCAGTGGGGTACCATTAAGCTGAAAACTCTACACACATACATACACACACACACACACACACACCACATACATGCACACACACACACACACACACACACGCACACACACACACACGCACACACACACACACACACACACACACACACACACACACACACACACACCACATACATGCACACACACACACACACACACACACACACACACAACAGAGTGAAAGTGCAATAACACCCACACATAAGAGTGTAGATACATATACACTGCATGTACACCATTTTTTCTCCATACATAATTCAGCATCCTGATGCAATATCTCTCCCATGTTACACAATATACTACAGTGGAACCTCTTTATAATGGACAGTTTGGAAACTGAAAAATAGTTTGCTATACAGAGGTTTTCACTATTCAGAGGTTATTATATACGTATATATATATATATATATATATATATATATATATATATATATATATATATATATATATATATATATATATATATATATACAGTCAAACTTGGTTAGAACGTCACTGTTTACAACATCAACTTCTTTACAACAACACACACAGCGGGAACGGATTCAGTGGTCTCTGTACTAAATGTCCTGGTTACAACAACAACTTGGTTATAACAGCACATTTTAGTGGCACCAAGGGTGTCGTTGTAAACAAGTTTGACTGTATATATATATACGTATATAATAACCTCTGAATAGTGAGCCGAGTATTCGAGCCAAGACTATCAAGTGACTCGATCTAACTGATAGCCAGTTTATTGTGTTATGTATTGTATTTATATATTTATGTATGTATGTATATATATATATATATATATATATATATATATATATATATATATATATATATATATATATATATATATATATAACACTCTATATAGACCAACAAAAGCAGTCTGTAATAGAAAGGGTTTTTGCTATTAGGGAACTTCGTTATAAGAGGTTACATTGTATCAGATCTATTTCAGCAAGGCAGTGTTTTCTCTCAGAGAACTTCACAATAATGTTAAGGAGTCGGGTCACAGACTGTTCTACTGGACAGTGCTCACAACCTTCAAACAACGTACACAGTGTGAGATGACTATAAGTGTGTAGGACTTTACAGAATACTCCACATTGTCAATTTTTATAATCGCACTCCATAATTATCATATAGTTTAGTTGATGTGTGGTCTCAGTGGAACCCGACCCTGAGTTTTTCAGTGAAAGAGAGGTCAGTATAGCATGTCTTTAGAATACTACTAGGATAATGTGGGGTATTCTGGACCACCAGGGCAATTTGGAACATGGCATTTACATTTTTGCTATGGCTAAGCTGTCGAGCCATGCTGAACTCCCAATTTATACACAAAGACAAAAATGGCAAGTAATAATTTGTACAAATCATGCCTGACTCTGCTTTTAACCCACTGATCTGATAGTCTAAGATAGCTCAGACGGCTAGTTTGCCTCCTTCATCGGTGACTATGACATCACTGGTCACCAACAAAGGAGGCAAAATAGCCGTGCAAGACTACTGATTCGGATTTTGTATGCACCTCGCAATTCCAAATCAACCCTACATGCCCTTTGTAGAAGAAATGAGGGCCTGGCAAGATATTAAAATATCCCTGTAAGCACAGTCAGGGACAGAGATGGGTTACAGTAGTATCTATGGTTACATTGGTGTGTGTGCGGGGGTGGGGTAGATATAAATCACCATTCAGTTTTGCAACAATAACCATTAAGTATGTGCAAGGTAAAGAGGGTTAATTTGGAGCATGCTGGTAATTTGGAACAGAACCTGTAACTTTTGTTGTGACTAAGCCACCTAACCATCCTTGCTACTGCCAAACTCCCCCTTCATGGAGACAATGCAGACGAGAAACAATGGATGTAGCTTTTGGTTGATACTGCTTTTGGCCTGACTGTTCCGAATTACCCCACCTTACCTTATGCAAGTTAATCATACACAAAGTGTACTTACCAGTAACTCTCCGCAAGCCGGGTTCTTCACCTTCCAAATGTTGCAATAGCTTGTTACTCGATCTCACTACCTGTAGTACAGTACTCGCGGTGTACTCATCGTCCTTGAGGTTTCCCCTTGACTGAAAAAAACGAAAAAGAAAGATCACACACTGTCTTTTCACGCACTATTAGTCTTAGAAACGTGCCTCAATTATTGATCCATCCTCTCCAACGACAACGATACCACACTGTCCTGGGACGTTCTCCAACCCAGACTGTAGCAATAAAAAGGAGATAAAATTTAAAGGCAAACTTCAGACAATGGTCACGTGCACTCACCATTTTGTTCCGATTGCGCAATCGGTAATATGGCGGGATTGTAAGACAGAACTAAAAGCTCCCCCTAATGGCTAGTTAAGACAGAGATCGATAGAAGAAGTACCAAAAAAACAGAAGTACTACGATTCTGGATAAGTCGACCCTCTGTGGCTAGAAAAATAAATTTTCTGATGGCATTCAGTGTACTCCGATATAAGATGGATTGATTGTTATGCTACATTGGAGAGTAGGCCGAAAAGTTTCCAAAACAACTTGTGGGATCATTGGGATATTAGGTCTTCATTTCTGTATGCTATACCGGTGTCATAGGGAATCTTAGGGAATTTGGCGCACCTTCATACATCGTCGGTTAGTCTGAACCCTGAACCCAACCCCAACTCTAACCCTAACCAGCCTAAACTTGATGTATGGAGGGATGCCAGATGCCTTAGAACATGCACCTGGATGTTGATCCGGTGGTCATAGGTCTGTACACAACACTATAGACATAAACACTGGCTTTTGTGATCTGAAAATATCCAACCAATTGGTAGGACAAGAATCCGGCCCAGTGGCTAAATCAAGTATTTGCAAATCACATAGGAATTCTTATCTAGAGTGTTTTAGTGGGTGTAAACAGCTGAGCAATGATTATTTATTTTTAGGCAAATGCCTATCATGTGTTGGCATTCATACACTTAGTGATTCCTTAGTAGTAGTTTAGTGCCTTGTGATACTGGAACACTATTTAGATGGATGTGAGACATTTTACTCTAGTCATAGTTGTATGCTCTGAAAGTTTTCCCTGAGATCTATAGAATGTGGAGTCGAGTCATATGTTCAGTTAGTATTCTTTCTTTGCTGTGCTTTCTCAATTTAATAACATTTACTAAAGGGATTCCGCCGCCGACATGCATGGTTTTATCCACTGTGCTGGCCAACCAGAGTGATTCTGCAATGGTTGACTGTCAGCTAAACAGCGATGATGTGACCGATACTTACAACTGGAATTTCAACAGTGCAACTGTTTCTACTTCCAATCTTTTGCAACTCATGAATGTCACAAGCTCAGATGGTGGTCTTTATGTGTGTAGTGTGATGGATCAATCTGGTACTGCACTAGAGTGTAGAGAAGTTACGGTTATTGGTGAGTAATATACGTACAATTTTCCTGCTGCATGTGCATGTGTGTGTATGGTTGCGTCTATGTGTGTGTGTGTCGTGTGTGGGGTGTGGGGGGTAGAGTCCTATCCCAAGACCCATGTATGCAGCTCTGACATTTAAGAGGATAATTGACCTTGGGCCATTAATTGATGGAGCAGGGTTTGGAAGTGAATCCAAGGCAGTGGGAGTCACCCCCCCCCCCCCCCATATTATATCATAAGGAAGGCTCTGACTCCTCTCCTGTTTTACTTGGAGACAAATTAAAAAATTGAATGTACTGTACTTAACCCAGTGCAGATGGCAGAAGCAAGCCATTTACCTGCAGCTTACTGTAACTGGTTACTATAAGTAATCGCCATGCAGGGATTATATACAGTATACCGTATATCCGGAAATATTGGCGACAGTTTTAATTTGGCGGTTTGGCAGTCAGGATCAAAATCGCCAAAGTTCTATCATCAAATTTACATAAACCTACTTACTATGCTTTGTCCTTGCTGTGCAACCGCCAAATTTAATTTTCGCCAATATTTTATTACAGCCTGATCTTGTGCAAATCACCAAATTTAATGATCGCCAATATTTCCGGATATACGGTAGTAAGCAATGACTGCATTGTAGCTTCTCCTATGATCGTATTTGTCCACAATGGTGCAAATGCTTGTTCTTATATTATTGTCTATATAATATAAAATCATATGCATGATCATTATGCAATGGAGCTAGGGAACACATGCATAATGCATGAAATGTTGTAGAAACAGGATGTTATATACAGAATCATGTAAGTTTCACCACATGTACTGTGTGGCTATGAATCCTAATGTCAAGGCCAGACCCTATAGCCTACTTCCCTGTTCTATATGCATGATATTTGTGGTTATCTGAGCCTCGACTATTTGTATGGTCAGTGTGCAGTTGTAAATTATTAGTGTGTTGAGCATGGTCACCATGTTTATCAAATTCCTAGTCTAAGCTCTTGTGCAATTCTTTTGGTTGAGTATTTTAAATATATAGGTCTTCTTATCCTGCTACCTCTTTCACGTCTTTGCTGGAATAATTGATTGCAGCATCATCAGCATACTGCACTTTATGACTATACATTGGGTAGATTGTTTGTGAAGAGGAGAAATGAAAAGAACTTTAGTGGGTGATTTAATGATATTATGCATTTCATTATAAAGGTCTCTTTATAATGTTATGATAAATATGCTAGGAATGCATGCAATATAATTTTAGATAGTATCACAAAATATGTGTGTGTGCGCGTGCGCGCGTGTGTGTGTGTGTGTGTGTGTGTGTGTGTGTTGTGTGTGTATATATGTGTGTGTGTGTGTGCATGTACAGTGTGTGTGTGTTGTGTGTGTGTGTGTGTGTGTGTGTGTGTGTGTGTGTGTGTGTGTGTGTGTGTCTGTGTGTGCATGTGTGTGTGTGTGTGTGTGTGTGTGTGTGTGTGTGTGTGTGTGTGTGTGTGTGTGTGTGCGTGTGTGTGTGTGTGTGTCTGTGTGTGTGTGTGTGTGTCTGTATGTGTGTGTGTGTGTGTGTGTGTGTGTGTGTGTGTGTGTGTGTATGTATATATTATATGTTATATATATTATATGTTATATATATGTCTGAGCAGTAGGTGTGAAGTTCACCGAAGAACCCTCCAATGTGGAGATTGCAGCAGGAGAGTCCATTACGTTGAACTGTTTTGTGACGGGATCAGAACCAATCACGTACCAGTGGTTCAAAGATGGATCTCCCTTACCAACTGAAACTAGTAATACCTTTAACAGGTTTGGTTCCTATTCAGACTTTGGTAGCTATTACTGTGTAGTTAACAACAGTGTGAACACAATCCAGTCCAGAGAAGCTGTCGTGACAGGTTTGTCTTGTACATCCACTGCTAGCATTTTTGCTTGACATACTATGTAGTCATGCATGTTCTATTCAGTAACATACACCTTTTGTGAGGCAGCTATAGTGTATTACATTCTTGTCTGACCTGCAGTGTCTCCAATGGGTTCAGTGTCAATTAGCCCATTTTCTGGAAATGTCAACCAGGGAGATAACCACACACTGACCTGCACAGCACAAGGAGGGCCAAATAACACATTCACATGGATGCATGTAGGCCAAACCATTGCTTCTGGCAATACCCTGACACTCACCAACTTAACAGTGGGTAGTACTTACAAGTGTGTTGTGAGAAATGAAGCAGGCGAAGGCGAGGCTACTCGAGCTCTAACAGGTGAGAAGTACTACATGTGATATTGTGACATTATTGGACAATGTAGTGCGTGTATTGGATGTCCTTCACGGCAGAATGCTTGCATGGTGCTTTACTTTTGTAATGTATGATTGAATGCAGTGTCTCCTGGGGACACAGTCACCGTCAGCCCTAACCCCGCATTGGTGAATCAGACAGATAATGTCACCTTTACTTGTGGATCTCTCGGTGGTCCGGGAAACTCCTTTGCGTGGTCTTCAAATGGTCAGATTGTATGGGGTGCAACAGACTCCTCTCTGACCATCAGCAATGTTACAGCTTCTGATGAAGGAATGTACACGTGTCAAGTAACCAATAGTGCCGGATCAGGATCTGATGCAGCAACTTTGACAGGCATGTTTTCATTTCATTGATATGGTAAAATTGGATTTGCTATTGTTAGTGTGGTGTGTTGTACGTACCTTTAAAAAATGTGTTCAATGGAAAGCTGACCATTCCCACTTTGTGACAGAATTGGTTTAAATCCATCATTTTAAAAATGGTTGACTTGTACGTTGTGGGATGCATGCCCATGTACTTGCATGTGGTGACCCCTCTGACTCGGAGCTGTATTTTAGTAAAAAAAACTAAAGAAATTGCAGTCATGGCCTACAGGCATGTATTTAGTTTCAAGAAAGAAAATTGCATGCATGGCTCAGGACAAGATCTATATCATTTTTTTTAAAAAAATAGAAGGGGGATGCAGGCCTGGGGTCATTGTCAATGAATGCATACGCACAAGAACACTATATAGTACTGAACCAATTATCGAACTTTGCTGCGCATATGGGAATTGAGAAGCATATAGGGCTAGACAGGTACACTGTATTGTGATAATATACAATCATAGGTAGTGCTTGGTTGGACCAGGTGCATCGTGCAATGACTCCGGTCCAAATATACTGTTTATAGCTCTATACCTGTTATCAGTGACCCGTCAACCTTGGTTAATATCTGAACCTGCAAGATTGTGACTACATTATGGATACATTACACGCGCAATTTTATTATTAATATACTTTTAGATTTGAAAACTGTGATCAGTAGGATTTTATAGTTACAATTAAGCCTCAGGTTGCACAAATGTGTGCTAATTTCAGGCTGGTACCGGTATGTATATATACTTAGTACTGTACTTAAAACAAATCTTATTTCATATCATTATCTGATCAACGATAACACACATACTGTATATATGGTTCAACAGCCATGTATTAGTCCTCTTACGCCTTAGATATATAATAATTGTGTATGTATGGTGTTGAATAAATATATATATTTGTACATAATAATTGAAGTTCATCATTGTTGCATATTATATGTTTTGGTCTGAGCAGTAGGTCTGAGAAATGCAAATCAAAGTAGACCTGCTAATGTGGAGGTTTCTGTTGGAGACTTCTGGTTTCTGGACTTCTTAGTGACTGGATCCGCACCGTACACATTCCAATGGTTCAAAGATGGATCTCCCATTTTCACTCAAACACGCGTTGTGGGTTCTAATAGTTTTACCACATTTGCTGCCTATTCAGACTTTGGTAGCTATTACTGTGTAGTCAACAACAGTGTGAACACAATCCAGTCTAGAGAAGCTACCGTGACAGGTTTGTCTTATACAAAGCTATGGCTGCTTTTGTGTGTGTATGTGTGTGAAATTTGGTCATATTCCAGGGTTTTATCTAGGATTAACTTTTTTGGAGGGAAGCTTCAGTATTACAGTGTATGTCTGTCTTGTGTAAGACAAGCCCGTAGCAGTTTATATACATACGTGGTATCCATGCAAGATGCAGTGGCACTGTGCAGGTAGCTATAAGGATGTGTACATAGATATGTACGTAATATGTGGTACAGTATACTTTGAAGACTAGGGGGTCGGGGGGTATGGCCCCCTAGGAAAAATTTGAGTCTTTAGGTTATAAAGGGCGATATCTGAGGCCATTTTGATTGATACTCATGCATGCAAATAGGGCCTTCTCTATAGTAATTTGCACTAAACTGTTAACTGAAATTTTATTGGGTGGAAGCTGGAGAGTCTGGGGGGGAAGCTTCCCCCACACTCCTCACTGGATAGAACACTGTAGTCTATAAAGCTTGTGCTTTTGTGCAGTATACATGCATATAGTATACTACATTCTTGTCTGACCTGCAGTGTCTCCAATGGGTTCAGTGTCAATTAGCCCATTTTCCGGAAATGTCAACCAGGGAGATAACCACACACTGACCTGCACAGCACAAGGAGGACCAAATAACACATTCACATGGATGCGTGAAGGGCAATCAATTGCTTCTGGCAATACGCTGACAGTCACCAACTTAACAATAGGTGTTAGTTACAAGTGTGTTGTGAGAAATGAAGCAGGCGAAGGCGAGGCTACTCGAGCTCTAACAGGTGAGAAGTGCTACATGTGATATTGTGACTTTATTGGACAATGTAGTGCGTGTATTGGATGTCCTTCACGGCTGAATGCATGCATGGTGCTTTACAGTTGTAATGTATGATTGAATGCAGTGTCTCCTGGGGACACAGTCACCGTCAGCCCTAACCCCGCATTGGTGAATCAGACAGATGACATCACCTTTACTTGTGGATCTCTCGGTGGTCCGGGAAACACCTTTGAGTGGTCTTTCAATGGCCAGATCTTATCAGGTGCAACAGACTCCTCTCTGACCATCAGCAATGTGACAGCTTCTGATGGAGGAAACTACACGTGTGAAGTAACCAATAGTGCAGGATCAGGATCAGATGCAGCACATTTAACAGGTGATTACATGTAATATAAGAATTAAAAATTGCATTATGACCATGTTAAATAATTATGTATCACAATAAATGTCTCGTTCGAGCAGTAGGTGTAAAATTCACCGAGGAACCCTCCAATGTGGAGATTGCAGCAGGAGAGTCCATTACGTTGAACTGTTTTGTGACGGGATCAGAACCAATCACGTACCAGTGGTTCAAAGATGGATCTCCCTTACCAACTGAAACTAGTAATACCTTTAACAAATTTGGTTCCTATTCAGACTTTGGTAGCTATTACTGTGTAGTTAACAACAGCGTGAACACAATCCAGTCCAGGGAGGCCATTGTGACAGGTTTGTCTTGTATACTGCTAGCTGTTTTGTTTGTGTGTGAAATAATACCACCTTTTCTTATCAATCATTGACATTCTGCATGTATGATCTTTTGTAGGACAGTGCATTAATATATTCTTGTCTGACCTGCAGTGTCTCCAATGGGTTCAGTGTCAATTAGCCCATTTTCCGGAAATGTCAACCAGGGAGATAACCACACACTGACCTGTACAGCACAAGGAGGACCAAATAACACATTCACATGGATGCATGCAGGGCAGTCCATTGCTTCTGGTAATATGCTAACACTCATCAACTTAACTGTAGGTGTTAGTTACAAGTGTGTTGTGAGAAATGAAGCAGGCGAAGGCGAGGCTACTCGAGCTCTAACAGGTGAGAAGTACTACATGTGATATTGTAACTTTATTGGACAATGTAGTGCGTGTATTGGATGTCCTTCACGGCTGAATGCATGCATGGTGCTTTACAGTTGTAACGTATGATTGAATGCAGTGTCTCCTGGGGACACAGTCACCATCAGCCCTAACCCCGCATTGGTGAATCAGACAGATAATGCCACCTTTACTTGTGGATCTCTCGGTGGTCCGGGAAACACCTTTGAGTGGTCTTTCAATGGCCAGATCTTATCAGGTGCAACAGACTCCTCTCTGACTATCAGCAATGTGACAGCTTCTGATGGAGGAAACTACACATGTGAAGTAACCAATAGTGCAGGATCAGGATCAGATGCAGCAACTTTAATGGGTATTTACATGCAGTTCATTAATTAGAAATTGCATTATGACCATGTTAAATAATAATTATGTATCATAATAAGTGTCTCGTTCGAGCAGTAGGTGTAAAATTCACCGAGGAACCCTCCAATGTGGAGATTGCAGCAGGAGAGTCCATTACGTTGAACTGTTTTGTGACGGGATCAGAACCAATCACGTACCAGTGGTTCAAAGATGGATCTCCCTTACCAACTGAAACTAGTAATACCTTTAACAAATTTGGTTCCTATTCAGACTTTGGTAGCTATTACTGTGTAGTTAACAACAGCGTGAACACAATCCAGTCCAGGGAGGCCATTGTGACAGGTTTGTCTTGTATACTGCTAGCTGTTTTGTTTGTGTGTGAAATAATACTACCTATTCTTATCAATCATTGACATTCTGCATGTATGATCTTTTATAGGACAGTGCATTAGTATATTCTTGTCTGACCTGCAGTGTCTCCAATGGGTTCAGTGTCAATTAGCCCATTTTCCGGAAATGTCAACCAGGGAGATAACCACACACTGACCTGTACAGCACAAGGAGGACCAAATAACACATTCACATGGATGCGTGAAGGGCAATCAATTGCTTCTGGCAATACACTGACAGTCACCAACTTAACAATAGGTGGTAGTTACAAGTGTGTTGTGAGTAATGAAGCAGGCGAAGGCGAGGCTACTCGAGCTCTAACAGGTGAGAAGTGCTACATGTGATATTGTAACTTTATTGGACAATGTAGTGCGTGTATTGGATGTCCTTCACGGCAGAATGCATGCATGGTGCTTTACATTTGTAATGTATGATTGAACGCAGTGTCTCCTGGGGACACAGTCACCGTCAGCCCTAACCCCGCATTGGTGAATCAGACAGATAATGTCACCTTTACTTGTGGATCTCTCGGTGGTCCGGGAAACACCTTTGAGTGGTCTTTCAATGGTCAGATCTTATCAGGTGCAACAGACTCCTCTCTGACCATCAGCAATGTGACAGCTTCTGATGGAGGAAACTACACATGTGAAGTAACCAACAGTGCCGGATCAGGATCTGATGCAGCACATTTAACAGGTGATTACATGTAATTTATTAAATAAAATTGCATTATAGCCATGTTATATAATTTTGTATCACAATAAATGTCTCGTTTGAGCAGTAGGTGTAAAATTCACCGAGGAACCCTCCAATGTGGAGATAGCATCAGGAGAGTCCATTACGTTAAACTGTACAGTGACGGGATCAGAACCAATCACGTACCAGTGGTTCAAAGATGGATCTCCCTTACCAACTGAAACTAGTAATACCTTTAACAAATTTGGTTCCTATTCAGACTTTGGTAGCTATTACTGTGTAGTCAACAACAGTGTGAACACCATCCAGTCCAGGGAGGCCATTGTGACAGGTTTGTCTTGTATACTGCTAGCTGTTTTGTTTGTGTGTGAAATAATACTACCTATATTCTTATCAATCATTGACATTCTGCATGTATGATCTTTTGTAGGGCAGCTAGTGCATTAGTATATTCTTGTCTGACCTGCATGCAGTGTCTCCAATGGGTTCAGTGTCAATTAGCCCATTTTCTGGAAATGTCAACCAGGGAGATAACCACACACTGACCTGTACAACACAAGGAGGACCAAATAACACATTCACATGGATGCGTGAAGGGCAATCAATTGCTTCCGGCAATACGCTGACAGTCACCAACTTAACAATAGGTGTTAGTTACAAGTGTGTTGTGAGAAATGAAGCAGGCGAAGGCGAGGCTACTCGAGCTCTAACAGGTGAGAAGTGCTACATGTGATATTGTGACTTTATTGGACAATGTAGTGCGTGTATTGGATGTCCTTCACGGCTGAATGCATGCATGGTGCTTTACAGTTGTAATGTATGATTGAACGCAGTGTCTCCTGGGGACACAGTCACCGTCAGCCCTAACCCCGCATTGGTGAATCAGACAGATAATGTCACCTTTACTTGTGGGTCTCTCGGTGGTCTGGGAAACACCTTTGAGTGGTCTTTCAATGGTCAGATCTTATCAGGTGCAACAGACTCCTCTCTGACCATCAGCAATGGGACAGCTTCTGATGGAGGAAACTACACATGTGAAGTAACCAATAGTGCCGGATCAGGATCTGATACAGCACATTTAACAGGTGATTACATGTAATTTATGAATTAAAAATTGCATTATGGCCATGTTAAATAATCATGTATCATAATAAATGTCTTGTTCGAGCAGTAGGTGTAAAATTCACTGAGGAACCCTTCAATGTGGAGATTGCATCAGGAGAGTCCATTACGTTGAACTGTTTTGTGACGGGATCAGAACCAATCACGTACCAGTGGTTTGAAGATGGATCTCCCTTACCAACTGAAACTAGTAATACCTTTAACAAATTTGGTTCCTATTCAGACTTCGGTAGCTATTACTGTGTAGTCAACAACAGCGTGAACACCATCCAGTCCAGGGAGGCCATCGTGACAGGTTTGTCTTGTATACTGCTAGCTGTTTTGTTTGTGTGTGAAATAATACTACCTATATTCTTATCAATCATTGACATACTGCATGTATGATCTTTTATAGGACAGTGCATTAGTATATTCTTGTCTGACCTGCAGTGTCTCCAATGGGTTCAGTGTCAATTACCCCATTTTCCGGAAATGTCAACCAGGGAGATAACCACACACTGACCTGTACAGCACAAGGAGGACCAAATAATACGTTCACGTGGATGCGTGAAGGGCAATCAATTGCTTCGGGCAATATGCTGACAGTCACCAACTTAACAGTAGGTGGTAGTTACAAGTGTGTTGTGAGAAATGAAGCAGGCGAAGGCGAGGCTACTCGAGCTCTAACAGGTGAGAAGTGCTACATGTGATATTCTATAACTTTATTGGACAATGTAGTGCGTGTATTGGATGTCCTTCACGGCAGAATGCATGCATGGTGCTTTACAGTTGTAATGTATGATTGAATGCAGTGTCTCCTGGGGACACAGTCACCGTCAGCCCTAACCCCGCATTGGTGAATCAGACAGATGACATCACCTTTACTTGTGGATCTCTCGGTGGTCCGGGAAACACCTTTGAGTGGTCTTTCAATGGCCAGATCTTATCAGGTGCAACAGATGTCTCTCTGACTATCAGCAATGTTACAGCTTCTGATGGAGGAAACTACACATGTGAAGTAACCAACAGTGCCGGATCAGGATCAGATGCAGCAACTTTAATAGGTATTTACATGCAATTCATTAATTAAAAATTGCATTATGGCCATGTTGAATAATCATGTATCATAATAAATGTCTCGTTCGAGCAGTAGGTGTAAAATTCACCGAGGAACCCTCCAATGTGGAGATTGCATCAGGAGAGTCCATTACATTGAACTGTTTTGTGACGGGATCAGAACCAATCACGTACCAGTGGTTCAAAGATGGATCTCCCTTACCAACTGAAACTAGTAATACTTTTAACAAGTTATTTGGTTCCTATTCAGACTTTGGTAGCTATTACTGTGTAGTCAACAACAATGTGAACACAATCCAGTCCAGAGAAGCCATCGTGACAGGTTTGTCTTGTATACTGCTAGCTGTTTTGTTTGTGTGTGAAATAATACTACCTATTCTTATCAATCATTGACATTCTGCATGTATGATCTTTTATAGGACAGTGCATTATAATATATTCTTGTCTGACCTGCATGCAGTGTCTCCAATGGGTTCAGTGTCAATTAGCCCATTTTCCGGAAATGTCAACCAGGGAGATAACCACAAACTGACCTGTACAGCACAAGGAGGACCAAATAACACATTCACATGGATGCGTGAAGGGCAATCAATTGCTTCTGGCAATACGCTGACAGTCACCAACTTAACAATAGGTGTTAGTTACAAGTGTGTTGTGGGAAATGAAGCAGGCGAAGGCGAGGTTACTCGAGCTCTAACAGGTGAGAAGTACTACATGTGATATTGTGACTTTATTGGACAAAGTAGTGCATGTATTGGATGTCCTTCACGGCAGAATGCATGCATGGTGCTTTACAGTTGTAATGTATGATTGAATGCAGTGTCTCCTGGGGACACAGTCACCGTCAGCCCTAACCCCACATTGGTGAATCAGACAGATAATGTCACCTTTACTTGTGGATCTCTTGGTGGTCCGGGAAACACCTTTGAGTGGTCTTTCAATGGCCAGATCTTATCAGGTGCAACAGATGTCTCTCTGACTATCAGCAATGTTACAGCTTCTGATGGAGCAAACTACACATGTGAAGTAACCAATAGTGCCGGATCAGGATCAGATGCGGCAACTTTGACTGGTGAGTGCATGCATAAGGCATCAAACTTGTATTGATTATAGTGAATGAGATCGGGGGAGTTCTCAGATTAATACTGGGGTGAAGACTCTATTTGTGATAATTGATTATGAAATAAAACTAATTGACAAAGACTTTGCCTATTTTGTCTGTATAATAGTTGGTGTGGAGTTTACTGAGGAGCCTTCCAATGCTGATGTCAGAGAGAATGATTCCCTGACTTTGAACTGCACGGTGACTGGATCAGAGCCCATCACATACCAATGGTTTAAGGACGGAAGTGAAGTACATGGAGAAACTGGGGACATGTTGATGCTTTCCTCGGTTGACTTCCCTGACTTTGGTATCTATCACTGTGTAGTCACCAATGACGTGAACACAATACAATCACAAGAAGCTGTTGTTGCAGGTACACATTGAGAATCTGTTATTAGTTGTGTTGACATATCATTGCTTTTTACAGCTACTGTAACCGTTAAACTAACATAATTCTTCTATCCATACGTACATACATGTAGTGTCTCCAGAAGGTTCAGTCTCCACAGAGCCATCTGTTGTTCTAGCTAACCAGACAACCAATGTGACCTTCACCTGTGGAGGAATGGGTGGTTCGGAGAACACCTTTCAGTGGTCTCGCAACGGTCAGGATCTGAGTGGAGAAACTTCCCCTTCACTGACTATCACAAACATAACAGCATCTGCTGAAGGTAACTACAGTTGTGAAGTGTCCAACAGAGCTGGATTTGGGTCCTCAATTTCCTCCTTAATAGGTATGTTCATGTTGCTGGTTACAGGTACTCTTGCAGCATCACTTTGAATGCTTCATTTGCTGAGAGGAATTGTAGTAATTTTCGTAACAGCCATGTATACCTAGCTTTGCTGGTCACAATTAAATGTGTATACACCCCATATTAATCTCCACATACACCATCGATCAGAGCCCACCTCTTTTCAAATTGAAAGACCACCTTCCACACGTCCCTAAGGGTGGTCTCTCAACAGGGGCACTACTGTATTTCACAGTACACTTCATATAATTATTATTATTATTATTTATTATTATTATTATTGTATTATATTAATATGCCACATGCAAACCAGCACTATATAGGGGACGAAGCCCTATGAGGCACAGAATAAACAAAATACAAAACTCCAAAGAGGAAATCAGTTATCAAATCTGTTCTCATAAGCAATCAAAATAAACCTTCCAAATTGTGAGTTTCTCACAGGCTAAGTTGAGTCGAATACCTAATGCCTAGAATGCCTACAGTAAAACCTGTCTTGAAGACCACTCGCATAGAAGGACTACCTAGCTTTTTATAGAGACCACGATAGGCTGACTCGTTGTCCACGTCAGTGACACTGAAGCATGCACCTCTGTACAAGGACCACCAGTCTATAGAGACCACAGTTATACTTGTCTCTTGAATGGTCATTATAGACAGGGTTTACTGCAGCTACAGTAGTGTTAATTTAATGATTTATATATGATATCACAACCCCCTTACCATGTGCTGTATGGATCCCTTATGTATAGCCAGTCTTGTCCACCATTTTATGCCACAAATTGTCACAAAATGGAGAAAAGGGTCCACGCTACCCAAACGCATGCAGATTAGCCTAGTACATTTGTAAAACAGTTTGGTTGCTTAATTTACAATTGGAAATTTCTTTCTTTTCACAGTTGGTGTACAATTCACTTCTGAGCCTTCAGATAGAAGTGCTAGGGTGAACACCTCCATCACTCTGAACTGTACAGTGACTGGATCAGAGCCCATCACATACCAGTGGTTCAAGAATGGTAGCAAAATACTCGTAGAATCTAGTAATGCACTGATATTAAATCCTTTACAATTTGACAATTTTGGTAGTTATTATTGCGCTGTTAATAACAGTGTGAACACCATCAATTCACCAGAAGCTGTTGTTGCAGGTAAGAAACGACACTGATTCATAACAAAGATAGTAGGCTTTTATCAGATCATATAACTTAGTATGTTTATTCATTGTATGTTTAATCTTGGTAATTTAATGCAGTGTCTCCAGAAGGTTCAGTCTCCACAGAGCCACCTGTTGTTCTAGCTACCCAGACAACCAATGTGACCTTCACCTGTGGAGGAATGGGTGGACCGGACAACACCTTTCAGTGGTCTCGCAACGGTCAGGATCTGAGTGGAGAAACTTCCCCTTCACTGACCATCACTAACATAGCAGCTTCTGATGAAGGAAACTACAGTTGTAATGTGTCCAACAGAGCTGGATTTGGGTCCTCAACTTCAATGTTGTTAGGTGCATTTTGACACTCATGCATGAGGCTTGGAGGAAGCTAAATGAAAGTGGTGGGGCATTCCAACCCGGCCCTTACAGTTGTTTACAACATCCTGCCATTCATTCATGATGGTACCGTTTAGTGTATATAAAGCTTCTGAATCAGTTTACATTAATGTGCTTTTGAAATTTATTAGGAAGGTGATATGGCCAATGCCCTACCTGCCACAGTGGTTCCTCCCGCCTTGTGCATTGATACATGCAGAGTTGTCCAAGTTGTACTGTAAGAATCTAAAATACTTATCCATGTGTCCTGATTCTACCAACCATTACAACACAACCATCATTCATGTATGAAGTGAACGTATACATGAACTGTGCTGAAAATTATTAGCATTTCCTCAACATGCATAAGCTAGATTTACTGCATTGAAAAGTACTGTACTATACTGTATAATTATAATATTATGTTTCTAATTCATTACATTTCCTCATTATTTTCAGTTGGTGTTGAATTTGTGGAGGAACCCATGGACATGGATGTTCGATCAGGAGACATAGTCACCCTGAATTGTTCCATCACTGGTTCGGAACCAATCACGTACACATGGTATAAGGATGGTGTTCGGTTGGAAGCAAGAAGGAGCAGCATGCTAGTGTTCCACCCCATTTCTTCATTTGACTCCGGAGTCTATCGCTGTACTGCTCTTAATGCAGTCAATGGATTGGCATCTAGAGTATTTACAGTTTCAGGTTTGTGTGAAGTAGTTGGATCACACTTACACACAAGCATGCAGGTATGAATACCTGTATGCTTGGTGTTTAACTATCTGTGTGCAAATGCGGCACATACGTACATGTGCACCCTCACAGGCATGCGCGCGCGCACACACACACACACACACACACACACATACACACGCACACACACACACACACACACCACACACACACAAACACACCATGCACACGTACACGCACACACACACACACACACACACACACACACACACATACACATACACACACATACACACACACACACACACACACACACACCATGCACACACACACACACACATACACATACACACACATACACACACACACACACACACACACACCATGCACACACACACACACACACATACACACTCATATACATACACACACATACACCCACACCCACACCCACCCACCCACACACACACACACACACACACACACACACATACACAACATACACACACACACACACACACACACAACACATGTACACAACATACACATACACACACTGATTGGCAATTATTATTAGCATTATAATGATGCATGTGGAAGTAGACTTGGGTACATTACATTAATTTGATACTGCAAAGAATATTGCGCAACAGTTGTAGATTTTCTGAGGTTTTTAGTCTTTCTATATAGTACCTATAATTCACATCAAGGATGTACTTACATGATTATTACCAGTGGTCCAGATGCAATGCGTTATACACTCACTGCAGGCAGTTTAACATCATTATGATACTTAATGACTACATTCAGTAATATATTGAATTCATCTCCTTTGATCTTAGTTGCCGTCTCGCGGTTCCCACCAGAGAGTGTAAATGCTCCCAGTCTACTTGGAGGCATTTTAGGCGGGGTCACGGCTGTTGTTATGGGAGGATTCCTCGTTATTGCCGTCTTCATTTGTTACAAGGTCTCAGCTGGCCCTTAGATCTGTTTATCTAATATTTCAATGAACCACATGCAGAGGTATATCTTTATGATTACATGCAGTACATTTTCATGTATATTAAATATTCATAACACCATTTAATTATATAATGTTATTAATTATGAGTAATATTTATATTGGAAATTTTCAGTCACGCATACATGTTTATATATCGAACGAATTGTTTCTTCACTGAACCTCATGCTCGCTATATTGTTGTCTGTAGGTGTGTCAACTGTATTACTGTAACAGTGCTTATAATAGTACAGGTGTCTTAAAGGAGACACTACATCGTGCCCGCAGTACTTTTTGTCATGCAGCTAGAGGTGTACTGACTATCAGGGTTGGTTTATGTATACATGAGGTATGCAGGGACGGAGGGCATGAGGAGTACATCCTTACACCATACGGTCTATGCTTATAGCATAGCTATATATCCAGGAGTATGTTTTAACCCAGGAACTAAGCGAGTTTAATTTGCATGTAATTATTGTAAATACGTAAGTTTTTAGGAGTCTTAGAATTATTCCTGACAGTGTGGAGCTGTGCATGACAACATGAGGCAATATATAAGGTATCTATAGCCCTATTATATAGCTGTGTGCATAAAACTTGCAATTGGAAATAATTTAAATGAATGCATGTATGTGAACCTGATATGATTCTATAGTCTACATCTTCTCCCTCCCATGGGGGGTGGAGTAAGTCCTGCTCAGGACCAATGGCCGCAATCCTGCATGAGGGTTGATTTTGAGAGATGTACATGCAAACAGAAGACAAGGGGAGTGAAAGTACCGGTGTACACTCTCATTGACATGCAATCTGAAATACATGGGAGAAATTTAAATCATTCTGTATATGTACATGTTATATATAGGAAGGTACAGTAACTATATGTATATGTGCCCACTAGCTGCGTGTGTTCTCATGTGTGTCATGTGTGTGTGTGTGTTCTCATGTGTGTCATGTATGTGTGTTCTGATGTGTGTCATGTATGTGTGTTCCGATGTGCACATGTGTCATGTGTGTTTCGATGTGTACATGTGTCATATGTGTTCTCATGTGTGTCATGTGTGTGTGTGTGTTCTCGTGTGTGTCATGTATATGTGTTCTCATGTGTGTCATGTGTGTTCTCATGTGTGTCATGTTTATGTGTTCCGATGTGGGCATGTATGTGTGTTCTCATGTGTGCATGTATGTGTGTTCTCATGTGTGCATGTATGTGTGTTCTCATGTGTGTCATGTGTGTTCTCATGTGTGTCATGTGTGTTCTCATGTGTGTCATGTGTGTTCGTATGTGTGTCATGTATGTGTGTTCCGATGTGTGTCATGTATGTGTGTTCTCAGGTGTGTCAAGTATGTGTGTTCTCAGGTGTGTCAAGTATGTGTGTTCTCAGGTGGTCATGTATGACATTGTGTGTTCCGATGTGTGTCATGTGTGTTTCGATGTGTTACCCCTTTCACATGCACATTATAACTGGGTTGGCGAATGAGGTTCGACCCAGGGTTCGACCCACTTCGTGTTCACATGATCCGTTTGCATAATTTTATTCATTGACTTTCAGCGCACTTTTTTTCAATTGATAAGATGGCGGCAATGGATCCACTTTTGGCGGGTGTTCTGCTTCTTGCCTTAGCATGGCTTTGGAAGAGACGTATGCACCGACGACGCGATCCTCTTTTAAGATTCAGAGCCTATAGGCGAAGAATTGAGGAGTTTAGACGTACCCAAGAAATTTGTGTCGTTTCGACGGCGATCGTGGCGAACCGATCGTGTCGAACCGATCGTGTCCTGCCTTCTTAAGTTCCGCGATCATCTTCTGATACACCTTTGAATTCCTCTTACCGGACGACAAAAGTTCACCCTGGATAGTTTTTTTCACTCCACACCGTCAGAAGAGACCTATCTAGAGAAATCTCGCTATCGGTCCACGTTCGTCCTCTTTCCGCCATTTTTTTCGCACTCGAAATGGGGTCGAAACGGTGTCGAACCCACCTAAGGAACTGGGTCAGTTTATCGGGGTCGAACCTCATTTATACATTGGAATCTCACACCTTGAAGGTGTTAAACGGGGTTCGACCCAGTTATAGGAGGTCCATGTGAAAGGGGTATGTGTCATGCATTGGGCACAACTATATATTATATAATTTTATCTCCCGATGACGTCATATATCAAAGGAGCCGCCTGGGTAGTATTTGGGATACCCAGCCATGCGGTCAGGACAGTATAATTTCCTAAGCGCCCAGTTTGTCATAACAATCAATAGTTGTCAATTAACGTGTAAAAGGTCGCAATAACAACTTGGGCAATGTACAGCAACTATAGCAGAGCAGCTGTCTTTTTAAGTGTTAAAAGGAGATAAATTAGTTACTACACGGCTTCCTTGGGGAGCAACATGTTTACTGACCTCAAACCTCGGGCGCTACGCGCCCTCGGCTTTCGGCCAGTAAACATGTTACTCCGCAAGCAGCCGTGTAGTAACTAGTACGTATTGATATACAATAGTACATTTATATACCAGGGAGAACTTCTGATCGACAAAAAATAGAAGTCACACATATGCTTGGTATGCAACTCGTGAGACTTTCCTGCAAATGGCATGTGCCAAGGTTACTGATTGTAGGCTATAGGAATTCTTATCTTGCATTATTGTATAGGCATAAGTGGATGTGTTATGTTCATATCCCAGGATAACATGAACGATATTTATGAAACAATGCACGACATTGCAGTGTCTATAAGACTGTTACAAGACTCGATCTATTTATACAGTGTATATACAGTATATTGTGTATACTAAATAGGGTTATATAGATGCTCTTGCTTTTTGTCGATCAAAAGTTCTCACCAAGGCCCACACAGTATACGGAACATGTGTAGTCTAATCATCGGTAGTGTTGTTTTTGTACTATGCTTTCTCCAGTTCCAGTTTGCTGAGGGAAACGATGGATGTACGGAATTAACCCCGGGAACTGTATCGGTTAACCAGAGTGATTCTACAATGATTGACTGTCGTTTTGACAGCGATCAACGTGGCTACTCTTACACGTGGGAATTTATCAATACATCTGTTTCTAGCAATAGTACTTTAGCACTCACAAATGTCAGAGCGCAAGATGGTGGTACTTACATATGTTCTGTGACTGTCATGGCTACTGACATAGACTGCAGAAACGTGACTGTTATTGGTAAGTTCGGAGTGCACATTTAGTCTGTGGGCTACGTAGGTATACCATGTATAGGCTGTATTTGAATGATAGATATACATATAATTATATTATGCTATGGGTGTCAAAACTTTATGTGGTCAAATATTTAGAGGATATACGCTACCATTCAAGCTATGAAATTTGTAAAAAAGTGCCAAATTTGGCATGAGAAAGGGTACTAGGAGGGTTAAGAAATCCTGACAAACAATTAACTTCATTCCCATTGATCTCTCACCATTGTGCAAGATCACAGGCCAATGTATGGAGCAAATCCATTAGTGCCATCCCACACTTTTCGTTAATCACCTCGGGCTGACGCCCTCGGTGATTAAGGAAGTAAGTGTGATTGTATTAGCTGCACATCCTGCTTGGGAAGGATACCACTAATGCATGCAGTGAACCGCTATTAAAGACACCTCCAAAATGCAGCTGCCTCCCTAAACAGGACACCATGCATTGCTCTGTCCCATTTGAAGTATAGGCAGAGAATGGTGATAACGTGACTATGAATAGTATTGTTTATGTTATATATTTTGGCTGAGCAGTAGGTGTGAAGTTCACAGAAGAACCCTCCAATGTGGAGATTTTAGCAGGAGAGTCCATTATGTTGAACTGTTTTGTGACGGGATCGGAACCAATCACGTACCAGTGGTTCAAAGATGGATCTCCCTTACCAACTGAAACTAGTAATACCTTCAGCAAGATGGTTGGTTCCTATTCAGACTTTGGTAGCTATTACTGTGTAGTTAACAACAGTGTGAACACAATCCAGTCCAGGGAAGCCATCCTGACAGGTTTGTCTTACACATCCACTATTGTCTTGTTCATGTGTACATGGATTCTACTATTTAGCCATTATTATTTTATCAGTAATTTACGGCTTTTTGTCGGACAGTGCATGAGTATAACACTAAAAGTGTGCAACTACATTCTTGTCTGACCTGCAGTGTCTCCAATGGGTGCTGTGTTAATTATCCCATTTTCTGGAAATGTCAACCAGGGAGATAACCACACACTGACCTGCACAGCACAAGGAGGGCCAAATAACACGTTAACGTGGATGCATAGAGGCCAATCCATTGCTTCTGGCAATATGCTGACAGTCACCAACTTAACTGTAGGTGGTATTTACATGTGTGTTGTGAGAAATGAAGCAGGCGAAGGCGGGGCTAGTCGAGCTCTAACAGGTGAAAAGTGCTACATGTGATATTGTAACTTTATTGGACAATGTAGTGTGTGTATTGGATGTCCTTCACGGCAGAATGCTTGCATGGTGCTTTACAGTTGTAATGTATGATTGAATGCAGTGTCTCCTGGGGACACAGTCACCGTCAGCCCTAACCCCGCATTGGTGAATCAGACAGATGACATTACCTTTACTTGTGGATCTCTCGGTGGTCCGGAAAACACCTTTGCGTGGTCTTTCAATGGCCAGATTGTATCGGGTGTAACAGACTCCTCTCTGACCATCAGCAATGTGACAGCTTCTGATGGAGGAAACTACACATGTGGAGTAACCAATATTGCCGGATCAGGATCTGATGCGGCAACTTTGACAGGTGAGCGCATGCATTTCATCAACATTGAATTGACTAGAGTGAATGAGGTGGGCAAGCTCTCAAATTAATACTAGAATGAAGACTCTATTTGTGATAATTGATCAGGAATTAAAACTAATTGACAAAGACTTTGCATATTTTGTCTGTATAATAGTTGGCGTGCAGTTTACTGAGGAGCCTTCTGATGCTGATGTCAGACAGAACAATTCACTGGCTCTGAACTGTACAGTGACTGGATCAGAGCCCATCACATACCAATGGTTTAAGGATGGAAGTGAAGTACCTGGAGAAACTGGGGACATGTTGATGCTTTCCTTGGTTGACTTCCCTGACTTTGGTATCTATAACTGCACAGCCACCAATGACGTAAGCACAATACGATCACAAGAAGCTGTTGTTGCAGGTACACATTCAGAATCTGTTATTAAATGTGCTACATATCATTGCTTTTTACAGCTACTGTAACTGTTAAACTAACATAATTCTTCTATATCCATACGTACATACATGTAGTGTCTCCAGAAGGTTCAGTCTCCACAGAGCCATCTGTTGTTCTAGCTAACCAGACAACCAATGTGACCTTCACCTGTGGAGGGATGGGTGGTCCGGATAACACCTTTCAGTGGTCTTGCAACGGTCAGGATCTGAGTGGAGAAACTTCCCCTTCACTGACCATCGCTAACATAACAGCTTCAGATGGAGGCAACTACCGTTGCAAAGTGTCCAACAGAGCTGGATTTGGGTCCTCAACATCAGTGTTGATAGGTGTGTGTTGCTATAACCATTCAATATTTTGTAGAAAATTTGCAGCACTTCAATGTGTGCTATCATGTATTCATATACTCCAGACAATAATTTCCTGTAATGGCATTGCATGGGCTACATACTTTATTTTACATATTTATATGGTGAAACATATTATGTATTACCAATTGTAATTGTATCCCATGTATATTGTGTATGTGGTATGTGTGTTATTGATCCGCCATTATTTGTGGAGATTATATGGTATAAATACCGCAAGTACACAATTTGACACCAACTTTAAATTAAATTTCATCTTTTCATTTTAATATATTAAATATTCATTCCAAATTGTATTATTTTGTCACAGTTGGGGTGAAATTCACTTCCCAGGCTTCAGCCCAGAATCGTGGGGTGAACAGGTCCGTCACTTTGAACTGTACAGTGACTGGATCAGAGCCCATCACATACCAGTGGTTCAAGAATGGAAGTGAAATACCTGGAGAAACTGAGGATATGTTGATATTGAATCCTGTACAATTCGATGACTTTGGTAGTTACCATTGCACGGCAAATAACAGTGTTAACACAATCCAATCGGACAAGGCTGTGGTCACAGGTAATCATTCAATGACATACAGTCACGCCTGGGTTATCCGGACTTGAGTTATCCAGAAACCTGATTTATCCGACCATCAACTCAGCAGCACTGACTATCTCTATGTATATACACAAATCTGCCTCACTTATCCAGAAACCTGATTTATCCGACAAGTATTTTAACTACAAACTGTGTAAGATAACCCAGGTGTGACTGTATTATTATATGATAACACATATACACTATAATAATTGTTATACTTAATATATCAATCCTATTGTCATTCTTTGATGCACACATTTAATTAGCATGATGATACTTTTCGCCAGCTTCCTCTACACTATATGTTATGCAGTGTCCCCAGAAGGTTCAGTCTCCACAGAGCCACCTGTTGCTCTAGCTAACCAGACAACCAATGTGACCTTCACCTGTGGAGGTATGGGTGGACCGGACAACACCTTTCAGTGGTCTCACAACGGTCAGGATCTGAGTGGAGAAACTTCCCCTTCACTGACCATCACTAACGTATCATCTTCTGACAGAGGCAACTACAGTTGTAATGTGTCCAACAGAGCTGGATTTGGGGCCTCAACCTCAGTGTTAGTAGGTACGTTTTGACACTTATATAAACACTGATATTAATGGAAAATGGCTGCAGCCTCTTGCGCACAGCACATCACATGTCTCAAATGTTTAGTATTGTAAGTCATAGCAGTTATGCATGCTTTGTACAATTCAATGGCGGTGACTCCATATAAGACCATATTGTTCATTATAATACACAGGTATACTTGCATGTACGCTGTAAAATTGAATTGTGAACCATTTTTTCCTTTTTCCTCATGCACAGTGGGGCTAGTGTTCAGTACAGTGCCTTCACGTACAAGTGTAGACGTCAATGGATCAATCACTTTGAACTGCACGGTGACTGGATCAGAGCCCATCACATACCAATGGTTTAAGGACGGAACGCAAGTACCTGGAGAAACTGGGGACATGTTGATATTGAATCCTGTGCAATTTGGCCATTTTGGAGGCTATCACTGTGTAGTTAACAACAGTGTTAACTTAATTGAATCCAGAGAAGCTATTGTAACAGGTTAGTCTTGTATATAACTTGTGTATTGAAACTACAAAAAGGGGCTCAGTGTAAACTTCAACTTATTTCTCATCTTTTTAGTCTCACCAAACAATTCTGTTGAAGTTACTCCACGAATTATACTGGCTAAGCAACGAACAAATGTTACCTTCACCTGTGTAGCTGATGGAGGCCCGGGAAATTCGTTCCAGTGGTTCCACAATGAGCAAATGCTCGAAGGGGAAAGAAACCAAACGATGTCACTCACGGGCATAGGCAAACCAAATGAAGGGGACTATACGTGTTTGGTAACAAATGAGGCTGGTTTTGGATCTGCCACGTCTGTACTTACAGGTTCGTCTGTGTCTCTGTCCTCAGTCACAGGACACATGTATATTACATATGCAGTACACTGGGGAGTACTAGTACCTAGCCACTCCCATGCATTCTAAAATCTTGGTTCTGCCCCTCATGCAGCTCAGATTGCATGCAGGACAATACATACAGTATTATCCTCAAGGGGTTTGTACCTGCCACCTATGTAGTATATAGGTTCACTTCTCTAAAGTGATTCAAGTTGGAAGAAAACTGCTAGCAGTTGTGGGGATTCCAACACTTCTATAGTCTAGTCCAACCATCTTATGAGGTACAGTCACCATATTTAGTATGCTAAGAGTCGATCAGCCTCAGTAATCTGACAACCTTATAATCTGACTTTTTTTGAATTATAAGCCCCATTGAGTGTCGGATAGGAGAGGTTTCATGTAGATGAACTAAATATGGTATTACCGTTCATCCTTTTCAGTTGGTATTGAGTTTGTGGAGGAACCAATGAACATGACTGTTCAATCGGGAGACATAGTCACCCTGAATTGTTCCATCACTGGTTCGGAACCCATCACATACACATGGTATAAGGATGGTGTTCGGTTGGAAGCAAGAAGGAGCAGCATGCTAGTGTTCCACCCCATTTCTTCATTTGACTCCGGAGTCTATCGCTGTACTGCTGTCAATGCTGTCAATGGATTAGCATCCAGAGAATTTACAGTTTCAGGTAATTGCAATTCTATTAACATGGAATTAAACTATACCTCACACTTGTTGACTGCACGGATGAATACCAGTGTTCCTGCTATGTATTCAACTGACTGCATGTATATATATGTGCATGACTCTTTATAACACACACACACACACACACACACACACACACGCACACGCACACACACACACACACACTCATATATATATATATATATATATACACACACAGGCGCGCATGCATGCACACATGCACACACACGCGCACGCGTGCACACACACACACACACATGCACACACACACATGCTGCATGATTGTAATACATATTATAGCTAAAGAATGTAATATTGTGTAGATTTCATTACGATTATCATAATATTTCAAACCCATTAAATTATTACGTATGACATCAACATAATAAATATACAGTGTATGAGACCTCACTTATCTACACACATCGTTCTGGATGAAATTACGGATAAAGCGAGGGAACTGGACAAAATGAGGGAGCAGTGGTTTATTTCCCATAAAAACTATGTAGAAGATGAGGGAACTGGATACCTGAGGTGCAGACAAGTGTGGTCTCACTGTGTACTGGAATACTAAATCTTGTCATAACACCAAGAATAGTATTACACGATAGTTGTACAAACATACAGCTGATATTTAATTAATCTCCTTCATATCTTTTTGATATTAGTTGCCGTCTCGCGGTTCCCACCAGAGAGTGTAAATGCTCCCAGTCTACTTGGAGGCGTTTTGGGTGGGGTCACTGCTGTTGTTATGGGAGGATTCCTCGTTATTGCCATCTTCATTTGTTACAAGATCTCAGCTGGCCCTTAGCAGATCAAATTATACCTAAACTTTGAATGAAGCTCACACATTTATTGCTCAATTATACTGTAAAATATTATGCCTATCAAAACTACTTTTTGTCAATATAATATTACTATCGTTACACGTATTATCCAATTTTATATGTTTATCATATCATGTATCAATTAAAATTGATTGTACTTGACATCTGAGAATACTCTTGCACAATTACAGTGGAACCAGCGATAGTGGACTCTCTCACATAAGGACACAGTGTAATAAACCTCTCTACAAAGGACATGACTTACAGTCCCAGCATAATTCCTACAATACATTTTGAACCTCCCATAGAGGAAAACCTCTCTACAAAGAACAAATCAGCTGAATTTATGTTAACGTTGTCCCCAAAAATTCCTTCATTCGGAGCTTCCACTGTATACATAATAAAGTTTAATATTCATCATAGTTGACAGTCACTATTATAACAATTGCACAACCATAGGAAATTCACTATAGAACAGGTGGTTGATATTATGCAATACCGGCCGGCAATCACATGCAGCATGCACTAATATCATTAGTATAAATAACCTGTATCATACTATAATTATAGCTATAATTATGTTATATAGAAAGCACAGGCAGGAGGATGGTATCGAAAATATAACCCCTTAGGACTCTATGTGTGATGTCGACCTCTTGCATGTCTTATTAAAAATATAAGACATGCTCACAATGCATGCAGGAAGTATCACTGCATAAAAATTGTACGGCTGAGTCAGAACTCAGCATTTTTTACCTATATGCCTAAACCATGCGGAATAATGCAAGCAGTTGCCTCTATCAAATATACAGACATGTTGAGACTGCATCCTAGATGTACGCTGGAAGTCACATGCAGCTTCTTACAATACTATGCATTAGACTGCATGGTGGTGTTGGTATGAAAGGAATGCTTATGATGACGTTCAGTTCTCCACTGGACAGAGCCACACAGGCAAACAGCGAACCTCTGTAATCCGGCACTTCTATACAGTCAAGCCTGGGTTATCCGACACAGTTTGCAGCTGAAGTACTTGTAGGATAACATAGGTTGCTGGATAAGTGAGGCAGGTTTGGGTTATTTCTTTGTGTAAGACTCACGAAATGCATGTTACATGTTCATGTATGCAAGTTACATGTTCGTGTACATAGAGATATAGTCAGTGCTGCTGAATTGATGGTCAGATAAAGCAGGTTTCTGGATAACTTTAAGTCTGGATAACCCAGGCATGACTGTAATCCAACATTCTATCAAATTCGACCATCTTATGAGGTGCAGTCAAGTATATGTTAATATTCACTCCATAATCTGACAACCTCCTAATCTGACACCTTTTCAAGTTCCATTGAGTGTCGGATTAGAGAGGTTTTCATTGTATACAACAGAGCATGATTCTAATAACTGTGGCAGAGCTGATCTAGCTCAGTGTTGTGACTGAAAACCAGTTCCTTTGTTTAACAATTATAATACTAAAACGGCAGACAAAATGGGGTATTCTAATTATTTTAAATCGGTGAGTCTACGCATTAGACAAGTGAATCAGCAATAGAGGTGTTCTTAATACGGAGATTTCAGTACTGCAACTGCCAATATGAAAAAAAATCTGATTCAGTTACATACTGCACACAGTCTACATCTTCTCCCTCCCGTGGGGGGTGGAGTAGTCCAGCTCGGGACCAATGGCAACAATCCCATGTGGGTTGATGTTTGTATGACTTTCCTATCAGAAGAAGAAGGGGAGTCATTTTAAAAGCGTGTTCTGTATATAGACATACTCTTATGCCAAAAACATACAATACACAATGTAACCTCTCTAAACCAAACACCATTGGGACCAAACAGGACAGGACTTGAAAACACATTCAGCTTATAGAGAGGGTTCTAGATTCCAGAGAGATCAGTGTAGTATCAAAAATATAGCAGATGTTGGATTCAAACTGAATCCTTTACATAAGCTGCCCCACATTTAATATTAAGTTAACATTTAATTTATTGCTGTCTGGTGGATGTAGCCCGCGACTTGCATGTGACATTGCATGTGAATTAAGAATGGATGAAATGTGACTTTTGCATGAGTTACCTGATAGTGATGCTCAATGTGAAAGAAATCTGTCGTGTCACCGAAGCCTGGAGTTTGGTAGAGGTCACGAAGGTAGCCCCAAAGGTTGGGATAATCAACAATTCTTTTCTTGTTGCATTTGAAATGACCAACATAGACTGGATCAAATCGAACTAGTGTGGTGTAGAGACGGACATCGGCCTCTGTGATGGTAGGGCCAGTCAGGTAGCGAGAGTGAGACAAAATCTCCTCAACCTGACAAGGGAGAAAACAGGCAGAAAGAGAGTATTATGAATTCATAGTGTGTACATGTATGTGTACTGTGTGTGAGTGTGTGTGTGTGTGTGTGTGTGTGTGTGTGTGTGTGTGTGTGTGTGTGTGTGTGTGTGGTGTGCTGTGTGTGTGTGTGTGTGTGTGTGTGTGTGTGTGTGTGTGTGTGTGTGTGTGTGTGTATGTGTACGTGTGTGTGTGCGTGCGTGTATGTGTGTGTGTACATGTGTGTGTGTGTGTGCATGCAGGCATGCATGTGAAATCCTCACCCTGTCCAATGCAGAAAATACTTCTCTCACTGCTTTGTCGTAAGGTTCCTGTTTGGTAGCAAATCCTGCTCTGTACACTCCATTGTTGATGTCCCTAAAAACACAAAACAAATTCATTGACAAATTCACTCCCCTATTACATGATCCATGTGTGCGTACATGAACGCATGCATGACATGTGGATGGTTTAAATGATACATGAATCACTGATTCACTGATATTATCCTTCACACAACCATACTAACTGTATACAATTACTGAGTGGAACTTCTCATAACAAACTCCCCTAACAGCAAAAACCTCTCAATAATAGACTGGTTTTGTGGGTCTAGATAATAGAGAGGCTTAGCATAGCGTTTAAACGCTATGTAGTAAGCTGATAGGTATGTTCAAAAATTTAGTACGTATTTTGTTATAGCAATGTTGAATACTTCATACATAACATTATGGTAATACAGAATGAATCTTGATGAAGATTTTTTTGCAAGTTTTCGGCGATTCTGAGGGAGTTTCAGGCCATGAAGACGTTCTTTTATTATCAGAAACAGAGCACCAGGCTAAAGTACAGCAGTCAGAGGAGCAACGGAGATAGCGCCGCCACAAGGCTCATAACATAGAGCAAGAACGTACTAAGATACGTTAAAACTGTTACTAAGAATGTTCTAATTTTTCATGTGGAACGTAGTAAGCTTATTACAGAATGTTTTACCTAGTGCCAAACCTCTCTAATAATATATATATATATATATATATATATATATATATATATATAATGTAATAATCTCAATACTGTATTTAGACAGAATACCCCTTCAGCCCTTGGCTGGCGGCCTTCCAGGGGGTCCGTGGTCACATACATACACATATTAAACAACAAACAATCAAACAATCAATATATTCAATCAATTTGCTGCAACAGTTGATGCTCTCTTCTCCTTGTTTTTCTCGTTGGGTGGTAGGGGGGGGGGGGGGGGGGGTAGGGAAAAAGGTGCCAAAGAGTCACTTCTGCTGAGGATAGACCTTCATCTATCCCATAGACCAGTCTCAGAATCATCCTCTCCAACTATGCCACAAACATCCCCCCCTAGATAGATTGCTATGTGTATAAATAACCTCGGAATAGTGGAAAACTCGACATAACAAACTGTTTTTCAGTTCCTAAAGTGTCCATTATAGAGAGATTCCACTGTAGTGATATACATGTAAATGTCATATTACAATGTCATGTATTAGGAATAAGAAAATATGGCCGCATGACTAACTTGTAGATCCACTCGTTCAGTTCGTCGATTTTGGCTCTCAACTGAGGCGGGTACAGATCAAGAGAAGCTTGCTCCGGGGAAGAAGAGAAATCGTTGAAATCCGTGTTAAGCATTCGAATGATTTCAGAAGACTCGTTGTTTACCATGGTTTGCTGTGTCTTGTCCCACAGTGCAGGGACGGTAAAACGACCATCGTAGTCTTTGTTCGCCTTAAAATACACTTCTCGCAAGAAATTCAAGCCGTAGAGACTATCCGGGTACTCTTCCGAAAAGTGCCAACCTTTCTCCCCCATAAAGTAGTGAACAACGTCAAACGAAATCGCATCTTCCAACCCCTTCAACTTCCTCACAATAAGAGTTCTGTGTGCCCAGGGACAGGCATAGGAAACGTAGAGGTGGTACCTTCCTTTCTCAGCTTTAAATCCACTGCTACCATCCTTCGAAACGGATGCTCTGAACGCCGCGGGCTTTCTCACAAACGACCCATCCTTTCCTGCCCATTTCTGAATTTTTGGAAGCTCCTTTTGCGACATTAGTGCTCCGAATAAGCGCAACATACACTGTTTTCCTACGCAGCTCCGCAGCTATAATAATCGGAATGTTTCCGCATAATTTATAACGCTCGCATGCACGCCTCGAGTGTGACATACGACGTCACGAACTGTACTGTAAGAAGTGTACAGTGCATGCTTGCTGACGTCACACAACACGCTTAAAGCGTGCGCATGTGATCCACCTACCAATGTACCTAATGTCATAATCAACACATTGCAAAGAATTCGTTGATATTTTTATAATACTGCAATGCATCGTACTCCATACGACTCCACATCGCAAGGGTTCCCTTGCACCTCATGACAATGTCAGGATTGGTAGCTGCACTGTGTATTGAGGGTATACCTTTCTAGTGTAGAAAATCATAACAATATGAGGAATATAAAACTAGAATGACAGGGATATGAGGGATATAACTGATAAGGGATACAAAAATCCCACCGCAGTGTCTGCCAGCTAAATTATGTAACATCTAATTCATTACAAGTAGTCTTCACATCTTCTCCCTCCCATGGGGGGTGGAGAAATCCAGCTCAGGACCAATGGCGACAATCCCATGAGGGTTGATGTGTGTATGGCTCTCCTATGCAAGCAAAAGAGATGCTGAAGATTATTATGGCTATATGGCCAGCTGCACATGTACAGTCAGACCTCACTTATCCACTCACATCCGTTCAGGATGAAATTGCAAATAAAGCGAGGGAACTGGATAAATGAGGGAGCAGTAGTATAGTGTACAGAGGATTATTGCAGATTCGTTCCGATGAAGCTACTGCGGAAGGTGAGGGAACTGGATATCTGAGGTGTGGATAAGTGAGGTCTACACTGCAACATACACGCAGACTTACAAAGAAAACACACAACACACACACACATACACAGACAGAGACTAACATAGAAAACACACATGAACACATATGTTCACCAAACAGTACATGGGAAATATTTTCGCCACCAGTGAGCCTATCTTGTAAAGAGTTCAACATGCATATATTCTGATTTAGTACTTCAGCAACAGAAAAGATGACAGACATAGAAAATCTCATATTCACCAAAAATGCACGTATAGTCCCTGACAAACTGGATCATCTGTGTATGATAACTCAGGCCATGAGCACTACCAACATGTGACAATGTACAATGAGTAGTAACATGAGTGTATGTGTGAGTGCATATATTATATGGAGGACAGTGAGACCTCACTTATCCGCACCTCAGATAGTCAGTTTCTTCACCTCCTGGCGTTACTGTAGCTTTTATTCGATAGGAATCTACAATAATCCTACTGCAGGCCCGTAGGCAGGGTTTTTTTTTCCTAGGAAACTTAGAGATTTTTGGTGGAGAAGTACCTCTATTCTGTGTCTGTACCCAGCTGATAACACAATCCTCTATCTAAAAACACTACCAAGTAAGCGAATGGTTGCATATACTTTCAGTTTTAAACAATTTTGTATGTATGCCCACATGTATCAGGGAAAAGAACCCCCTGCGACAAATTTCTGCCTATGGGCTGTACTGTACACTATATTACTGCTCCCTCATTTATACAGTTCCCTAACTTTATTTGCAATTTTATCCGGAAGGGATGTGTGCGGATAAGTGAGGTTTGGCTGTAATGAGAACAATTGCCATTACTCATACAAGATCATGCAAAGAACTATAAACAAGACATCTGCCAATCTACAACTAAAAACAGATCGATGATCTTGACAAATTCCAGAATAAACTAGAATTACGTAAACAGTACAGCTGAACCTGCCTAATCCAGCACCTTTATAAACCAGCATTCTCCTAATCCAGCCAAGATTCTCTGGCACCGACCATTAATTTTTATCATACAAACTGACCTCTGTAATCCAGCAACCTGCCAATCCAGCACTGTTTTCCATTCCCCAACGGGTGCTGGATCATACAGGTTCCTCTGTACAAGTCTAATCAGAAGCTGTGACTTGTGCATGAGTTACCTGATAGTGATGCTCAATGTGAAAGAAATCTGTCGTGTCACCAAAGCCTGGAGTTTGGTAGAGGTCACGAAGGTAGCCCCAAAGGTTGGGATAATCAACAATTCTTTTCTTGTTGCATTTGAAATGACCAACATAGACTGGATCAAATCGAACTAGTGTGGTGTAGAGACGGACATCGGCCTCTGTGATGGTAGGACCAGTCAGGTAGCGAGAGTGAGACAAAACCTCCTCAACCTGACAAGGAAGAAAACAGGCAGAAAGAGAGTAGTATGAGTAGTATCCAAGTACTATAAATTATTAGTGTGTACATGTGTGTAATATATGTTTGTGTGCGTGTGTGTGTGTGTGTGTGTGTGTGTGTGTGTGTGTGTGTGTGTGTGTGTGCACATGTGCGTGCGTACATGCATGCGTGTGTGTGTGTGTGTGTGTGTGTGTGTGTGTGTGTGTGTGTGTGTGTGTGTACAGGTCTACGTATAACTCAGCTTACTTACAACCAGGTGCATTAGACAAGTACACATAGACCTGTATGTGTATAAATTTGTATTATCTGCAGTGCATTGCATGTACATGTTAGCATATAAAACATAAGAACATAGATCCACTTGTGATACTAGAGTGTGCTGCATATGTATATCATGGACCACGGTAGTGGTTCACATATATAGGGATGACGCAGAAAAACATGGCCGTTCATACATTAGAAACGACCATATTTTCACTGAAAACTCACTTTCGGTACATTACTATAAGCACATACGTATGTAGTGTGGGGATTCTTACCCTGTCCAAACCAGCAAACAGCTCTCGCACTGCTTTGTCATAAGGTTCCTGTTCAGTGGCAAATCCTGCTCTGTACACTCCAAGATTGATAACCCTACGAAGAGAAGCCTTCAGACATCAACATAATCATGACTGTAACAATAGATGCATGTAAAAACATGAACGTAAGTGCATGCAAGTATGTAGATATGCATGTATTTAAAAACATATCCTGAAGACTCAGTGCAATTCGCATGAAGCTCATAAGACCATATGCAAGATCAGAATATCCTCTTCTACAATTTGTTGAAAATTATCATGAGTCAAAACTAATTGTCAATACAGTGTCTGGAATTTCTCCTACAGTGTTAGGTCTATAGAGTGCAGCCTCAGTTATCCAAACCTTGCTTATCCGAACCCTTGTTTATCCAAACATGCCCAACCTCATTAAAATCTTACCAGTGACTTGTAATATTATGTGCTCTTTTACTAAGCATTCTATATTATGTCATTTCAGTTATCGAGATTTTTCACTTGTCTGAGCTGGCAAACCACAGCTAGGGGTTGGATAAAGCCTGGTTCACAATACGTAACAAGTGCCCACGACGCGACGCAACACTGTCGCAGTGCGTAACTTGGCCTTTTAAAAGCACACAGAAACTCTGAATTACATTATTGTTGCTGGTTGCTGAGATTAGAAACAATTCCTATTCGCTGCGACACGATCAAAATAGACACTGTGACAAGGGAGTGTCATGTCGCCTGTGGGCACTTATAATGTACATGGGCTGACCTTATACAGTGAAACCTCTCTAAACCAAACCCTTTGTATTCTGAAAACCTCTCTAAACTGGACATGTTTTCAAGTCCTGCTCTCTATATTTGCTGTACATAAGAACCTCTCTAATCCGGAAACCTCTCTAAACTGAACCATTTCTTTGGTCCCAAGGGTGTTCGGTTTAGAGAAGTTACACTGTATAATGTCATCACGGGCACTTATAATGTGCATGGGCTGACCTTTAAATAAACAATACCCAAAATCATGGAATTCATTGTGTGCAATTTACATAATTATTATAATAATGTGGGCCAATCCCATTTACACATTAAATTGAAAGGGTAAACTATTGATCATCCAAATGAGATTGAGGTGTGATTAAACACACCCACACCCACACCCACACTCACACACACGCAAACACTCACACACACACACTCACACACACAAACAAACACACACACACACACTCACACACACACACACACAAACACACACACACACACACACACACACACACACACACACACACACACAAACAAACACACACACACACACATTGAGACCAGGAAGGACTGTCCTGATTATCAAGGTGTCCTCAGTTTGGGGGTTGAAGATTTACTACAGCAAAGCATAGTGAATCATTAGGTTCAAGCATAGACACTATATACTACGTAAACGGTTACGTAGTATATAGTGTCTATGGTTCAAGTAACAAGTGTCCATAATCATGAGGTGTCCAGTGTTAGAAATAAGGAGCGAGTGTTGGATGGACAAATGTCCTAGCATCATAATTTTGGGTCAGACAATTTCAGATTTGCTCGGACATACAGTATTTTGGAGAAGAACACATGTGCCACGGTAGATGTGCATCAACAAATAATGAAAGCATAAGTAGACATTCTCAGTACAAATGACTTGGTATCATCACTGTGTGTGTGTGAGAAATGAACATGAGGTAGTGCTCAGCCAAATGTCTGACCCAAACTTTTTTGGGTCGGACAAAATGCCCAAATGGTCAGACAATGTCTGAATGCTGACCACTATTTCTAACACTGGGTGTCTGCAATTCAAGGGTCTGGATTAGAGGGGTTCCACCATCTACCTAGATCCACTGTTCTAGAAAACGTACAAAGTAAGAGAAGCTTCAGCCTAGAACAGTAGCCATCGGCTAAGGCTCTCCCAGATAAAATAAGTTTACCTAACCTAGCCTAATTGTTTGATGAAATCACCACTTGCTAAAGCTATTCACAACCAAATCTATGTACATGATATTAATGACGCACTAACTCCATGATTTGCAGTATGCAGAAGGCTGCTTAGAAATACACTGAGAGGAAAATGAAACCTGAACTAAATCCCAGCCCTCAGTAACTCAGCTGCAAGGTTGAAACCCGGCACCTGTTCTGCTTGGTGTACTGGTAAGTTTCCTGTCTGCTGTGGCCAGCTTAGCTGTTAGTTAAATCATACACACTCTATACTACGTTACGTAGTATAGAGTGTCTATGGTTAAATTCTCTTTGCCCCAAACAAGTGCAGAGTAGAGAGGTTTCACTGTACATTCCAATTTCGTTCCAGACTGGAGGCTGCAACACACCCGAACATGCATTGCACAGGCTGGATACAATTTTAGGGAAATAAGTTCTGCACCTACTAACTTGTAGATCCACTCGTTCAGTTCGTCGATTTTGGCTCTGAACTGAGGCGGATACAGGTCAAGTGAAGCTTGCTCCGGAGAAGAAGAGAAATCGTTGAACTCGGTGTTAAGAATTCGAATGATTTCAGAAGACTCGTTGTTTACTATGGTTTGCTGTGTCTTGTCCCACAGTACGGGTACGGTGTAACGGCCGTCGTAGTCTTTGTCGACCTTAAAGTACGCTTCACGCAAATAGTTGAAGCCATTCACACTATCTGGGTAGTCTTTTGAAAACTTCCAACCTTCGTCCCCTTTAATGTAATCCAAAACGTCAAACGAAATAGCATCTTCCAACCCCTTCAACTTCCTCACAACAAGAGTTCTGTGTGCCCAGGGACAGGCATAGGAAACATAGAGGTGGTACCTTCCTTTCTCAGTTTTAAATCCGCTACTACCATCCTTCGATACTACACCTCCAAATCTAGAAGGCTGCATTTTAAACTGCCCTGCCATAGATCCTACTCAATTTTCTTCCTACTTTCTGGAATTTGGTTGTGGCAAATAGCGCCTTGGACGCAGATGTTCACGTGTACGTCACGTGCCACATTCTCTAGCAGTGTTTAGTCTGAAATTAGTCTGCCTACAAAGTTTTAGATCTAGATCGAACGACAATGCCGGGTTTTAAGCACTCTATTTCCAAAGATGGGGATTTCAAGCCAGAAAAGGGTAGATATCATCTCTACGTTGCTTATGGTTGTCCGTTTGCCCACCGCGCCATCGTCGCGCGAAAAATGAAGGGGCTAGAAGAGGTGGTTTCGATGGACATCCTAGGTTACAAGAAAGGAAAAGAAGGATGGAGGTTCTCTCCTGAGTTGCCAGACTGCACTCCGGATACTGTGAATGGATGTCATTTTCTCCGGGAAGTTTACCTCAAGGTCGATAAGGACTACGAAGGTAGCTTCTCAGTTCCAGTTTTATGGGATAAAACTAACAAGACGATAGTGAACAACGAATCGGGAGAACTCATTCGAATATTCGGTTCATCCTTCAACGAGTTTATTTCTCCGGAGCAAGCTTCTATCGACTTTTACCCGCCTCATCTGAGATCCAAGATTGATGAGCTCAATGGGTGGATTTTCAAGTGTGTGTGTGTGTGTGTGTGTGTGTCCTTGTACATATTGTGTAGTACACTCTTCATTAAGCATGTTACACAAGACTTTTCACGCATAGCTTATGTAAACACACACACACACACACACACACACACACACACACACACACACACACACATACACACACACACACACACACACACACACACACACATACACACACACACACACACACACACACACACACACACATGCATGCCTGCATGACTACATGCATGCTCTCATTTACATGTATACATACGCAATACTGTAGGGAAATAAATGTCAAAGTGTACCATGTTGGGAATGCCACCACACAGGAAGTGTATGACAAGGAAGTTAGAGTCCTTTTTGCTGCTTTGGACAGGGTATGTCTGTGTTTTGTAAGACCTGTAGTAGTAGACGCAATACATTTGTATACTGTGATACTAGCAGTAGGGTGGATATGAGTGTTAATCTATCCACGCTTATGGTACAATCAAACATATTACATAGCTGTTTTTTCATGTCAATTTGTTATATTTCTGTGAAACACACTACACATGCACACACACACACACACACACACACACACACACACACACACACACAGTACACATACATGTACACACTATGAATTCATAATGCTCTCTTTCTGTCTGTTTCTCCCTTGTCAGGTTGAGGAGATTTTGTCTCACTCTCGCTACCTGACTGGTCCTACCATCACAGAGGCCGATGTCCGCCTCTACACCACACTAGTTCGATTTGATCCAGTCTATGTTGGTCATTTCAAATGCAACAAGAAAAGAATTGTTGATTATCCCAACCTTTGGGGCTACCTTCGTGACCTCTACCAAACTCCAGGCTTCTGTGACACGACAAACAGGTTTCATTTTGAACAATTTTACCAAGTAAGTGGTCACACTATACAGTATGGACTATTCTAATGTACCAGACCCTTTCTTTCATTTTATGACACAATCTATTTAAAAATGGAGGATTGGGTCTGGTCATGCAAGACCAAGTGGATGCCTGTACATGAATCTTACAATATTTGTGCAAACGACGTATCATTTCAAGTTGTCTGTGTTGTTTGCAATGTGTGTTGATGAGCACGTACTTGTGTTGGTTCTTTGGAAGGATTGTGGGCGTGTGTGATCACTGCTATAGTTCGAATACGTACAATTGTGACTCTTTAATCCGGCCACATTCGTTGCACTAAAAGAAGCTGGATTAACAAATCTTCCTACAAATGCACTGTGCACATTGGGTGCACGTTTCTACTGGCTGGATAGCAAGGGTTCTGGATTATCAAAAGCTAGAATAAAGAGTCGTGACTGTATTCCTCAATTAAAAACAGCCGTGCTATAGGGATACTATGGTAGGCCACTTTTTCTGGAAGAAATTATTAAATTTACTTTAGGTTATCAACAACATGCGTATTTATCATCAGCAGAAGTAGCCACAGTAACAAGGACAGTTTCAGCTGTTTTAGAACAGCACCACAGCTTCCTGACGGCATCCCACACCCAAGTCAATGACTGTCATGTAAAAAGCACACATACAGTGGAACCTCTGTAATCCGACACCTCTATAACTTGACATTTTCTCTAATCCAACCATCTTATGTAGTGCAGTCACCACATGTGATACCATATAGGTGTATGGGTGCTAATTTTTGCAGGGCGTATATTTCGTGAATGAAGAACTTAGCTGTAATTCGCGATTTTAGTTTCGCGAATGGACCAGTCCCTACTATTTCTTGGACAAATAGACTATCATATGTATCTAACCAAATGTTTGTAATTGAATGTTCACGAATACAGGCTCATTCGCGAAATTCGAGAAAATAAAGAAGTCCAGTAAAAATTAGCACCTATACCGTAACCTCACAATCTGACATTTTCTTCAAGCCCCACTGTGTGTCAGAGTAAAGAGGTTTCACTGTGCACGAAGGATGGTGTGTGTTCTGGGTTTTGTTTTATCCATTTGATTGGTTGATGGGATGGCATACTATAATATAATGAATACAGCGAAACCTCTATTGAAGGACATCTCTGGAACACAGTGCCACCTCCTTAGCAGGACAGTGTGGCTATGCCCCATGTGACATCCCCTGCATTGACATGTGTACTTTTATAAGGACACCTCCATAAACAGGACAGCTTACGGTGGTCCCAATGGTGTCCTTATTATAGAGGTTTCGCTGTACAGGACAACTTACTGTGGTCCCAGTGGTGTCCTTATTATAGAGGTTTTGCTGTACAGGACAGCTTACTGAGGTCCCAGTGGTGTCCTAATTATAGAGGTTTCACTGTACAGGACAACTTACTGAGGTCCCAGTGGTGTCCTTATTATAGAGGTTTCACTGTACAGGACTGCTTACTGTGGTCCCAGTGGTGTCCTTATTATAGAGGTTTCACTGTACAAACATTTCATGAAAATTAGTGAACCAATTGGTGAAGTGTCAGCTTGATTTAGTCCTCGATGTCTTGGCACTTCAATCACAGCAACTTCGGGATTCTGTTGTTTCGTTCTGTGGTACCTACTTCCTTGTTTCAGCAATTGCAAGGAATTCTTGGGTTCAAGGATATTCATTGACAGGGAGTTCTCCTTTGTCAGGGTACACATAAACCATAAATATTATTATAATCGTCACCAAATGTTTTATTCATTTTGTATCAACATTAATTTGTACTCAATACAGTTACTTCATGGCACTGTGGACATTGGTAGCTAGGCTTGTTGCATACTCCTGGATAGCACGTACTCCTCATTATTTCTATCATGCTTGTATACATACTGGTAAACTATATAGTCTTGCACAGCCAGACCACTTCCCCTCCATTTCTGTGGCAAAAATGGAGGGAGAGTGGTCTGGCTATGCAAGGCTACTGGTAAACTACTCCTTCTGTGTGTGTACGTAAACTACTCATTCTGTGTGTGTTCGTAAACTACTCGTTCTCTGTGTGTACACAAACTACTTATACTGTGTGTGTACACAAACTACTCATACTGTGTGTGTACATAAACTACTCATTCTCTCTGTGTGTACATAAACTGCTCATTATGTGTGTGTACACAAACCACTCGTTCTGTGTGTGTACATAAACCATTCCTGATAATAAGTTCTGGTGATAGCAAGTATACAGATTTTATATTCTAGAATAGTGAGACCTCTCTAATCTATCCACTTTGGGACCAGGAGAGTTTGGTCAGATTGTAGAGGTGGCTGGAATACGGGTCCCTTCTATCACGTGGGTGAGTTTCGGAACTAAACACAGTGTCTGGTTTCAACTGTGTGGCCGACTTACATAGGCTTGGATTGGAGAGGTTCCACTCTCTTGCTAAGCTAGTTCTACAGTTACTGTTGCTGTGGTTATATTGCTAGTGAGGATGAATATCTGTAAAGTTTAGTTGCTTCCTTTCGTCTTGTCTAGGGTAACCCAAGTGAAACCAACCCTCATGGGATTGTTGCCATTGGTCCTGAGCTGGACTACTCCACCCCCCATGGGAGGGAGAAGATGTAGACTTTGTCAATAATTATGCAGTATTCATCAAAATGAATTTAAATGTTCATCACATTACATAATTAATTATAATTACATTTTTCTTCAGTTTATTTTGCTAAGTTTTTAGGTAAATTTGAGAATTTATTCATTTATAATCACCTGTTTCCGGCAGACATTTCCTCTTGTCCCATCGATATCATTCCCGCAACATGTGTGTAGCACTGATGGAGTGAAGCATGCATGCCTTCATTATAATGGTGTATCACATGGAACACTGTATAATGTTTATGTGTGTATAGTGTCTGTGATGTATACACAGTGCATGGAGGAATGAGCTAATTTAAGTGAAAATTTCCACTCAGATGTATTCATGTATAAAGTGAACACGTCAGTGTGTGCTATAAAATCTCAGATAGTGGACACTCGAGAAATAAGGACACGCTCTACATTTTAAAGGACACAGCTGGAAGTCCCAAGATATTTTTTTCTCTCTATAGTTACAATACATTTTTAATCTCCTTACAATTTAAAAGGACAAAAAGACTGTCCCAAAGTGTCCTCTATTCGGAGATTCCACCGTATACCTAATTAGCAATGCATGCGTGGTCACTATAAAGAATAAGACATAATATACAGTGGAACCAGGGACGACATAAATTCAGCTGATTTGTTCTTTGTAGAGAGGTTTTCTTTGTTGAGAGGTTCAAAATGTATTGCAGGAATTATACTGGGACCATAAGCCGTGTCCTTTATAGAGAGGTTTATCATACTGTGTCCTTATTTGGGGGATAATAGACACTTAAAGTACAGAGAGTCCATACATGGGAGACTCTATGAGAGATTCTATGATTGAGAGAGTCTATGAGAGATTCTATGATTGAGAGAGTCTATGAGAGATTCTATGAGAGAGTCTATGAGAGAGTCTATGAGAGATTCTATGAGAGAGTCTATGAGAGAGTCTATGAGAGAGTCTATGAGAGAGTCTATGAGAGAGTCTATGAGAGAGTCTATGTGATAGTCTATGGGAAAGTCTATATATGAGAGTCCGCCATAGATTTTAGCTTGTATTGTTACTGTAAGAATACAACTGCCAAGAACACACACTACTCGAATGACATATCGACCGGATTATTTAATTATTGCAATCTGCCCATCATGTAATATTATTTTTCAATTAAATTCACAGTGTTACTATTTTAGATTGTACCTGTCGACTTCCAAATAAGGTAGCCCCGCTATAGGCGTGTCCCGCTTCCAGTCCAGACCGCCATTTCCACGCTGCACGCGTACGCTACCATTCGAGCAAGATTGCGTGTACATTTGGGAGCGAGCAGGATGAAGCTTCTTTCCTTTAACATGTGTCTGGACCGACCCAGACTACAAGAAAGGCTTATTGAGCTGGGAAAGCTTGTACAGTCGCTAAAACCTGAATTTGTAGCGATCCAAGACATTAACATTGAAATAGCGAAGAAGATAAAGAAACTCCCTTGGGGCGAACGCTATCATCTTGTCCAGCCCAACATTACCTATGATATGAGAACCAAACCGTGTAACGTAATTTTCTCTACTTATCCGCCTCAAGAAACGAAGAGTAGACCATTTGAAGACACGGAGGAAAACAAGACTTTGTTCTACGCATACTTCGTCTTAAACGATAAGAAAAGACAGCCCAAAGTTTTCTCCGTAGCTAACGTTCGTTTGGAGGTGAAAGAGGATGCAACCGAATTAAGAGAAAGCCAACTCGTTCAAACGCTGTACATGCTTAGAGAAGACGACGACGCTCTGGCTGTTGGAGACCTCAACCTTCATCCAGTGGACGGGAAGATTAATTTGTTTGGCGGTTGGGAAGACGTTTGGCTATCAAGTGGGAAGTCTTCCGAAAGCGGGAACACGTTTGATCCCGAGAAGAACGGGTTTGTTTCCGGTGGCGACAAGAGCGCCAGAAGACCCGATCGAATTTTGAGTCGCCTGTCAAACTACCAGGTAGATTCCATCGAGCTGGTTGGTACGGACCCAGTGGGCGAAGGTGGCCTCTTCATAAGCGAACGTTTTGGTCTTCTTCTGACCTTCTCTGCAAGGGATGCCCCTATTTCCCCAACCCCTGCCGTTGAACTTCCATGCTCATTCAAGCGATCTTAGTCTGCCAACCTATGCGTGATTTAGGGAGATTCAAGCCTGTATGTGCGTGTAATCCAACTCTAGCCTCTTACATGTATGCACGATGTGTTCTTGGCGTACAGTGTTGTATATTGTTAGTAGATCAGCAAGTTCACTTATGTACTTGTTCCTATCACTCCGTCTCCACCTGTGAACTCCTTTTCCTCCACACACTCCATGCAATGCATTTTCAAATCATCTGATCATTCTATAACTCTTAGAGAACTTTTGTGAAATTGTTTTATGCTTAATGTTGTTTATGTTTAATGTTCAATGACCTCTACAGTTGTTTAATCTACTTATCAATGCCGATTAGTTGGCCAGTATATCATTTTACTTATCTACTTATCATCATCATATTGTACGCACGCGTACGTAGACTAAGTGTAACACACACCAGTGTAAAATGTAAGGATCCATTTCTATTTCAGCTCATCACTTTCATTCTGTACAGTTTGTGGAGACGTTATTGCGGGACTGTTGACTTTTTGTATTCCTACCTACGTGTCTGTGACTTGAAAACATGTTGTACAAATTGCTGCCATTGATTGCTTGCAACATTAATTGCATGATTTGATGTCACCATGTTTCATGTGGTTGTAGTAAACACTGTCTACCTCGCGTATGGTCACTATTTTACCTCCTGCATGGCGTACCTCATAGTCTGTCACAACTGAGACGAGCAACTGCAATATTTTGGGACAGATCATGGACGAGTGAGGTTGGTAGTAAAGGCCAGGTTCCAGCTTCAGTTAGGTCTTGTGCATTTTGGATGA
>CAUJGJ010000185.1:5274491-5289491 GCA_963170055.1 Halisarca cf. caerulea | reverse complement strand
ACATATGCATGTACGTACGTATGTATGCACATATGTATGCATATCAGTTGAGCCTGGATAGTAAGTACCTGGGATAGTAAGTACTCCTTGCTCTATGTACGTACATATGTATGCACATATGTATGTACATACATAAGTACGTACGTACATATGTATGTACGTATGTATGTAGGCATGTATGTATGTACGTATGTATGTATGTATGTATGTATGTACGTATGTACCTCCTTTGAGAGATCACCCTCGAGACAAACCACCCCTATTGTAAGACTGGCTTTGCTGGATACTAATATCATACTATTGTGCATATCAGTTGAGCCTGGATAGTAAGTACCTGGGCTAGTAAGTGCTCCCTGCTCTCTCCCTACCTCATGTACAGTACTGAAAACAACACTGATAGTAAGTACTCCTTGCTCTCTCCCTACCTCATGTACAGTACTGAAAACAACACTGATATTAAGTACTCCTTGCTCTCTCTCCCTACCTCATGTACAGTACTGAAAACAACACTGATAGTAAGTGCTCCTTGCTCTCTCCCTACCTCATGTACAGTACTGAAAACAACACTGATAGTAAGTACTTCTGATAGTAGTGAGTACTTTCTAAGTTGGCCCTTGATGGCACTTACTTGTCCAGTTTGACCATACAGCACATGCTCCGTATAAAGTACACACCCCCTCAAGTATTCCATATGTATGCATAATATGATGGTGATAAGTTGGGGTTGGGGTATCTGTGGTATACGTATGTACATATGCACGCACACCATTGTCCCAAACAGTGAGATGCTCTTACAGCTCTTACTGTATGTGGAGTGCAGCGCAGCTCTGCTCACCCTGTGGTCGTTGCGAATGGTGACTTTGAGATGAGGGAGGACTCTCTCCACCTCCATCTGCCAGGCAGTGGCGTCGACTGAAGGCTGGAGCATGTCGTCCACCAGATCAGTTGGGAAACCCTGAAAACATGCAACAAACATAACTATGCATGTATATGCATGTATATGTATGTACGTATATGTATGTACGTATTTACATTGGGATATGTGTTTATAATCCTGTAACCCACCCCCCCTCCAATTCACCACCCACTCCACTCCACCACCCCCCCCTCTCATCCATCAAACTCTTTCATCTACTGACCCCTCTAACCAACCCTGGACAATACTTCAATATTAGTAGTCAATATCAATAGCAATCCAAAACCGACAATACAATAATGACAATTTTGAATAGTCAATATATCCAATACTCAATATATTGATTGTCAGCATTTTTCTAGAGCAAGTGCAGTTACCTCCATTTGCAGTACAACAATGGTTGGGTTAAAATAGGGAAGGCTAATAGTATAATACATGACTAAGATTTCCAATTGGCCCACGTGCATAGTGCGAAAATATTTTTAACCAGCCCCTCAATTATGTTATAACAGAGGGATCAAAATTGGGGTATCAATATTGGAGGATAATATTGAGATATACCTACTAATACTGACTATCTGTCAATTAGTTAGTAACTAATTGTAATTGTCAATACCATCCAGGGCTACCTCTAACCCACCAACCCATCTAATCCTCCACCCTACCAAGTTTGATGGAAATTTCATATCCAAATTAGATTAGTGATGCTTCAGAGTACACACCTCTTTTGATTTCTGCTTGTTAACTGTCGTGAAGTCGAGAAAGGCTCCTCCCTCATCGACCACTCCATCACTGTCATCTCCACCTTCGTCCAGGATCTCGTCTTCAAGTCGAGAGATCCTCAACTCATCATTGTCATCACCTAGCATTTCATCTTGAATGTTGTCTTCACGTATCACAGGTCTGTGTGAGGGAGAGTACTGAAGGTACATGCATATACATATATTTGTGTGTACATACTCGCATGCAAGTAAACTCACCTGTGCATACATACACACGCATGTATGAGTGCACACATTCACACATGCACACACACACACACACACACACACACACACACACACACACACACACAAACACAAACACACACACACACACACACACACACACACACACACACACATACACACACACATACACACACACACACACACACACACACACACACACACACACACATGTACCTTTTAAAACTAAATCTAGCAGATTTCAGTGCACATTGTGCTATTTCGTTGAGTAGAACACAAACCTGTGGATGCACATATGCAAAGGTTCTGAACACTGTATTAGCACAGGTGTGCATTTACAAATACTACATACACATGCACACACACATGCATACACACACGTGCACATGAACACACACACACACACACACACACACACACACACACACACACACAGATAGACACTCAGACACACAACTTGCATACAGTACATACATACATGTACACATACATTACATACGTATGTACATGATGTACATACATACTGTACAAAGTACCATAGGTACAACACTTCATATGCACACAAGTGCCTGCATATACACACATGGTGACCGTATCCTGCTTTGAGCTTTGATGGGGCGAAATCCACCGACAGACCCTACAGGTGATAGACAGGGATCTGGTGATCACACGCGTACACTCACATATGGCAATCAAGAGTTAGGAGGGTAAAGTTTACAGTGTTTCCCCCAGTATATCTGGAACAGGGTGCAGCACCCTGTTGCTTTTCTAGCAGCAAATTTTAAAAAGAACTGAATAATCATTGTGATGCTGAGCACTCTTTTGCCAGTAGAGTAATACTGCAGAATAACAATATTCTATATACCGTAGCATCTTCTCCTTCATAAAGAACATGAGTATACAATAAAACAGATGACAGTGAATTGTTTGGAGCCCCTGGCACCATGTTGCAATTTTTAGGGGCTGCCGCAGGCAGCCCCTATATTGTTTTCATTTGGACTTCCGGTGTGTAACGCTCGTCCGATATATATATATATATATATAATATGGATTTGAAGAAAAGTCTTATAATAGAGAATTTATATAATAGTAATAAAGAAGTATGAATTTATACAGGAATGAGTTATAGGAATTGTTTTGAAAACAATTGCCAAATATGGCAATTGTTTTCAAAACAATTGTCCAGTTACAATAAACAGTATGTTCTATGAATGTTCAGCTGTGCACTTACACTCCAATGCTTTGCAAGTGATTCGAGTGCGTCGGGCGGCAGCCCCCACGAGTTTTTAACTCGAATTACTTGTTTTCTGTGGGAAACACTGAGGTTAGATGAATCCTAGATATGTATTCGGTTACATAGTATAGAACGTCAATGGACTAATGAGAATGTACTGTGCGTCACTGACCAACTGCTTTGCTGCATCCAGGATGGCTGCTATTGTAGCATTTGGGTCGTCCGACTAGAGAAAACGGTCGAAAGATGAGGTAAAGTGTGTATGTACGTATGTACACATGTACGTACGTATGCATGTATGTACACATGTATGTACGTATGTACACATGTACGTATGTATGTATGTATGTACACATGTACGTATGTACGTATATAAAGTATATACACGTATGTATGTACGTATGTACACATGTACGTACGCATACAGAGTATACACATGTGCATACGTATGTACGTACATATATACAGTATGTACAAACATGTACTGTATGTACAAATGTACAGGAATAAGTATTATAACACATCTCAAGGACATTGAAAACTCTTCAGTATATTTGAAATCCACTATAACCAGTTACACTTTCACAGTAGAGCAGTCACTGGGTCACGTGAGTTGATGCACTATATGCAGAAATTCACTGTAAAGATAACGAGTTTCCACTGAACTCAGATTTTGCCTGGGTTAGTAAATTTATGTTTGGGTATTATTCAGGAGTCACTGGCCCAGATGGCTAGTGAGAAAATACCTTAATTTACAACCCTGGGACATCAATGCACATGTGTGCACACTTATGTACATACATACATACGTGGATGGGAAAACAACTACGCAAAATAATATAAAATATAATAAAATAGTAATATAAATAATGTAAAATTTAATATAATAATAATAATAATAAAAATAAAGTATAATATAATAATGATAATAAAAATAATATAAAATATAATATAATAATAATAATAATATAAATAATATAAAATTGTAAACAAAATCGCATAGGTACTATACCATAGACATACGTACACGCATACGTTCATGAATATGTACTAGTCTGGCCTGCTACGACCGTCCCACGTATACACCACGTGGGACGGTCGTAGCAGGCCAGACTAGAATATGTACATACACACATACACGAGGACACACGTGCAGATGCATAACAAATGGAACGCACAGACAACAATCACAATACACACACACACACACACACACACACACACACACACACACACACACACACACACCTCTTGAGGCTGTTCCAGGTTCTTCCCACACTTTCTCAACAGCCACACTGCTATGTTAGTAAAGTAGTGAAATTGTTCTCCAGGATTCGTTGCCAGTGCAAAGTAGTGCCTAAAATATGCATGTACGTACATATATATCAGAGCTACACATAAACATGCACACCTACACATCACATATGTACCTTCACTCAGTTCACCCAATTCTAACCCCTTGGGATTAGGTGAACTGAGTGGGGACCATACATGGCAAAAAGCAACCATGATGTGTGGGTTTCTGATGTTTATACAGGTGAAAGATAAACTCTAGGGTAAACGGGGAAGCTTGGAAAGGCAGAGTAACTTGAACAGGGTCAATATCCTTATCCACAGCCAAGCTATGTATCAAGCCTAGCCATATGTATGTACTTCCCACTGCTGAATTCTCAATTCGTGTAGACAACAAAGCCTGTCACTATAACGTTGGTACTGCTTTAGGTCTCATGTTCCAACCTACCGTACCGTTCCAAGTTACCCCACTTCACCCTATCCATGGAATTTCTATACGTGCATACACATAGACTGTACCAGGTATTCATGATCTACATCTTTGTCTATTACACACACACACACACACACACACACACACACACACACACACACACACACACACACACACACACACGTGCATTAATGCACATACATAAAAATCTGATCCACATAATATATCACATCTATGCTACAAATGCACAACATATTCCAAAATAACCTGCTCATGGGCTTGAACCGAAGCTGTGCGCAAAATCCCTTTTCGTACCCTAGCAACTTGAGCTTGTCAGAGAATTCTTCCATCGTCAGAACAAGCATATGAGCAAGATTGGGATGATCCCCTATCTCACGAGCACGCTTTCCTTCCTCATCCGCCATTTTTGTCGATTTTCAAAGTCGACCAGCAAATTCAAGCAAGCAGGACTGCCATTTTTCTTTTGGTGCGCATGGCAACAGAAACAATGAATCTAATTAAAGTAGCACGTGAGTAGAGGGGATTTTCCTAATCTTACTCTTGCGCAAGGCCATGGACGGCCTTTCTGATTCCCAACAAAAATCATCTGAAGTTGAATTGTGAAACGGGAGAAGACCGACTGCACGCGCGACTAGAGACAGGAACACATCCAACCATGAATATAATTATGGAATAATGAATATCATTACGTGGCAGCACCATAATTACATGTCCAACAGTTTATGAATTCTATTAAAAAATGAATACACTTGATTACAGATACTACATACACTTCATAAGCCAATGTTGTTCAAAAAGGAAGGCACCACCAGTCCTGTGAACATAGAATTGACTGAAATAACAAGTCAAAACACAATGACAAAAGGGATAAGCTTCCCTCCCCAGCTCAGAACTGTCTTTGTTCTTCCAAGGAAGGGATGTCCGGCCAGTTGTTCTCTTGTTCCACCTGTTCCAGGGAATTTTCAACGAAATGGGGTCTGACACGGCACCAGAACAAGGTTCACAGCATAGAGAACACTAGTCATGGAAGCATCTGCTGCCAAGAAGACAACTGTCAGTTCACGTGCCGCTACATCAGACAGCTCAGGAGTCACTTGTCCTCAGACCACTCTATGAATATGAATATAGAATTGATGAATTTCAGCAGTGAAGAAGGTGAGCAGTCACGCAAACAAAACAATGTACATAATACAGTCTACGATTTTGGGGTAGGTGAAGTAGCTCAGGATAAAATAAAGCCTTTGGCTGCAGTATGGATGGCATAATCACCTACAATACAGTGTGTAGAAATATTGCCTGCTGAGTTCAAAACAGATCTCTGGCTACCTTCATAACCAGAGTTTACATAGTGGAAAAGCACATATGAAAAGGAAGGGAGAGCCATGTTTGTGAAAGCCACGGGGGACAAAGCCACAGAGGATAACACTATTACATACTTTCAGTGCAACAGGTCAGGTACTTTCCACCCCAAGGGGTCTGGAAAGAGAAGGCTCAAGAGCCAGGGTACCTCCAAGATCAACAGTCACTGCACCGCTGCAATTACACTGACTGTTAATCACTCCCTGCAGTCAGTGAGTGCAGAAGTGTGCCACACACATTATGCACATGACACTAGGCTAGGCCACATTAGACTGAGTGAAGGGGATAGGCTTAAAATAGCTGGGAAAATAACACAGGGGGTAACATACGATAAGATTTTAGATGACATACGTAATTCAGTTAGTGATGAATTTGAAAGAATACATTTAATTCAAAGAAAAGACATCAACAATATCCAACGGTCTTTGAAGCTGGAGGGAGGTCAGAGGCACAGCGATGATGCCACCAGTGTAGCAGCATGGGTGGAGGAGATGAGGGGAAAAGGAGAGGACAATGTCGTCCTCTTCTATAAACCTCAAGGTGTCGATGATGAGAGAAGAGCCCTGAAAAGGGATGATTTTGTCATTGCTCTTCAGACTCCCATTCAGGCCGAAATGTTCAAGAAGTTTGGGGAGGGTAAGGTTGTTTGTGTTGATGCTACCCATGGCACCAACGCATATGACTTTAAGCTTATAACCTTACTAGTTGTAGATGAGTACGGGGAGGGGTTTCCATGCGCTTGGTGTATCACCAATAGAGAGGACAGGGCAATACTGATTGAGTTCTTTGCCTCTGTTCGCACTAAGTGTGGGATGGTACGTCCTCTGTGGTTCATGTCTGACATGGCAGAACAGTACTTTATGGCTTGGGTCAGTGCCTTTGACAGCACTCCCAAAAAGCTACTCTGCACATGGCATGTGGACAGGGCTTGGAGGGGTGCTCTTCAGCAGCACATCACAGGAATGGAGGAACAAGCTGCGGTCTACAACCAGCTGAGGGTTCTTTTGGAGGAGCTAGACCTGAATAAGTTCACGAACCTCCTTAGCAAGGTATGTACAAGAATGAATGTGTAAGATACTGCATCAAAATACATGCAATGCACATGTAGGTATGATGTGAGGTCCCATACATTAGGTGCAGAACCAGTTGAATGTGGATCCCGTTACAACAGCATTTGGACGGTACTTCCAGAAGTACTACAGTGCTTCCCCAGAAGAGTGGGCCAGCTGCTATCGCCAAGTGAGGTCTCATTATCCTTTCATTCTAAGAACTGGAGTGCATGCTGCTAGTTGATTAATTGTTGCTCTCAAATAAAATTCTTTGTAGGGTGCAGGGATCAATACCAATATGTTTGTAGAGGCATTCCACAACACTTTGAAGCAGGTGTACATGCAAGGGAAAGTCAACAGACGTGTGGACAAATGCCTGCATGTACTCCTGCGGTTGGCTAGGGACAAAGCCTTTGAAAGGCTTATCAAGCTGGAGAAGGGGAAGACAAGCTCCAGGCTAAGTGCAATTCACGCACGGCACATGGCCAGTCTGGAGCTGTCTAGCGAGTGCGTACATGTACATATTTTACGTACTAAGGTACATATAACATTAACATGTATTCAATACTCTCTCACATGTCACAGTTGTGTGTCAGCTGGGGGGAGCAGCATATGGGCTGTGAAATCAGGGGATGCTGAGTACACAGTGTGTCAGGAGAATGAGCGTTGCACCCAGGGCTGTGCTCTAGAGTGCACACACTGCAACATCTGCCTTCACATGTTCTCCTGCACCTGTCATGATCATCTGATTCACAGCACCATATGTAAGCACATTCACCTAGTGGTACGAACCTCTGGAAGGACAGTCGACTCACACCCACCCAGCACCTCTACCAAGGATGACACACAGCTTATCCTGGATGCTGTACGACAGCCACCTCCCCCTCCCTCTACTTCTGGACGTAGTCGCTTGCTATCTAAGCTGGATGAGTTGAGGGCCTGCGCAATTGAGTGCTCCAGTGCTGAGGCTCTCTTGGCAGTTGAGAAACAAGTCACAGCCGCTATCTCAGTACTGAAGGCACTCACATCGCAAGACATCAGTGCTCTTCCTCAGGCTCCAATTGAGCCTAGTAATAAGAAGATGGCTATACAGCGATTCAAGTCCATGAAAAAAAGGAGAAAGTCAACGAAGGTACTTACCCTAACGCAACCTTGCAATACTGTACATACGTATGTACTGTATGTGTATAACGTTTCATACAATAATTAGGTACGCCTAGCCAAGCCATCCACTGAGGAGAAGAAAACTATCATGGCCACATTATTAGCTACGTTGACCCCTCTCAGTACAGAAGAAGCAATGAGTATGTACATGCTCAACACATTCAGTAGCACTAAAAGCCTATCATGCAAACTACATGTATGCACAATCACCACATATGTATGTTTTCCGTTTCTTTTCAGAAATACTAGAAATGTTTGTTGAGGAGTCAGTGGCACAACGTGCTGTCACCAATGGCAAGCTCATCATGGCTGACGAGGTGGTAAATACCATGTCCGATGTCCTTCCGGACTACATAGTGGAAGTGGACATCAGCACCATCCAGAGGTTTTTCACCCCTGTGGCGTGGATGCTAGTTGAAGTGGCTGGTAAGTAGCCTTAAAAGTCTAAATCACACAATCATGAGGATAACATTACAACTGCTTATACTGCTACCACAGTAACAGAGACGAAAGCTGAGTGGCAGTGCCAGCTTTGTACGGATGTGACAACCCAGCGAAATATGATAGCTTGTGACAAGTGTGACAAGTGGTTTCACTGGTGTGTTTGATCAATAAACACTACTCTTTGGATGCTTTCATACGTAGTACATATTGCATTTAACAACCACTACAGGGAGTGTATGGACCTCATTGAAGCACCAGAAGGTGACTGGAAGTGTGACACTCATAGTAAGTATGGTAGTACTGCAGTTGTGTAAATGTATTGAATACTTGACTCACCTGACTACTCAATGCAGATTCTGAAGCTAGCTACAAATACAATATTGTACTTTGACTCCATGAACTACCCCTTGGATACTGCCATACTGGATGACGTGCAGAGATTCATCCGTCACCGCCTCGACTCGAAGACAACATGGACTGTAGCGGTACAAAATGTGGAGAAACAAAAGAACAGTGACGACTGTGGTGTATTTGTATGCATGGTATGCTCTTCTTTCCATCATGTCATTGCCCGTATCAGTATTGTACATTGTGCGTGTATCCTCCCTCATACCCTTCACAGTTCGCTATGAGATACACTCTTAACACTACGTTTACTCATGTAAGTTCATCTAAAGGTTTTTTGCTACTATGAAGACATGCATGCATATTCTACCATCATGAGACATGAAGCACATGGCATAGAAGCTTTGATTTGTATAGGTAGCTTGACACTGCCATTGCATGCTTGCATGTGAGTCCATATCTTCATTACAGTTGGACATACCTTACATCAGACAATGGATGGCCTTCAAAATCATTAAAGAGTACAGATCTGACCACCTTTAGGCTCTTTTGTCAACAAGTACTCACTTTTGAGGCATTATCCTCTTGATAAGTAGCTGCTCGCCCGATTTAACCAGCCATTTTATTTTGAATTGCATGTACAAGGTCTATTAATGATATTCATTGCATGATAATCAACTTCCTACTATGAATTATCTTAAAATACAATGAATACAATTGGATGTGTTCCTGTCTCTAGTCGCGCGTCCGACTGCTGCCTACGTACGTACTTCCATTGATCCTCTGCAGATTGTGACCTCATGGAGAAGCTAAGGGGTCCCGTGAGTACTCTAGCGATTCTGTCTTCTTGTATATCGACAGCCAGCCGTACCAAACAAGCACACATGTACACTCACACCGACTTGTGGCTTATGTTTAGGCCGAATGATCAACCTTGAACATTTATCTACATGCTATAAATTGCTGCATTGGAAACAGTATGGCGGGCCTGACACGTAGTTTCATCTTCCCCCAAACCCGCACATATTGCAGGAAGCCTTAAACGTCATCATTAAGAAGTTTTCCGACTCTTGCGGAGTCGTCAAATGTGTGACGGATTTCTTCAAGTCAGTGGCAGCCGCGGAGGAGACCTACGCGAACAGCTTGAGCAAGCTGACCAAGAGCGGCATACCGTTCAGGTCCACGCTGTTCATGAGGCTGTTCGACTTGGAACCACACCAGGAGTTGCAGTGAGTTGGTAATTGTTTGAGCGACGATCGTTGCCTGTAAATCATGAGGGCTCTATAGGCACAGATACTGTTTTAGTATCTATGGTATAGCAGGTTTTTTTTAGAGGGGGGCAGGGGGGGCACTTCGCCCCCCCCCTGAAAGTTGCTCTGCCCCCCCTGAGATGGATCATGCCCCCCTGCGTGTGAGCAGATGGGTACATGGCTAGCCCCCCCTAAAGTGTAGCAAATTTCAATATGCCCCCCTGGCATTTTTTTCTAGAAATATCCCTGGGTATAGGTATCTGCAAACGTAGACATTATATACAGCCAGTAATGCAGTAAATTTGATTTTGGCTAATAGAGTAAGTGGGGTAAAGCAGGGTAATTTGGGACATGGGATAACTCGGGACAGCGTGTCAAAAGCAGTGTCAACTATAAGCTACGCACATTATGTCCCGTCAGTTTTGTTTCCATGTATGAATTATCAATCAATCAGAGAATTAACCACATGCACCATGGCATCAGTGCCAAACGGCCCTATAAGGCATCCAAAATACAACAGCACACACAGCACGTCACCCACAAATGTACGTACATTCATAGAGTCAAAATAAAAAGATCTGAGAAGCATGCAATAATCAGTAATCTATAACTTAATAGGAAAATTCATTGAAATCGCCTGGTCCACATCTTTATGATACCCTTCATGATTGAAAAAATGGTGGCAGGCTTTGTCCAATATCAATGTCACACTATCCTCATCGGTCCTCCCCTCATTGCTCCTGTCCTCATTGCTCCTCTCCTCATTGCTCCCAACTGTATGAAGTGGGAGCTCAGCAGTGGCAAGTGTGGCAAGACCATGTCCTGAATTACCTCGCTTTACCCTTCCTGGGATAGTGCCGGATAGAGCATACTTACTCTCTCCCTCCCTTCATCGGGGACAGTACTGAAAATGACAATGACAGTGAGTACTGTTAGCAATATGTACTTTTTAGTTTGCCATTGATGGTACTTACCAACCAGACCCCCCCCCCCCCCTCCCGGCCCGTCAGATGCCATTTTACTCTACCTATAAAATGGCGGCCGAGTGAAGTTCTGGGTGAAGACTAGCAGCAACAAGGTTGCAGGCTGTTTGGTGCAAGTAGTATCTTACTTGTGGTCTGATTCACAAATTTTCAGCTACCGTATATCCGGTAATATTGGCAATCATTAAATTTGGCGATCTTCGCAACATCAGGCTGTAATTTAATATTGGTGGAATTATATTTGGCAGTTGCACAGAAAGACTAAGCATAGTAAGTAGGCTTATGTAAATTTGATTAACAGAAATTTGGCGATTTTGATCCTGACTGCCAAACCGCCAAATTAAAATAATATTAATATCGCCAATATTTCCGGATATACGGTATATTAAATGCTAGTGGCTGTAAGGGGTGTAGTACAGGTAGCTGCAAGTGAAACAATGCATTTCATTTTTTGAATAGCAAGCCTTGTTTTTTATTACCTTTTTGTCACAGATCATTCAAGACAGGCTGGGAAACACTTGGTAGCCAGTTACGAACACTGGCGGATCATCACAGGGAGAAGGTGGGCTTGTTGTTTGTGCGTTTAGGATTCATCTCACAGATATCTGTAGTGCTTGAGTGTGTACTTATGGGACTTGTCACACTCAGCCATATGTTCTTGTATATATGCATGCACACACACACACATACATACACACACACACACACACACACACACACACACACACACACACACACATACACACACACACATACACACACACACACACACACACACACACACACACACACACACACACACACACAGTATTCTTACACACTCACTCAAAGGCATATACATTTGTTACGTACACAAGTGTATTTTTTACAATAGGCCAGTAGTTACCTGACCAAAGTGCGCCAACCTCTCTTGGAACTCCTCCCAAAGCTTGAGGAAAGGAAAAGGAAGGTAGGATTTCACCAAAGGAGACGCATAGTGTGATACAGTCCTTTGTGTACGTATGTCTGTGTATGCAATCTGTCTAGACAACATGTGTACAGTCTGCAGCAGTGTCTAGACAGAACTTATGTAGTCAGCAGAGTGTCTAGACAACATGTGTGCAGTCTGCAGCAGTGTCTAGACAGAATTTATGTAGTCAGCAGAGTGTCTAGACAACATGTATGTAGTTTGTAGAGTGTCTAGACCATTGGATGCTTTATTGTAATCTACAAGATGTCTAGACAATCAGATGATGTGTTGCTATCTGCTTAGTGTCTAGCCAATGGGATACCTTGTAATGTTGTTACTGTAAGTAAAGGTACCTGTTGTTCTCAAGAGAAGCAAGATATCATTCGTGATGTTATCACTTCTTCCTGTTCGGATCTGTCTGGTCCTCGGAAGGACCAACCGATTAACTCTATCACCCTAGCTGGACAGAACCTGGATGAGGTTGTCAAGTGTCAAGGTGAAGACACTGACATCGGACCAGTTCTGAGGGCCAAACAGGCCAAGGTGAAGCCCACCGATGCTGTCATTCGGCAGACGAGTCGTGAGTGTCAGCAATTGTTTGCTCAGTGGGACCAGCTGGTGGTTGATCAATCAATGTTGTGGAGGATGTTCCATGATTCATCATCTGACATGACTCACCATCAGCTAGTCCTCCCGCAATGTTTGCGTGACAAGGTACTAGAGGATGTACATCAGGGAGCCATGGGAGGACATCTTGGTTATGAGAAGACCCTTGCCAAAGTGAAGGAGCGTTTCTACTGGCCTGGTCACTCAACAGATGTCAAGACGTGGTGCCAGTGCTGCCCTGCTTGTACGACTCGGAAGACACCTGCCCCACGGAACAGAGCTCCTCTGCAGTCTGTCAAGGTCGGTTACCCAATGCAGATGGTAGCTGTGGATATTCTTGGTCCCCTGTTGGAGAGTGACACAGGGAATTCCTACATCTTGGTTGCAACTGATTACTTCACCCGCTGGGTGGAGGCCTATCCGATTCCCAACCAGGAAGCAGTGACTGTGGCCAAGAAGCTGACAGACGAACTCTTCTTCAGATTTGGACCTCCTGATCAGCTCCACTCTGATCAGGGTCGGCAGTTTGAATCGGAACTTCTTGCAGAAGTTTGCCGATTACTCGGGATCCACAAGACGAGGACAACTCCATATCATCCTCAGGGAGACGGTCTTGTGGAACGGTTTAACAGGACACTTTTGGATATGTTGGCAACTACTGCGAAGGATCACCCTTTCCAGTGGGAGCAGCATATCAGATCCGTTTGTATGGCATACAACAGTAGTGTGCAGACCACTACTGGGTATTCCCCTTTTTATTTGATGTTTGGAAGAAAACCTCGCCTACCGGTAGACCTCAGTCTTGGCACTAGTCAGCCTAAGCCATCTTGTCATGCTGAATATGCCCAGGAGATGCAGAAATCCTTTTCTCAAGCTCACTCTATGGTACGTGACAAGATGTCAGCCCAGCTTGACCGACAGAAGGATGTGTACGACAAACGGTGCCATGGACAACCTTACGACATTGGAGATCTTGTGTGGTTACATTCGACTGTCATTCCCAAGGGAAGACAAAAGAAGCTTCACCACCCCTGGATTGGACCCTACCAAGTCATCAAGAAGATCTCTGACGTCACCTACCGGATACAGGATCCCAATAGACGAAGTCGAAGGCATGTTGTGCATTTCAACCGGTTGAAGAAGTGCACCTCTCCACCCAAGTCTCCCGAGTCCACACCGGATGTGTCCCCTGAACAAGTCATGGATGAAGAAACCTCTCCTGTTTCTTTCGGGACTAGCCTGGAGGTTGTGGACTCAGCTGATGCTCCACCTCGCTACCCTGCTCGAGCCCACCGTCCACCGGATCGCTACGGAGTGCTCATTTCTCATTGAAATTCGGGACGAATTCTTCGAAGAGGGGAGCAGTGTAATGGCATAGCCATATTGACTATTGTATGTGTTTAGTATGAGTGCATGAGTATTGTGTGTATGGTACAGGTTCATTAATTATTCATTGATTATACATTCTTGTGGTTGTGGTTTAGTGGTTAGATGCATCATTGTAATTTCATGTCCTATCTGTAACATGATACTTCCTTTTGGTTTGATCCATTGGTTCCTGATCACACTGTTCTTGTAATTACACCATATTTGGATCAGCTATTGTTGTACCACCTTTTTGTCTCTTAGTAACCACTTTCACTTTTGGTTCTGTTGTCTAAGAGACCAACCACATCTAAGATTATATTTTAGTTTGCTGTATTTCATCATCTTGTGGTTTCCTGTACCATCTAGTATTTAAGTAGCTTCTACTTTGCTGTACTCATCCTTTCAGTACTCTCAGTTGTTTCAGTGTTTGGAGTAATTAAGAGATTCATTCTCGTGAACTGTCTCAGCGCTATTGAGATAACAATAGACGTTTCGAGGGAATAAGCAATACGGTTTACATGCAGTTTTGTTTATTGTCTGTATATTCTGTGTAGCTGATGTTGGAATGTGCTGAACTGACCAGGCAGTTGGAGGCAGCCAAAAAGAAGCATACACTTG
>CAUJGJ010000185.1:5251991-5266991 GCA_963170055.1 Halisarca cf. caerulea | reverse complement strand
TTACACACACACCTACTCCTGATGGTCGACCTTACACACACACCTACTCCTGATGGTTGACCTTACACACACACCTACTCCTGATGGTCGACTTTACACACACACCTACTCCTGATGATCGACCTTACACACACACCTACTCCTGATGGTCGACCTTACACACACACCTACTCCTGATGGTTGACCTTACACACACACCTACTCCTGATGGTCGACCTTACACACACACCTACTCCTGATGGTCGACCTTACACACACACCTACTCCTGATGGTTGACCTTACACATCCCACTCTGTAGGGCTATTCCAAGTTCCCCGGTAAGGGAAAGGGTGAGCTGAAAGTCGCCAAAGACAAGCTACAACAGTTGCAGAAATCTCTGAAACGCTCAGGATCTCCTAACTCCCTGTTGAGGGAGATAGACTGTGCTCTTCGGCTCATTCAACAGAGGCTTCAAATCTTGGAGGAAGAAACGTGATTTGTTCACTTCACATGCAGCGGGGGTGCTCACACCTTTGTACACAGGGTCGGGGTGCTCACACCCTTAAAGACTATGCATATGGAATTTTACTTTTGGAACTTACAATATTCCATTATTATATTGTTGTTGTGGCTTGTGAATACTTTAATATTGTATTTATATGATAATTAATGACATTGTATTATAATACAATATAATTAGTCTCGTTACCAGCCCCACTTCTGGCCGCCATTTTATTCTCAGCGAGAATATAAATATGGGGCTGGGAACGAGACTACACCTGCATAATATTATTATAGACACACGGGCCTTCCATCATTTTGAAAGACCAGTCACAAATATAATGCTTATGCATTTGCACTAGACTAAATATCCTATTCACAAGCATCAATGATAATTAATCAAAGTAATTAATAATTAATTATAGATAATTAAAGTAATTATCATAATTTTGACAGTAAAATAAATAAAATAAAGAGCATTGAGGTGAATTCCCAACACGGCCTTAATTTCCATTTTTTCCTGAAGTAATGTGCTTCTGTTCAATGCATGAACATGCACACACGTATGTGCGCATGCACACATACACAGTCAGTGCATCTTAACTGTCATCTTCTTCGGCCGCTGTAATGGAAGCCAGCATCAACAAGAATGCTTTACATTTCCTCTCAAGCTGGCAAGGAGTCAGCTGGTAAACATTTTTCTTGTCTCTGGACATTGCCTATGGGTAAAGAGAACATGCTGTTGTTGATGTGAAGTCAAACCTTGCTAAGACAAACTTTAGGGACCCACTAAACTAATTGTCACTATCAGAAGTTTGTCTCATCAGGATATAGTAATACAGTGGAACCTGTCTATGGTGGTCACTGTGTAACGCAGCCACCTGTCTATACTAGCCAAAAATTCTTGTCCGAATCAGTTATAATGTATGCTACCTCATTAAAGCAGCCACCTGTCTAAAACAGCCAGAAAATTTCGCTCCAATGGTGACCGCAGTAGACAGGTTCCACTGTACATGTACAGTACTACAGTAAACCAAACAGGGCTAGGAAACTAATTCATGTTCAGCAAAAATTTGTCTTAAAAGCGTTTTCCTTAATGAGGTTTTACATACGCAAGAGAGGAGTGCTCTTGTGTTGCCAGATCGCAACATCCCTTCTACCTTTTGGGTCTGTGGTGATACTTAGTCTCACATAGCCAGACCCTACTTGCCTCACATGGTGACGTCAGTCCCGGACAATGGCTGAACGAGAGTGGATCTGAGCTACGTGTGCCAGACTATGTGAATTGCAGTTGTCTGGGATACTCGACAAACATGCAGTATATAAGAGTAATTCTCAATAGCTACAGTATATGCTGGTGGTTTTGTATTGCTCAAGTGTATGTACAGTCCCACACATAAAAGTGGTAGATAAATGGCTATGCATGCACACACGCATGCACACAGACACACACACATACACACAGACACACACACACACACACACACACACACACAAACACACACAAACACACACATGACAAACACACAAAGATAAAACACATGTACACACAACACACATATATACACAGTCACATACACAACACACACAGGTGTTTTTCTAATGGCTCACAACATAGTTACTCCCATGACGATGAATGATATCATTTAAAAATTTCTTCTCTCTTTGGGAAAAATGATGAGTTGGTAGCATTGTTCCCCTTTCATCGTCTTCTCTCTTCTTTTCAACACCTAAACATGAAAGAGTGTAATACAAACAGATCAAACCTACCCTCAATCGGTCATCAAACCTACCCTCAAGTGGTGGTCAAATCAGCTTCAAGAGGAGTATACAAGGAATCTAGTATATAAAACACCTGCCTGCAGACACCACAATCACCTGATAAGTGGCCTCATTGCCTTGTGCCACAGTACTATGCCCAATATCTGCTTGATAGCAACCACCTTGCTGTGACACCTTGTAACCATGAAAACACACATGCATTGGCCAAACCACAGACACACATGTACGTATGCACTAACACACACACCCCCACCCACACCCACACCCACACCCACACCCACACACCCACACACATACATACATACACACACACACACACACACACACACACACACACATACACACACACATACACACACACACACACACACACACACACACACACACACACACACACACATACACACACACACATACACACACACACACACACACACACACACACACACACACACACACACACATCCAGATACATATCTTTTTAGATTGTACATATGCGCATATTAATCCCTACCATCCATCCATTTCTTTACAAGGGGGTCTGGACTATTTGACATAGTACTGGATGATGAGTGCTGCAACCTTTTCGCATCAGCTATGGTCATCATCATACTATCGTCCACATTGTTCTCGGGTTCCTTCGGTTTGCGAATGGGCAATGTGGCATTTACATCGTACACCAAACCCAGCGCCTTCATGTTCTGCTTGGCACTTTTCTTCTTGTCCCACCGTGCCTTCAATTCCTCCCTATGATAGAAGAAAGAATGGAGCAACAATAATACATGGATGGATGGGTCATTCATTGGTACTGTGATGCGTGCACACACACACACACACACACACACACACACACACACACACACACACACACACACACACAACACACACACACACACACACATACACACAAACACACACAAACAATCGCAAACACTGACTGAACAAGCTTAAAGGCGAATAATGGAGTGACAAATGGTTTAAGCTAAAAAGCGAATCATGGATGACAAATGGTTTATAACGGCCACCATTTATTTTTAAAATATGAAGATTAAACGCTTACATTTGTGGAACTGGAGTCTTGTTAAACTTTTTCCTCTTATGACCGTATTTAGTGCTTGTTATCCCGGCCTTCTTTCTAGCCTTTCGCCTACGAATATTCGCCATTTTGATATCATCAGATGTAGGCCTATTACGCAATCTTTGAGCTCAACAAGAAATTAGCTCCTTGGATCTTTGAACGGGGACTATGTCGCATTGTGTACTTCATCTCTCACGTTGTACCAGAAGAAAAGCGTCCTTGTCCAAATACCTCGCCTGTCGGTATTCGCGATGGTCTTCGAACTCGTCTTATCCGGGGAAAGCCAGAGAAAGGGGAAGAAAAGAAGAACAAGCAACTTCAACTGCGGAGAGATTTGAAGAAGACGACATTGATCCGTATGGTCATCCACGACTCCCTCTTCGAGGCTACTACGAGGTCGACAAATGCGACACGCGAAGAGAATGGGTAGAGCGTTTTGCAGGAGCTAGATTTCACCAGCTGGGTCAGTGGTGGGATGGGGAAGGCGAGGACGACTCTCGCTCCACTCTCCAGCTAAAGGGAAACTTGGAGAATGTTATTGGGCTTGCAAAGGTTCCAGTAGGCGTGGCAGGACCGCTGTTAATACACGGAGAAGACGTGAATGGATACGAATTGCTACCAATGGCGACAACCGAAGGAGCTCTCATAGCTTCGGCCACGCGTGGTGCTACCGCGCTGACGCGCTCTGGAGGAGTATGGGCGGTTTCTCAACAGCAGAAGATTTCCCGAGCTCCCGTCTTCTATCTCAGAACAGGTAGAGAAGCTACCGTTCTTCTAGATTGGCTCGAATCGAACCAAACACGCCTTCAGTCCCAAATCGAGGAGTACAGCCAGCACGCGAAACTACTGCGATTGGAAGGACAGCAGTGTGGGAAGATGCTCACAGTACAATTTGTGTACACAACTGGTGATGCTGCCGGGCAAAACATGACTACGAGTGTCACTTGGCATGCGTGCAGGTGGGCACTGGAGCAGATTAAGAAGGAGCTACCTCATATTGAAGTGGAGGACTTTGTCATCGAGGGCAATCGTACTGGTGACAAAAAAGCGGCGTACAGTCATTTCTTGCAGACGCGAGGGATAGCGGCACAAGCTGAGACTTGGATTCCAGAGTCAGTGCTGAAATCTGTACTGAAGGTAACATGTTATGCACTCACTGATGACTTGCATGTAGAGTGGAACCTCTAATCCGACACATTATAATGATTCCACGTTCTCCCAATCTGACCATATTCCAAGGTACGTGCAGCCAGCACAGAAAACCATTCGTAGAGCTTCTTGATAATCCAACAACCTCTGTATTCTGACCTATAGTGTTTGCTGCCCAAGTGTGTCGGATCATAGAGGTTCCACTGTATAGTCAAACCCCCTGAACTGAACGCCCTTGGAACCAAGGACCAATTAAGTTTAGAGGCCATGGATTTAATAAGACAATCGAATGTCACTTTAATGTTGCTTTTTTCCCCTTTATTTTCAGCTTGATTCTCAAACACTTCTGAAAGCCTACCACACATTCATAGCAGGTGGTATCACAGCAGGTGTAGTGTCAGCCAACATCAACGTCTCCAATGTGTGCTGCTGTTTTCACGGCAACGGGTCAGGACATAGCAAGCACGATTGAATCTTCTGTGAGTTTATTTCACATGGTCCCATACAAAAAACGAACTCAAGCGCTGTCTGAAGATTTTACTCCGGCCAAGCAAGCAGCTGTACTGGATGTGATGGATAGAGAGGGAGGAGTGTATGCTGTGTTGTCCCTCCCAAGCATTCTGGCAGGAACAGTTGGTGGAGGCACCGGGTTAGCCACTCAAAAGGAATGTCTGGAGATAATGAACTGCTATGGGAAGGTTAGAACAGCTAGTTTTGGTAATGTGTGGTGCAAAGTGTGGGTACTGATTGTCACGCAACTCTGTTTTTTGCAAATTTTGTGAATGAGCTTGCATTTGTGAAAATTCTTTTATGAATAATATTTGGTTTGTTGCATATCGTAGTGTATTAATCTATTATCTAGTAAGGACCATCCATTCACAAGAATACAAATACGTGCAAGTTGTTGATTTACGAAATATAAGTCTAACGAACATTGACAGCCATTATAGAGTAATTTGAGGCACTTGTACCTTTTGTGGTTGTTATAAAACAGTGACTAGAATATATACAGCTAGGCCCGTGAATTTCAAACTTCCAGTGGTTTGTGTTGGCCAGCATTCAGTATACATAGCTGCATGGGCAAGTGAATCATGTAGATGATTGTGCATGTATGTATGTATGTGCAAAATTTGGGTCCCTCCTACTTTGAGGTGTAGGGAAAGCCTACAAATGGAACACCTGCTTATCTTTGGCTGGAGACCGTATATATATCCAGTACATACGTAGTTACCATATAGCGGGTAGTATTCGTGGGGTTAAAAGTTTGTGGTTTTCGATTGTGGTTGGAAAGGGAACCACGAAATATTTACTCACGAAATTTTATAACACACACATGGCTCTTTGAGCTGCATGTGGTACGGATGTGAAGAATTTACGAAGGAATCAAGACAGCAGTCTCTAGAACTCAGTGTATCCTCATAGAAGAACTTTAAGAAAGGCAACGGCAGTAATTTACCCCATCCCAGTGGACCTTTATAGTGCAGCACCGTCATCATGGCCAACAAGGAAGTTGGCCGCATTTCCGTCATGTAAACTTTATAACGATTACTCATTTCCGGCCTTTGGCATTGAAGTTTATCTGCTACTTCAGCCTCCCAAATGTCTTTGTACTCATGATAGCCTCATGTCATGCATGGCTTCAACTTCAAAGGAAGTAGCCATTTTCTTGAAGTTATAATTTCTTTCGGGTGTGCGCCATGAATTTTTGACCACAAATAAGTAAATTTTTATGATTATGAAAATTTGACCCCACGAAAATTGCTGGCTATATGGTATTAACCTTAATAATGTTGACAAGGTGATCTTTGTGCCTGTCATGGGTACTGGGAGGAGGTTACCATTTACTTTGCTTGAGGAGGTTTGTGCAGTAAACTGTGTGTATGTGTGTGTGTGTGTATGTGTGTGTGTGTGTGTATGTGTGTGTGTGTGTGTGTGTGTGTGTGTGTGTGTGTGTGTGTACTGCTACAGTATTTGCGACTTATACAGTACGTTCCCCTTGTGCACTTCCTATGCATACGTACGTATGTAGGGGAAATCAAGAAGACTGGCTGAGATCATTGCTGCCTATGCTTTGGCCCTCGATGTGTCCTCCATAGCAGCCTTAGGCAGTGGACATTTTGCAAGTGCACATGAGAAGCTGGGACGCAACCGTCCCAACACTGGTTTGGCAGACAATCACCTCAACCGCCCTTTCTTCTCAAAAGTTCTTGGAGATTGAGGAGTGTTGGAAGATTGGAAAGTAGTCAAGGTTAGTATAAACTTGACTCATGGCATAGTACTGTAGATGGAACTTGATTAGTATAAGTACCATCAATCAAGGGTCAACTAAACAAGTATGTACTACTATCAGAAGTTTTTATTGTCAGTGTTGTGTTCAGTACTGTGCATGAGATAGGGAGAGAGCAAAGAGCACTTATTATCAAATTGAATGTTGTTTTCTGTGCTGTACATGAGGTAGGGAGAGAGCAAGAAGTACTTACTATCAGTGATGTTTTCAGCACTGTACATGAGAGGGAGGAGTACTTCCTATCCAGGAGTTTGTATATTATGCACTACCCCAGGTACTCACTAACCAGTTTCCCTACATGATAACGTGATACATTCTCTTCACACAGGGCCGGGGGTACTCACACCCTTGTACATAAGGCCAGGGGAGCTCACTCCCTTGTACAAAGACTATAGATGTATATGGAATTTTACTTTTGGAACTTCTTACAATTCTATTAATATATTGTTGTTGTGGCTTGTGAATACTTTACTATTGTATTTAATATATGATCTAATTAATGACATTGTATGTACTATAGTAACATATAATATTATAGAGACGTACCATGCGCAGCCCCGGGCCTTCCATTATCTTGAAAGACTATGCAGTCAAAAATAATGCATATGTGCACTAGACTAAATACTCTATTCACAAGCATCAATGATAATTAATCAAAATAATTAATAATTATACAATAATTATGACCAATCGGAAAATGGTGGATGTTTCGTTCGGGAACGAGATTGCTTCAAGCCACGTGCACACGGAAGATGGCGGGAACGAACAATGCTAGCACTCCAAAGAGAGCAAGAGAGAATCCCACATTTGTCTGGACAGATGATGAGGTCCACTTACTTTTGACGGTCATGAATGATTTCAAGGTACAAAAAGCAGCAGAAAACACCAATTGGGAGGGCATCCGTCCCAAATACGACATATTTTGGAAATCTTTAAGCAGCAAATGCCTTCCCCCGAAGGTGCCAGGCAAATGGGGACAGATTTCTTCATAAACCAGAAGAAATCACAGAGGCATGTGTGTCATCAATATTAAAGGCTGTGAGATTGAAATACCGTCAAGCAGTTGATTCTGGACGCTGTTCAGGACACGGCAGTGTTATTATGTTGTACTTTGAGCTATATATATGTGAGTGAATTTGGGGAGGCCCACAGCAATTCTCCAATACTTTCTGAGCCAGCTTGCAGCGAAGAGCCATCTGCAAAACTAGGTTGATCATGAACAATCATCATCCAGACAAACATCGGCTTGCAGCGAAGAGCCATCAGCCAGAATGGAGCAATCATCATCTAGACAAACATCAGGTTCCTCACAGCAAGTTGCTGAGAGACGTGCTCTATTAGATGACAGACTATCTAATTATAGGCAAGAAAAGTTGAAGCGATGTCTATAGATACCAGCAGATTCACATATGATTACCATAGCCCAAAGTGACTTGGATATCAAGAGAAAACTTGTTGAGTAAATGGACAATGTGGATACAAAGTACCATGAAAACATGGCCAAGCTGTCTTCTAGTATGGAGAAACTATCAGAATCCATTTCTGATGGCTTTTTCTTGCTACGAGGCTTACTTCTACCACATCCGCCATTGTACCAACATCCATGCATGTACCACCTGCCTATTGCCCTCCTCGTGTACCACAAACGGCCCCCACTCCTCATCCGCCAATGCCTTCCACACAACAGGCACCAGCATTTTGGCAGCAGCAATTGCCTTCAGGTGAAACAGGTCAGCCAGGTGATGAATATTCATCCCAGTACTTGTTTGACAAAGACCGTTCATGATTTTTTGTCATTTTTGTTAGTCTTTAGCTGAAACTGATCAGCCAGGTGATGAATATTCAATCCAGTACTTGTTTGACATAGTCTAGAGAGCATTATAGTGATTTTGTGTATACTTTTATGGACCCTTTTAAATTTGTGATCAATTAATAGAATCTAATGGCTCGTGATTATCATACAGAGTTACATAAATTTGAATTAATTTCTATATTAATTGAAATCAACTGTATAGTTGTGATTGATATCATAACGCAATGCAATGGATAAGGAAGAGCATTTAATTGAGAATAAAACAAACTAACTCAATGACATGATGTGTATGATACATGCAAACTAATGCTTATACCATCAAGTGCATGTGATATGAAGCTGTATACAGTACAGTCTGTACAGCAGAAATAAAGAAATGAACCTTGCTAAGGGTCAAAATATTTTGTGAGGATTCTCCTCACTTTCTTGCCTGCTGACTCATTTCCCTCATTTGCATACCCTCGGGATTCTGTTCCTGGCTGGAAATCACGATCATATATATAGTTGATTGTTGTTCTGACTTTATCTTCTCTATAACAGTTTCATGATTTAGCTCACAGAAGTTATGTAGAACAAAGCAAGCATATGTAACAAATGGAAGTTCTTCAATGTTAATATCCATTGCTCTTTTTAATGCACCAAATCTTGCCTTTAGCCTTCCGAAGGCACATTCAATAATGTTCCTGGCACTGCAAATATTGAGTCCAAAATACTGTTCTTGTCGATTTTTCCCACCATTTGTGTATTCCTTCATTAAGAAGGGCATTAGTGGATAAGCTGCATGGGTCACCTAGAAGAAATACAGGAATTGGGTCTTCTTCTTCAAGAACACACCTTGGACGTGGTGGTATCATCCCTGTTTTCAGCATGTCACACAACTTCGAATTTGAAAACACTCTCGCATCATGCACACAACCTGGCCACTTAACCACAACGTCCATAAAGCAATATCTAGAATCACAACAGGCTTGCACTTTCAAGGAATTTCGTCCTTTGCAATTATAATATATAGTCTATTGAATTAGTTCTGCATGCCATTGGGCTGTTTTATCTCAATGTGTGTGCCGTCGATGGCACCAAGACATTGAGGTATGCGGAACGCAGAAAAAAATTTGAAACTTTTTCGTTCACATCATGCATCTTCTGTCATGGAAGCCTTTAAGTTATGGCATGTGTGACTCTTAAATTCTTATAATGACTGCAGTCGATGAAGTGATATTCCAAAGGCATTTGCTGTTTTTCTAAGTCTTCCTTCATCAGATAAATAATATAGTGTAACAGCCACCTGTGTCTTAACATCAATTGCTCTTGGCATATTGGCGTCCATCCTCTGGATGAAAGGCCATATAACTCAGAGCAAAGCTTCATGAAGTTTTCCTTCCTCATTCTAAAATTCTCTTTCCATTCTTCTGGAACAATCTTGGACAAAATTATCCCACCTACTGTGGCTTCTTCCAGGTCTCACCCAAAGAGGGGGGAAAACCAAATCATTATTGATTGAAGTTGTACAAGTCAAGAAATTAGAAAGTATAATTAAAGTTACATGATTACAGTATGGACCCTAGACACATGGTTCCAGAACAAACAATAGAGCTGTGTAGAGGCTGGGCATGGCAAGGGCTGAAGTACATGTGTTACATGCATACATAATGAACTTAGACAAGTAGACTAAACTATATATATATATATAAATGTTGATGTGTAGAGCCAAATATACAAGACTACATGTGTTGAGTTACTGAAGTAGTGGCCGAGATGCATTCCAGGTTTCAAACTGTCTGGCGTTGAAGATGACTTGGGACCCAGCTATGGCTGCCTTTGCCGCCTGATCTAGGAGGCGTGTCACGGCTGACTTAGACATGTCACGTAGGAGCTGCCGTAAGGATATCCTAGTTCCGGGTAGCCAGTGACCTATAGGGATCCAATTTCAACGGTGATGAGGCTTGATCTGAATCCCCGAGAATCCAGATCACTTAAGGCTAGTTGGTAGTTCGGCTTATCTTCCTTACGTTGTTTGGCATTTAATAATACAGTATAAGGCTTTCTGGCGAGTTGAAACAGATCCTAGCCCTTGTAGGTCCAGCAGACATAAGCAATTGAGATAAGCGATATATCTACGTTGATAATACAGCTAGCGCACTGTAACAATTGGCAATGATATAAGTAAGCTGAGAAGCAGCAATAAAACTACACAGGAGAGAGACATTCATTGCAGCTGCTTCAGTGTTACTAGGCCCCTTTGTTAAATAGACTCTGACAAACGAACACGGGCGCATGTACTTCGCTAAAACGTTAACAGTGCCGCGCTTTCTGTTCAGGATCTCCTCCGCGTCTATTGGTGTACGTATAGCGACGCGGTGGTATAAACGTCCGGTCGAATGGTTGATAAAGCCAAGTTCATTGGGCAACTTGGCTTCAGTGCATCCCACTGTTATAGCTAGTTTTGAAGATTAGATGAAGATTAAAAGCTTCTACATTTGCGGAAGTGGAGTCTTGTTAAACTTCTTCCTCTTATGACCTTATAGAGCATGTCTCGCATGTGTACTGCACTCGCTGTATGCAAAGATAATAGAAAACGTAGGCGTATCCATGCAGGGGGGGGGGGGTGCCCAGGGTGCTCAAGCACCCCCCTGAGGCTCAGGAGCCTTACCTTCAGTGCATGATTACTCAGTGAAACTATTAGTAATAAGTGGCAGTTTGAGAGCTAGATGTTTCACACAAAATCATACTATGGGTAGTATTAGTCAATATTCGGCTGCAGCTATGAAAGTAGCAAAGTGTCCATTTTCACTATTGTATCCCTTCGTTTAAGCATATAAACTATATATATAGATATATATATTATATATACATGGAAAAGAGGACGCCCCCTGACATGGGACGTAACCTGTTGGGATACTTTTGCCCCTTTGTATACCTCAATTGCAGCATCAGGGGCAGGTGCAACTGCAAATCGTGCAGAAACCAGGAAACTGAGTCTCTACAGTGAACTATCTCGCACCCACTATTTCGTCCCCATTGGTATAGAGACCCTTGGTGCTTTTGGTGATGAGGCCCTGTCCTTCTTAAAAGAATTAGGGCATTTAATGCAGGTCAAATCTTTAGAAACTCAATCCTACCATTTTTTGTGTCAAAGAATCAGTATTATCATACAAAGGTTTAATTCTGTAGCAATTTTGTCTTGTAGTAAGGTGTAGATCTAGGTTAAACTTTTTTCTCTTAATTTGTTCATGTTATTTGTATTTATATAGTACTCCACTGTATGTCTTTATCACTTTCAATTAATAATTATGTTGGTAATATATATATACATATATATATATATATATATATATATATATATATATATAATTTAATTTCTGTACTTATATGGGCCCACAAGCATTCATTTTCATTTCATGCTTCTTTTCCCCACCGCATGAAGTACCATTCTCTTGGCTTAAGTTACCCCATGCATGTTTTTATAATCTCTCTTGTCTTTATTGTCACAATACACTTATGTAATATGTACCTTCCTTCAGGCTACACCAAATTATGGTGTTAGTCCTTCAGTCACCACCAGTGACTGTAAAGTTGCAATAATAATAATAATAATAATAATTATAATAATAATAATTATGTATATATAATAATAATATTACTTCTCGCATAATAATAATAAAGAAACTAGCACACGAACCTGGCGGCCATTTTGATGACGTCATAGGGTAGTTTGTGCAACATCCTCTATGTCTGTATAACAGTCTCTGTTCATTTGATAATTGATTCTAAGTTTAATTAATAATATTTATGTCACTTTAAGAGAAAATATGCAGCACTAAAAATTTGTGGGGGCAGTAAGAACCTCCCTGAGCTAAATCCTGGATACGCCCCTAAGAAAAGATATGTTGTACAAAAATTCAACGAGAAATTAGCTCCTTGGATCTTTGAACGGGGACGATGTCGCATCGTGTACTTCATCTCTCACGTTGTACCAGAAGAAAAGCGTCCTTGTCCAAATACCTCGCCTGTCAGTATTTGCGGTGGTCTTCGAACTCGTCTTATCTAGGGAAAGCCAGTCTGAGAGAAAGGGGAAGGAAAGAAGAAGGCCGATCAACTTCTACTCCGGAGAGATTTGAAGCAGACGACATTGACCCGTATGGTCATCCACGACTCCCTCTTCGAGGCTACTACGAGGTCGACAAATGCGACACGCGAAGAGAATGGGTAGAGCGTTTTGCAGGAGCTAGATTACACCAGCTGGGTCAGTGGTGGGACGGGGAAGGCGAGGACGACTCTCGCTCCACTCTCCAGCTAAAGGGAAACTTGGAGAATGTTATTGGGCTTGCAAAGGTTCCAGTAGGCGTGGCGGGACCGCTGTTAATACACGGAGAAGACGTGAATGGATACGAATTGCTACCAATGGCGACAACCGAAGGAGCTCTCATAGCTTCGGCCACGCGTGGTGCTACCGCGCTGACGCGCTCTGGAGGAGTATGGGCGGTTTCTCAACAGCAGAAGATTTCCCGAGCACCCGTCTTCTATCTCAGAACAGGTAGAGAAGCTACTGTTCTTCTAGATTGGCTCGAATCGAACCAAACACGCCTTCAGTCCCAAATCGAGGAGTACAGCCAGCACGCGAAACTACTGCGATTGGAAGGGCAGCAGTGTGGAAAGATGCTCACAGTACAATTTGTGTACACAACTGGTGATGCTGCCGGGCAAAACATGACTACGAGTGTCACTTGGCATGCGTGCAGGTGGGCACTGGAGCAGATTAAGAAGGAGCTACCTCACATTGAAGTGGAGGACTTTGTCATTGAGGGCAATCGTACTGGTGACAAAAAAGCGGCACACAGTCATTTTTTGCAGACGCGAGGGATAGCGGCACAAGCTGAGACTTGGATTCCAGAGTCAGTGCTGAAATCTGTACTGAAGGTAACATGTTATGCACTCACTGACTTGCATGTAGAGTGGAACCTCTAATCCGACACATTATAATGATTCCACATTCTCCCCAATCTGACCATAATATTATTCCGAGGTAGACCCCTACGTGCAGCCAGCACAGAAAACCATCGAGTAGCCTAAGGGTAGGGTATCACGGGATGGAGGCTATTTTTAGCCATTACGTGATAGCTTAAACAGCGTCATCAGGAAGTGTGTGCAAAATTCCGAAATTACTGTGCAGGTTTGTTTGCCATCTGTTGACCACACCATCCAATTGCAAACAACTTGGTGGCTGACAGTGTAAATGCAAACAAGTTACTAACTTCTGTATTCCAACCTTAAAAATGTCTTGAAGAAGCTAATCAGTGCTCAATTTCAAAGTAGAGATGATAGCACAAAATATAACAAAAAAATATAAATAAAAAATACATCATCAAAAAGCTAAAAACATGCTGTTTTCCATGCTTAGCCTAGGAAAAAAAAATATTAAATGAAATTTATTGATGACATGAGACAGAGCCCTGTGTGTGAAGAGCGGCCATTATTAGGCTTCACGACCAATAATGGCCCACCCAAGTGTCCCTGAAGAACTCTTTCAAATTGTATCTTCGCTTATATGCAATGTGAGTCATTGGATTCTATGTTCAATTATAGATAATATGTGGCCCTAACTGGAATGCTAGTAAATTATTCTTCAGCTTCATCTGTTGCTTCTCTACAATGAAAGACCCTTAGGTGTCCCTAACTCCCCATATTACTCTACATATAGAGCTGCTTGATAATCCAACAACCTCTGTATTCTGACCTATTTACTGCCCAAGTGTGTGGGATTATAGAGGTACGTTCTACTGTATAGGTAAACTCCCTGAACTGAACACCCTTGGAACCAATGACAAGTTTATAGGCCAGGAGTTTAATAATTAAGACAATCGAATGTCACTTTAAATTTACATTAATGTAATTTTTTCCCTTCATTTTCAGCTTGATTCTCAAACACTTCTGAAAGCCTACCACACAGTCATAGCAGGTGGTATCACAGCAGGTGTAGTGTCAGCCAACATCAACGTCTCCAATGTGATTGCTGCTGTTTTCACGGCAACGGGTCAGGACATAGCAAGCACGATTGAATCTTCCGTGAGTTTATTTCACATGATCCCATATAAAAAGCGAACTCAAGCACTGTCTGAAGATTTCACTCCGCCCAAGCAAGCAGCTGTGCTGGATGTGATGGATAGAGAAGGAGGAGTGTACGCTGCGTTATCCCTCCCAAGCATTTTGGCAGGAACAGTTGGTGGAGGCACCGGGTTAGCCACTCAAAAGGAATGTCTGGAGATAATGAACTGCTATGGGAAGGTTAGAACAGCTATTTTTGGTAATGTGTGGTGCAAAGTGTGGGTACTGATTGTCACGCAACTTAATTCACCGAAATATAAGTCTAACGAACATTGACAGTCATTGTAGAGTAATTTCCAGCACTTGTG
>CAUJGJ010000185.1:5234491-5246991 GCA_963170055.1 Halisarca cf. caerulea | reverse complement strand
TACTATCATTGAAAACCACACACGTGATAGTTGTACTTTATGCTGCTGTAGCACACCAAGGCAGGATACAGCTATTATGTGTCATGGTGAAGCAAAACACTGCAAATGTGCCAATTGACAGCTATTAATTAATGAGGCATGAATGGGTTTTGGCTGGGCAGGTGATTGACAAGACCCTTGACCTGGGCTACATCAGAGTAGCTGGGCTATATATACATCGTGGATGTAAGCCAGCGGTACTCTTTGATCCACCTGACTTTTGCCCCCGCACCATGACACATTGTCAGGTACAGGTCACATGAAATCACATGAGCATCAGATGAAAACTGCCCAGTCACACAAATAATGCCACATACGTAAAAGTCACACAATTACATAAATATCACATGAAAGATGCACAGAGTCCAATATGCAGATGACACAACAAGCTACTATGTAAATCACATGGATGTCACATGGTGCTTTGAAATCACATGAATGTCATATGATGCTTTGTAGTATGACAGGTTTATCAAAGGTACTCACATGTGCTGTTTCTTTTACAACTGTAGGAATTGCCATGAAAGAGAAATCCAGCTGGCAATGTCAGAAGAGGAGAAACTGAAGAAGTACATGTTGGAGGTTTACCAGGTTTTGAGGGATCCTGAAAAAGTGAATTATTCCTCTTCCTGTGACTGTTGCTGTTTTCTATTAATTGTTTGTTGTGGCAGAGAGCAGATTGTTTGTATAGGGCAATATTGTTGTTGTTTACATGGTGGGCTTTGATTGATGATTATTTTTGTTGAATTACGTACATAAATATAATGTTTAAATGTTTCTTTAATTATGAATATTGAATGTTTTCTGTCAGCTACAGCCCTAAACTGTTTTGTTTGCTGTTGTCGACTCCATGTCACTGTGTCTATATAGTATGATGAGGTCGTACTTAAAATGCTTCACCTTATCTGCAATATTTACAAAGTCACATGGATGTCATATGACTCCCACACTGTATAGTTTTCACTACTTATATACTGTATATACGTAACCTTCCACTCTGGCACATCTATATGTGGTTTAGGAGGTGTATGCCTTTGCAATGGAGATGCTGACCAAAGAGAAGTTCCGTCACATTAGTACAGAGAATGATGTATCAGTTTGGACAGAGAGTGATCTTAAAGTGAGTGGATATCGCGTGTGTTACAGCTTGAAATATTCCTCTTATGCTGCAAACAATGGAGTTACTGTAATGGTATTGTATACCATTTAGACGCTAATTTTCAGGGGACTTAATTTTCACAGATTTTGCGAATGAGCCTGCATTCGAGAGAATTCAATTGCAGATATTTGGTTAGATGCATACATAGAATGTTTGTCTAAGATATAGTAGGGACTGGTCCATTCACAACTAAAATTGTGAATTACAGCCAAGTTGTTCATTCACAAAATACGTATATACCCCACCCCCCCACCCCTGAAAATTAGCACCTATATGGTACTCTAATCTGGCATGTTTTTCAAGCCCCTTTGAGTGTCAGAATAGAGGTGTTCACTGTAGATATGTGTATCAGACACTACTGTTCTTTACAGACTGTGTTGAGTGGAATGGCAGACATCCACTCAGTATACTGGAGTAGGGAGAGTGAGCTGGATAGTTTTCAGTGGCTGGAAGTCATGTCAGGGGAGAGGATGGTTCTGCTCAGTCCACTGTGGAAGGCCCTACTCAAACATGCGGCAACTGAGTTTCCCGACATGTGGACAAATGACAGGTGATTGAAGGCCCTGAAGCAAAAATCTCACACAATTGAGCACCCAAAATGTCACTGTAGAATCTTGATCGTTAAGACAAACACTTCATAGATAATTTTATGCATAACAAACTATAGTTTCCTAGCCCTGTTTGGTTTGCTGTAATACTGTACATATAATATCATATCCTGCTAAGAACTTCTGATACTGAGAACAGTTTTATGGGTCCCTGAAGTTCATCTAAATGAGATTTGACCGTGTATTTTAAACGTTGCTAGGGATAAAGACTTTAGTTACGGTTATGGACTTGGTAGCAGTCATTAATGTAGAGATGGGCTAAAACAAAATAGCTGCCCAAATTTAGGTCTAAACATATTGTTGGTGGAAACTCACTTTTTCCTTGTTCTAAATATAATAGAATCCTCCTTCAGAATCCTTTGTAAAATTCCTGTATGTGGGAAAAATATCTTCACTAGAATATGTGTACCTTGTATTTCCAGAGTTGCCTTCATGTCCTTGGCTATTGACCGCATTCCCGACATCTGGCAAGTTCTGGAAGACTTTCCACAGACACTCATCCACAACGACTGCAACCCGAGGAATATCTGCCTCAGGAAAGACATGAGTACAAGTGAGTGTCCCAATACTGTTTATGCTGTTGTTTATGCCTTTGTTTTTATTGTATTGTTGTTACTATTATTATTGTTGTTACTATTATTGTTATTGCTGCTGTTGTTGTTATTGTTGTTGTTGTTATTGTTGTTGTACATTGTATTTACTTATATGAGAAGTAGCTCAAGACATGTGTGTTATACCAGATACATGCAGAAGTACAGCACTTCCGTAGTGAAAGCTATTTTAGTACAGTGTATATTATGGTGGAAATATGTACACATGACTGTGAAAATTATGTATGTGAAAATCATTACAACCACTATAGTGGGGACACCTCTGTAGTGAGGACACCTCTGTAGTGAGGACACCTCTATAGTGAGGACACCTCTGTAGCGAGGACACCTCTGTAGTGAGGACACCTCTGTAGTGAAGACACCTCTGTAGCCAGGACACCTCTGTAGTGAGGACACCTCTGTAGTGAAGACACCTCTGTAGCCAGGACACCTCTGTAGTGAGGACACCTCTGTAGTGAAGACACCTCTGTAGTGAGGACACCTCTGTAGTGAAGACTCCTCTGTAGCGAGGACACCTCTGTAGCGAGGACACCTGTGTAGTGAGGACACCTCTGTAGCGAGGACACCTCTGTAGTGAGGACACCTCTGTAGTGAGGACACCTCTGTAGTGAGGACACCTCTGTAGTGAAGACACCTCTGTAGCGAGGACACCTCTGTAGTGAAGACACCTCTGTAGTGAAGACACCTCTGTAGTGAAGACACGTCTGTAGCGAGGACACCTCTGTAGTGAGGACACCTCTGTAGTGAAGACACCTCTGTAGCGAGGACACCTCTGTAGCAAGGACACCTCTGTAGTGAGGACACCTCTGTAGCGAGGACACCTCTGTAGTGAGGACACCTCTGTAGTGAGGACACCTCTGTAGCGAGGACACCTCTGTAGCGAGGACACCTCTGTAGTGAAGACACCTCTGTAGTGGGGACACCTCTGTAGTAAGGACACCTCTGTAGTGAAGACACCTCTGTAGTGAGGACACCTCTGTAATGAAGACACCTCTGTAGTGAGGACACCTCTGTAATGAAGACTCCTCTGTTGCGAGGACACCTCTGTAGTGAGGACACCTCTGTAGCCAGGACACCTCTGTAGTGAGGACACCTCTGTAGCGAGGACACCTCTGTAGCGAGGACACCTCTGTAGCGAGGACACCTCTGTAGCGAGGACACCTCTTTAGTGAGGACACCTCTGTAGCGAGGACACCTCTGTAGTGAAGACACCTCTGTAGTGAAGACACCTCTGTAGTGAGGACACCTCTGTAGTGAGGACACCTCTGTAGCGAGGACACCTCTGTAGCGAGGACACCTCTGTAGTGAGGACACCTCTGTATTGAGGACACCTCTGTAGTGAGGACACCTCCGTAGTGAAGACACCTCTGTAGCGAGGACACCTCTGTAGTGAGGACACCTCTGTAGCGAGGACACCTCTGTAGTGAGGACACCTCTGTAGCGAGGACACCTCTGTAGTGAGGAACCTCTGTAGTGAGGACACCTCTGTAATGAGGACACCTCTGTTTGTGTAAGTACGTACTTGTGTGTTAATGGAGTAGATTTCTCATCTTTTTCACATTTAATTTAGTTTTGTGCTATTATCTGAGGTATGCATCTTGTGTTAAAGCTATCTGCGCCAATCTCTGTTCGCAGGTGATCCATCAGAGAACCAGCATCTGTGTATCTATGACTGGGAACTGGCCACAAAATCAGTTCCCCAGAGAGATATTGCCGAGTTCCTCTTGTTCACGTGTTCCCCTGAGACTAGTGTAGAGGAGATGTTGACTCTCCTAAGGTATTACAAGGATCAACTTGAATTCACAACCAATCAAATCTTTGAGTGGGACAAGTTCGTTTTGCACATGATTTTAGATTGTCTTTGTGTGTGTGTGTGTGTGTGTGTGTGTGTGTGTGTGAGTGTGTGTGTGTGTGTGTGTGTGAGTGTGTGTGTGTGTTCTGGATTCCTTGCTTTATCCACAATATTATCCAGTAGTGTGCAGATAAGTGACACCGGACTGTATTCTGATGTACGTGTGTGGTGCATGTGGTTTGTGTGTTTCGTGGGTGTACTGTATATACATGGCATTGCTGTGCTGTTCTGTATACTGTACATACTGTCTGTATTCTGACAGGTTCGTTGATGTGTACGACATGGCAGCTTTGGAGTTTGTGATGAATCGCCTGCTCCAGTACACAATGGCTCATACATACAAGGACTATCGCTTCCTACAGCGAGTTACTGATACTTTCTTCAAGTACATCGAGCAGAGAAAGGCACAAGGAGGTTTCAAGATGTTCACAGACTGAGAATCTGCAACTTTTTTCATGATTGAATTGCTCCCTTTTACTTTAAAGGCACTATTTTTGGTGGATCTTAAATTTAGCTAATTTATCCATCTATATAATAATAAAGTATTATGATGATATTGCTGAAGTTAGCTCCTGCTAAAATATTAGTACTTACCAAAATTTGGATTAATTAATGTTTATTCATGCAACAGATTACGTAAATGCTAAATTTATATACTGTAATATTATAGTACCTGCTAAGTTAGAGTGCCCTTAATGCATGTATAATCTATATTTCTCATAATAATAAATTTCCCATGCAATTTTATAATATAATTTCAATATTAATCTATAATTTAGAATTAAAGATGGCCATGCACAATCCTGAACTTACATGGTCAACTGCAAATGTGCCTAATTTAATTTTAATTTATTAAATAATTGTAAAGTTCATAATTAATAATATACACGATTATATTTATTACATGTCATAACACATGACATTGCCAACCATGTACTGCACACATGCTGGCTGCATGCATGCTTATTATACTAAATAATATATTATGCTGTATCCATTATATAATAAATTATAATATGTACTATAAACATACACATGTGGCACATACAGTTTTATATAATTATTGGAATCCTGGCCATATATATGCAGGCCTAGGATCTACATGCTGGATATAGTCTCATTACGAACTGTATGCACACACAGTTATCAAATAAAATCATGCATGCATGCTTCGGTTGTGCCATGTAGTCATGTATACACTTCCTCTGAGTACGGTGAGGTCCAAGCAGTGCATGTCTGCTTAATTCGGGGATCCAAATCGCTTCAGCCGAGCTCTTCAAAGGAATGGTAGAAGATGGTCAGGTGGTATAGCATCAGAAACAAGTTTACATGTGTTATAGTTCCTTGAACAGGGTTTTAGCTAAAGCTGGGTAGCAGGGCGGGGTGCTTTCATTCTCCCCACCCTGCTTTCATTCTCCCCACCCTGCTTTCATTCTCCCCACCCTGCTTTAATTCTCCCCACCCTGCTTTCATTCTTCCCCACCCTGCTTTAATTCTCCCTAAGTACCCTGTATGGAATCAACTGCCCATTTTACTGCAATATTGTTTAATATTGTAGCCACTTGCTTGAAATCATGGGGGATTATGGGTACAAGGGCAGAAATCCACCACTTAGTGCATGGATTAGTTAATTTTGCTTTACATTGACTTGGATAAAAAGTTGTGGCGGATTGTGACAAGAATTCACTGTACCCTACCCTGCTATAGTGAAATTCGGGCTAGAATGTTAACACTGTCATATACATACATTAATAATACTACAAACAAGTATAGTTGAAATTGCAATGTCGAGATATACAATACATAGTCATAGGTATGGATAGATTTATATACACATGCACACACACACATGCGCGTGCATGTATGCACGCCTGCATCACATAATTTTAGTACACGCACGCACACACACACACACACACACACACACACAAACACACATACACACACACACACACACGCACGCACGCACACACACACAAACACACACACACAGAGTAGGTGTGTACAACCACAAATATACATGATGATATAAAAGATACAAATACAATATATATATATAGTATGTATCATAAATAATTCATTACTAATCATTAATCAAAAACGTTTTTGGATCGATCTCCATTGTGTAGTTTTTGATGTTTTGCTTTCAATTGTAACACTAATCTGTTATAATAGTGTGTATATTATTATTTTGAATTATTATTAATAATAGCAACAAAAAAATCACACACACACACACACACACACACACACACACACACACACACACACACACACACACACACACACACACACACACACACACACACACACACACACACACACACACACACGCACACACACACACATGCACACACATGTACACAAACTGAAGATCATTACTTACATGTACAAACCAAATACTATTCTACATGTACATAGTCACATACAATCAGATACCGTACGCTCGGAAATTTTCGCGGTACTAAACTTTCGCGGTTTTCGTGGTACTGCACGGCATCCGCTAAAAATTAAATCCGCGAAAATCCTATACGACCCTTTATGTTCAGCGCTATGCACAGGAGTCTTAGCAAAGAACAAAGAAGCAGGAGTGTTGAACGTTTCGTGTATCCCGTGCGTTTTCTCGTCCGTTATGTCGATCAAGTATTCTTTACCCCCATCAGACGCTCCATATCTGACTAAAATCTGTAAGGCAGCTGGAGAAGATCAAATGCAACAATTTGCACTTGTATTGATAACCGTTCCACGGACTAACAACCACGCTAACAAACAGAGCAGCCATTTTTCAGTACATAATTTATATAGGATTACATATTGTTGAGCATCTAAGATCCGCGAATTTGCAATTCTGCATCCGCGAATAATTAAATTTTAGTACCGCGAAAATCCTCAAGTGTTGCGTCCGCGAAAATTTAGTACACGCACGCACACACACACACACACACACACACACACACACACACAAACACACATACACACACACACACACACACACACACACGCACGCACACACACACAAACACACACACACAGAGTAGGTGTGTACAACCACAAATATACATGATGATATAAAAGATACAAATACAATATATATATATAGTATGTATCATAAATAATTCATTACTAATCATTAATCAAAAACGTTTTTGGATCGATCTCCATTGTGTAGTTTTTGATGTTTTGCTTTCAATTGTAACACTAATCTGTTATAATAGTGTGTATATTATTATTTTGAATTATTATTAATAATAGCAACAAAAAAATCACAAAGCATACAAAACTATTTAGAATATCTACCTAATTTCTGTGGCTGTTGATGTTGTGATCTTTCATAATACTTATGTTGTGATCTTTCATAATTCTTTTTCAGTTTTTGTTCTTTATAGGCTCTGAAAGTGCTTTCTCCGTGCCGCAATGCTGCCAGTAAAATCTTAATAATTAGAATGGTGATTATTAGAATATCTGGCTTAATTCAAACATGGATGAATGTACCATTCCAAATGTATGGAATACATAATATGTGATTGGCTATTTAGAACATATTATAGACGTCACCCGCCTCTCGCGGCGGGTGACGTCAGTCCCTAAAATGGCCGCGCGAGAATGGGTCGGCTCATAGACCCTCAATTCCAGGGTCTATGGTCGGCTACGCCAGACTATTGAATCCTATAGCGCTGCGTAACTATAGACCTTATAGAGCGTGTCTCGCGTGTGTACTGCACTTGCTCAAAGATAATAGAAAAGATATGTTGTACAAAAGTTCAACGAGAAATTAGCTCCTTGGATCTTAGAACGGGGACTATGTCGCATTGTGTACTTCATCTCTCACGTTGCACCGGAAGAAAAGCGTCTTTGTCCAAATACCTCGCCTGTCGGTATTCGCGGTGGTCTTCGAACTCGTCTTATCTAGGGAAAGCCAGAGAAAGGCGAAGGAAAGAAGAACGAGCAACTTCAACTCCGGAGAGATTTGAAGCAGACGACATTGACCCGTATGGTCATCCACGACTCCCTCTTCGAGGCTACTACGAGGTCGACAAATGCGACACGCGAAGAGAATGGGTAGAGCGTTTTGCAGGAGCTAAATTACACCAGCTGGGTCTAGTCTCGCGTAGCCAGCCCCTTTTTCCTGTTCTCTGCACTTCCGTTTGAGGGAAAAAGGGTCTGGGACATAACGCCTGCTTTTTTGGCGCAGAGCGCCCAGGATTCTGGGCGCTAATTGTTAATTGACCCCCTTGATCTTGCCGTGGACAGGATATTGTCCAATCGACACCTCATGAACATTGGCAAACAAAATGGCGGGGGTAGAAGCTAGTCTTTGCGACGCTAAAGTATTTTGGAGGGTTACGTTGAGGAGGCGGCGCAATCGCTAGGATTTAAAGACATCGAGCTCCAGGAAACGAATTTGATCATATTACCGAAGGAAGCGCTACCAACAGGCTCCGAAAAGTCCGTTATTTTTGACCTGCTTTCCTTTGCTCCACCTGAACAGAAACGCTGTATGTATGTGTGATGTTAATGTGTGTGTGTGTGTGTGTGTGTGTGTGTGTGTGTGTGTGTGTGTGTGTGTGTGTACTGTGTGTGTGTGTGTGTGTGTCTGTGTGTGTGTGTGTGTGTGTGTGTGTGTGTACTGTGTGTGTGTGTGTGTGTGTGTGTGTGTGTGTACTGTGTGTGTGTGTGTGTGTGTGTGTGTGTGTGTGTGTGTGTGTGTTGTATTAGAATTAAAGAACAGATGTTGACCAGACTACCATCATAAATTTTAGATTTGACAATTTCAGTTTTACTTCAACTTTTTAGAGAGTATATACATAAACAATGCTTTCAAAGTTTTATTTCAATTGTTATTTCAGAATATTTTTTGACCTCCTTTTCTTTGCTCTACCTGAACAGAAACGCTGTGTGTGTGTATGTGTGTGTGTGTGTGTACTGTGTGTGTGTGTGTGTGTGTGTGTGTGTGTGTGTGTGTGCGTGCGTGTGTGGTGTTGGTAGCCCTAAAATGAATGCGTAATGTCAATGCAAAGGTTGTTTATGCTCTATAATGCAAAATTCAGTATGAGTTTAATCAAATGAAGCACAAATTTAAAGCTGTTTCTAACGACATTTAATGACCATAGATGTACAAAAGAATTTTCATTTTGCACAAATTAACCTTTTTGTGTAGTAGAAAGAGAAGAAACCCAAACAAGACTGTTCCAATATACATGCGTGCATGCACACTTACACACCACATACACACACACACACACACACACACACACACACACATACACACACACACACACACACACACATAGTGTTGGAAATTGTCCGACCATTTTGGCATTTTGTGTTATTCAAAATACTTGGATCAGATATTTGTCTACGCACAACATCAATAGTGCAAGACTCTCCTGCTGTGACATCTAATAAAGGATTTTATAAAGTAGAATCAATATTATTCTGTGATAACACAATTGAAATAAAAGTTAAAAAGTATGGCTTATGTATATACTTTCTAAAAAGTCGAAGCAAAACTGAAATTGTCAAATCGAAAATTTACATATGATACACACACACTGACACACACACACACACACACACACACACACACACACACACACAGCGCGTGCACACACACACACACACAAATGTGCGTGTGCACACACACACACACACATGTGTGCGCGCACACACTCACACACACACACACACACACACACACACACACTATACACACACACACACACACACACACACACACACACACACACACACATACACACACACACACACACACACACACACACACAGTACATACACCACACATACACACAACGTTTCTGTTCAGGTGGAGCAAAGGAAAGCAGGTCAAGAATAACGGACTTCCCGAAGCCTTTTGGTAGCGCTTCCATATGATCAAATTCGTTTCCTGGAGCTCGATGTCTTTAAATCCTAGCGATTGCGCCGCCTCCTCAACGTAACCCTCCAAAATACTTTAGCGTCGCAAAGACTAGCTTCTACCCCCGCCATTTTGTTTGCCAATGATCATGAGGTGTCGATTGGACAATATCCTGTCTACGGCGAGATCAAAGGGGTCAATTAACAATTAGCGCCCAGAATCCTGGGCGCTCTGCGCCAAAAAAGCAGGCGTTATGTCCCAGACCCTTTTTCCCTCAAACGGAAGTGCAGAGAACAGGAAAAAGGGGCTGGCTACGCGAGACTAAGCTGGGTCAGTGGTGGGACGGGGAAGGCGAGGACGACTCTCGCTCCACTCTCCAGCTAAAGGGAAACTTGGAGAATGTTATTGGGCTTGCAAAGGTTCCAGTAGGCGTGGCAGGACCGCTGCTAATACACGGAGAAGACGTGAATGGATACGAATTGCTACCAATGGCGACAACCGAAGGAGCTCTCATAGCTTCGGCCACGCGTGGTGCTACCGCGCTGACGCGCTCTGGAGGAGTATGGGCGGTTTCTCAACAGCAGAAGATTTCCCGAGCTCCCGTCTTCTATCTCAGAACAGGTAGAGAAGCTACCGTTCTTCTAGATTGGCTCGAATCGAACCAAACTCGCCTTCAGTCCCAAATCGAGGAGTACAGCCAGCACGCGAAACTACTGCGATTGGAAGGACAGCAGTGTGGAAAGATGCTCACAGTACAATTTGTGTACACAACTGGTGATGCTGCCGGGCAAAACATGACTACGAGTGTCACTTGGCATGCGTGCAGGTGGGCACTGGAGCAGATTAAGAAGGAGCTACCTCACATTGAAGTGGAGGACTTTGTCATCGAGGGCAATCGTACTGGTGACAAAAAAGCGGCACACAGTCATTTCTTGCAGACGCGAGGGATAGCGGCACAAGCTGAGACTTGGATTCCAGAGTCAGTGCTGAAATCTGTACTGAAGGTACCATGTTATGCACTCACTGATAACTTGCATGTAGAGTGGAACCTCTAATCCGACACATTATAATGATTCCACGTTCTCCCAATCTGACCATATTCCAAGGTACGTGCAGCCAGCACAGAAAACCATATAGAGCTTCTTGATAATCCAACAACCTCTGTATTCTGACCTATAGTGTTTGCTGTCCAAGTATGTCAGATTATAGGGGTACGTTCTACTGTATAAGTAAACTCCCTGAACTGAACACCCTTGGAACCAATGACAAGTTTAGAGGCCAGGGATTTAATAAGACAATCGAATGTCACTTTAATGTTGCTTTTTTCCCTTCATTTTCAGCTTGATTCTCAAACACTTCTGAAAGCCTACCACACAGTCATAGCAGGTGGTATCACAGCAGGTGTAGTGTCAGCCAACATCAACGTCTCCAATGTGATTGCTGCTGTTTTCACGGCAACGGGTCAGGACATAGCAAGCACGATTGAATCTTCTGTGAGTTTATTTCACATGATCCCATACAAAAAACGAACTCAAGCACTGTCTGAAGATTTCACTCTGGCCGGGCAAGCAGCTGTACTGGATGTGATGGATAGAGAGGGAGGAGTGTATGCTGCGTTATCCCTCCCAAGCATTTTGGCAGGAACAGTTGGTGGAGGCACCGGGTTAGCCACTCAAAAGGAATGTCTGGAGATAATGAACTGCTATGGGAAGGTTAGAACAGCTATTTTTGGTAATGTGTGGTGCGAAATGTGGGTACTGATTGTCATGCAACTTAATTCAACGAAATATAAGTCTAACGAACATTGACAGCCATTGTAGAGTAATTTCCAGCACTTGTGCCTTTTACGTGGTTGTTACAAAACAGTGACTAGAATATATACAGGCCCTTGAAATTCAAACTTTCAGTGGTTTGTGTTGGCCTGCATTCAGTATACATAGCTGCATGGGCAAGTGAATCATGTAGATGATTAATATTGTGTATGTATGTATGTGCAAAATCTGGGTCAGTCCTACCTTGAGGTGTAGGGAAAGCCTACCGGCAAATGGAACACCTACTTATCTTTGTCTGGAGACCGTATATATGCAGTACATAGCTATCTCATGCACTCAGCCTTAATAATGTTGACAAGGTGATCTTCGTGCCTGTCATGGATGCTGGGATGAGGTTACCATTTATGTTTGGAATGTTGCTTGAGAAGGTTTGTGCAGTAAAACCTGTCCTGAAGACCATCTATATCTATAAAAGAACCACCTGTCTATAGAGACCACCATAGGCAGGTCCGGAACCATTATTAATATTCTCCTCCACAAAATGATCAACTGTGTATAGAGACCACCATATATAGGCAGGTCCA
>CAUJGJ010000185.1:5219491-5229491 GCA_963170055.1 Halisarca cf. caerulea | reverse complement strand
GCAAAGTCACATGGATGTCACATGACTCCCACACTGTGCTAGTTTTCACTACTTACTGTATATATAACCTTCCACTCTGGTACATTCGTTTGTGGTTTAGGAGGTGTATGCCTTTGCGATGGAGTTGCTGACCAAGGAGAAGTTCCGTCACATGAGTACAGAGAATGACGTGTCAGTTTGGACAGAGAGTGATTTCAAAGTGAGTGGATATCACGTGTGTTGCATGCAGCTTGGATTATTCCTCTTATGCTGCAAGCAATGGAGTAATGGTATTGTATACCGTTCAGTGCTAATTTTCAAGGGACTTAATTTTCAAGAATTTTGCAAATGAGGGTGCATTCACGAGAATTAAATTGCAAGTATTTGGTTAGATATATAGAATGTTTGCCTAGATATACTAGGGACTGGTCCATTCGCACAACTGAAATTGTGAATTGTGAACCAAGTTGTTCATTCACAAAATGTATGCCCCCCCCCCCCCGAAAATTAGCACCTATATCGTACTCTAATCTGGCATGTTTTTCAAGCCCCATTGAGTGTCAGAATATAGAGGTGTTCACTGTAGATATGTGTATCAGATGCTACTGTTCTTTACAGACTGTGTTGAGTGGAATGGCAGACATCCACTCAGTATACTGGAGTAGGGAGAGTGAGCTTGATAGTTTTCAGTGGCTGGAAGTCATGTCAGGGGAGAGGATGGTTCTGCTCAGTCCACTGTGGAAGGCCCTACTCAAACATGCGGCAACTGAGTTTCCCGACATGTGGACAAATGACAGGTGATTGAAGGCCCTGAAGCAAACATCTCACACGATTGAGTACCCAAAATGTCACTTCATAGTTAATTTTATGCATAACAAACTATAGTTTCCGAGCCCTGTTTGGTTTGCTGTAGTACTGTACATGTAGTATCATATCCTGATAAGAAGAACTTCTGATATCAAGAACAATTTTATGGGTCCCCTGAAGTTCATCTAAACGAGATTTGACCGTGTATTTTAAACGTTGCTAGGGATAATGACTTTACTTACTGCTATGGACTGTGGTGGAAGTCCTTAATGTAGAGATGGGCTAAAACAAAATGGCTCCCCAAATTTAGGTCTAAACATATTGTTGGTGGAAACTCACTTTTTCTTGTTCTAAATATAATAGAATCCTCCTTCAGAATCCTTTGTAAAATTCCTGTATGTGGGAAAAATATCTTCACTAGAATATGTGTACCTTGTATTTGCAGAGTTGCCTTCATGTCCTTGGCTATTGACCACATTCCCGACATCTGGCGAGTTCTGGAAGACTTTCCACAGACACTCATCCACAACGACTGCAACCCGAGGAATATCTGCCTCAGGAAAGACATGAGTACAAGTGAGTGTCCCAATACTGTATATGCTGTTGTTTATGCCTTTGTTTTTATTGTATTGTTGTTACTATTATTGTTATTGTTGCTGTTGTTGTTATTGTTGTTGTACATTGTATTTACTTGTATATGAGAAGTAGCTCATGACATGTGTGTTATTCCAGATACATGCAGAAGTACAGCACTTCCGTAGTGAAAGCTATTCTAGTATAGTGTATATTATCATGGAAATATGTACGCATGTGTTAATCATGCAACCACTATAGTGGGGAACCCTCTGTAGTGAGGACACCTCTGTAGTGAGGACACCTCTGTAGTGAGGACACCTCTGTAGTGAGGACACCTCTGTAGTGAGCACACCTCTGTAGCAAGGACACCTCTGTAGCGAGGACACCTCGGTGTTGAGGACACCTCTGTAGCGAGGACACCTCTGTAGTGAGAACACCTCTGTAGTGAGGACACCTCTGTGGTGAGAACACCTCTGTAGTGAGGACACCTCTGTGGTGAGAACACCTCTGTGGTGAGAACACCTCTGCAGTGAGAACACCTCTGTAGTGAGGACACCTCTGTAGTGAGGACACCTCTGTAGTGAGAACACCTCTGTAGTGAGGACACCTCTGTGGTGAGAATACCTCTGTAGTGAGGACACCTCTGTAGTGAGGACACCTCTGTAGTGAGAACACCTCTGTAGTGAGGACACCTCTGTGGTGAGAATACCTCTGTAGTGAGGACACCTCTGTAGTGAGAACACCTCTGTAGTGAGGACACCTCTGTAGTGAGGACACCTCTGTGGTGAGAACACCTCTGTAGTGAGGACACCTCTGTAGTGAAGACACCTCTGTAGTGAGAACACCTCTGTAGTGAGGACACCTCTGTGGTTAGGACACCTCTGTTTGTGTGAGTATGTACTTGTGTGTTAATGGAAGAGATTTCTCTTCTTTTTCACATTTAATTTAGTTTTGTGCTGTTATCTGAGGGTATGCATCCTTGTTTAAAGCTATCTGCGCCAATCTCTGTTTGCAGGTGATCCATCAGAGAACCAGCGTCTGTGTATCTATGACTGGGAACTGGCCACAAAATCAGTTCCCCAGAGAGATATTGCTGAGTTCCTCCTGTTCACTTGTTCCCCTGAGACTAGTGTAGAGGAGATGTTGACTCTCCTAAGGTATTACAAGGATCAACTTGAACTCACAACCAACCAAACCTTTGAATGGAACAAGTTCGTTTTGCACATGATTTTAGATTGTCTTTGTGTGTATGTGTGTGTGTGTGTGTGTGTGTGTGTGAGTGTGTGTGTGTGTGTGTGTGTGTGTGTGTGTGTGTGTGTGAGTGTGTGTGTGAGTGTGTGTGTGTGTGTGTGTGTGTGTGTGAGTGTGTGTGTGTGTGTGTGTGTGTGTGTGAGTGTGTGTGTGCAGTGTGTGTGTGTGTGTGTGTGTTCTGGATTCCTTGCTTTATCCGCAATATCATCCAGTAGTGTGCAGATAAGTGACACCGGACTGTATTCTGATGTATGTGTGTGGTGCATGTGGTTTGTGTGTTTTGTGGGTGTACTGTATATACATGGCATTGCTGTGCTGTTCTGTATACTGTACGTACTGTCTGTATTCTGACAGGTTCGTTGATGTGTACGACATGGCAACTTTGGAGTTTGTGATGAATCGCCTGCTCCAGTACACAATGGCTCATACATACAAGGACTATCGCTTCCTACAGCGAGTTACTGATACTTTCTTCAAGTACATCGAGCAGAGAAAGGCACAAAGAGGTTTCAAGATGTTCACAGACTGAGAATCTGCAACTTTTTTCATGATTGAATTGCTCCCTTTTACTTTAAAGGCACTATTTTTGGTGGATCTTAAATTTAGCTAATTTATCTATCTATTATAATAATATAATATTATGAAGATATTGCTGAAGTTAGCTCCTGCTAAAATATTAGTACTTACCAAAATTTGGATTAATGTTTATTCATGCAACAGATTACGTAAATGCTAAATTTATATACTGTAATATTATAGTACCTGCTAAGTTATAGTGCCCTTAATGCATGTAATCTATATTTCTCATAATAATTTATTTCCCATGCAATTTTATAATATAATTTCAATATTAATCTATAATTTAGAATTAAAGATGGCCATGCACAATCCTGAACTTACATGGTCAACTGCAAATGTGCCTAATTAAATAATTGTAAAGTTTGCGGGACGGGCTAGCTTGTTAGACTAGCGGCTTTCGCCTACGAATATTCGCCATTTTGATATCATCAGATGTGTTACGCAATTATGAGGCGACAGGAATCAGACCCATTTCGCTTGTGATGTCAGAAAAGCGAAGTGGGTCTGGTTCCGAGACTAGACGACACGTTTGCAATTGGATCCTAGAGCGCTCCGTAACTATAGACCTTATAGAGCGTGTCTCGCGTGTGTACTGCACTTGCTGTAAGCAAAGATAATAGAAAAGATATGTTGTACAAAAGTTCAACGAGAAATTAGCTCCTTGGATCTTAGAACGGGGACTATGTCGCATTGTGTACTTCTGAATCATCTCTCACGTTGCACCGGAAGAAAAGCGTCTTTGTCCAAATACCTCGCCTGTCGGTATTCGCGGTGGTCTTCGAACTCGTCTTATCTAGGGAAAGCCAGAGAAAGGCGAAGGAAAGAAGAACGAGCAACTTCAACTCCGGAGAGATTTGAAGCAGACGACATTGACCCGTATGGTCATCCACGACTCCCTCTTCGAGGCTACTACGAGGTCGACAAATGCGACACGCGAAGAGAATGGGTAGAGCGTTTTGCAGGAGCTAGATTACACCAGCTGGGTCAGTGGTGGGACGGGGAAGGCGAGGACGACTCTCGCTCCACTCTCCAGCTAAAGGGAAACTTGGAGAATGTTATTGGGCTTGCAAAGGTTCCAGTAGGCGTGGCAGGACCGCTGCTAATACACGGAGAAGACTTGAATGGATACGAATTGCTACCAATGGCGACAACCGAAGGAGCTCTCATAGCTTCGGCCACGCGTGGTGCTACCGCGCTGACGCGCTCTGGAGGAGTATGGGCGGTTTCTCAACAGCAGAAGATTTCCCGAGCTCCCGTCTTCTATCTCAGAACAGGTAGAGAAGCTACCGTTCTTCTAGATTGGCTCGAATCGAACCAAACTCGCCTTCAGTCCCAAATCGAGGAGTACAGCCAGCACGCGAAACTACTGCGATTGGAAGGACAGCAGTGTGGAAAGATGCTCACAGTACAATTTGTGTACACAACTGGTGATGCTGCCGGGCAAAACATGACTACGAGTGTCACTTGGCATGCGTGCAGGTGGGCACTGGAGCAGATTAAGAAGGAGCTACCTCACATTGAAGTGGAGGACTTTGTCATTGAGGGCAATCGTACTGGTGACAAAAAAGCGGCACACAGTCATTTCTTGCAGACGCGAGGGATAGCGGCACAAGCTGAGACTTGGATTCCAGAGTCAGTGCTGAAATCTGTACTGAAGGTAACATGTTATGCACTCACTGACTTGCATGTAGAGTGGAACCTCTAATCCGACACATTATAATGATTCCACGTTCTCCCAATCTGACCATATTCCAAGGTACGTGCAGCCAGCACAGAAAACCATTCGTAGAGCTTCTTGATAATCCAACAACCTCTGTATTCTGACCTATAGTGTTTGCTGCCCAAGAGTGTCGGATTATAGAGGTTCTACTGTATAGTCAAACCCCCTGAACTGAACATCTTTGGAACCAATGAACAAGTTTAGAGGCCAGGGGTTTGATAAGACAATCGAATTCACTTTTACTGTAATGTTACTTTTTTCCCCTTTATTTTCAGCTTGATTCTCAAACACTTCTGAAAGCCTACCACACATTCATAGCAGGTGGTATCACAGCAGGTGTAGTGTCAGCCAACATCAACGTCTCCAATGTGATTGCTGCTGTTTTCACGGCAACGGGTCAGGACATAGCAAGCACGATTGAATCTTCTGTGAGTTTATTTCACATGATCCCATACAAAAAACGAACTCGAACGCTGTCTGAAGATTTCACTCCGGCCGCGCAAGCAGCTGTACTGGATGTGATGGATAGAGAGGGAGGAGTGTACGCTGCATTGTCCCTCCCAAGCATTTTGGCAGGAACAGTTGGTGGAGGCACCGGGTTAGCCACTCAAAAGGAATGTCTGGAGATAATGAACTGCTATGGGAAGGTTAGAACAGCTAGTTTTGGTAATGTGTGGTGCGAAGTGTGGGTGCTGATTGTCGTGCAACTTTGTTTTTTGCAAATTTTGCGAATGAGTCTGCATTTGTGAAAATTCTTTCATGAGTAATATTTGGTTTGTTGCATATCTTAGCATATTAATCTATTATCTGGGAGGGACCATCCATTCACGAGAATACAAATCATGTATATGCGTACATATTACGCGCAAGTTGTTGATTTTCAAAATATAAGTCTAATGCACATTGTCAGCCATTATAGAGTAATTTCCGGCACTTGTGCCTTTTGTGGTTGTTACAAAACAGTGACTAGAATATATACAGGTCCTTGAAATTCAAACTTTCAGTGGTTTGTGTTGGCCTGTATTCAGTATACATAGCTGCATGGGCAAGTGAATCATGTAGATGACTGTGCGTGTATGTATGTGCAAAATCTGGGTCAGTCCTACCTTGAGGTGTAGGGAAAGCCTACAAATGGAACACCTACTTATCTTTGTCTGGAGACCGCATATATGCAGTACATAGCTATCCCACTCAGCCTTAATTAATGTTGTTGTATTGTTGGGCATTAGATCAAAGGGACCGACAGGGCAGTATTTTTTGTTGTTACCCTGTTTGCGGTTAGAACTGACCGCAAACAGGGCAATAACCTAGAAGAGCCCCGGGCTACTACTCACTTTTGCCCTGTTTACAATTATCAAACGTTGAAAAGTTAAAAACAAAAGAACGAATGAAACTCGCTTCCTTCGATAACATCGCCAATTCTAGTGCCCAGAAAAACACTTTGCTGCTATGGAAATTCGATTTAGGAGTCAACGTCAAAAGTGTTTAAAACGAAAGAACGAATCACTTTTGTTGGCAACGCCGCTACTCGTTGTGCGTGAAAATTAAGCGCTCACAACAAGCTAGTTATTGTATGGCTAGCTGGGCATTGGCTCTTTATTGCACTCGCCCTCGTGACTCGGGCAATAAATACGCCAATGCCCAGCTAGCCATACAATAACTATTACATGTTGACAAGGTGATCTTCGTGCCTGGCATGGGTGCTTGGAGAAGGTCACCTTGTATGTTTGGAATTGGGCTTGAGGTGGTTTGTGCAGTAAAACCTGTCCTGAAGACCATCTATATCTATAAAAGAACCACCTGTCTATAGAGACCACCATAGGTGGGTCCAGTAACCATTATTGCACCTCCGCAGAAGAACCACCTGTCTATAGAGACCACCATAGGCAGGTCCGTAACCATTATTCTCCTCCACAAAATGATCAACTGTGTATAGAGACCACAATTACTTGGTTGAGAGGTCGTTATTTCACTGTAGTTAGGTCTGTGTCCTAACCCATATTTGACATTTCACCACTTCATCCATTGCTGTGCATGGAGGTGCATGGCAGGAGTGCTGGAGGGTGTTATCATGTACACATGCTTAGAATGTGCCCTGAGGAAGTTTGTAGTCATGCATTCTGTGGTATTATCCAGACATTTATCCACTTTTCGGATTCAGTACTTCCAGCCTGCTTTCTGGCCAGCATCCTGGTCAAGCCTTGCACTCAAGCATCCCGATCGAGGTCCTATGGCAGACATACATACAGGGTTCTGTCCAGGTAATCTTCCAAGGTGGTAATTAAGTCAATCAATTCACAGCTAACACACATTTGAAGACCTACTTTTAAGTGTACCTGCCAACTAAATACGTCAACAAAGGTTTGTTTCAAGGTAGTAAGACTAAACATTAGGCTAATGAAGTGTTAATTGCAAAAACAGATTTGGAGAAAAGACTTTATTTCTGTGATTTCAAATCCTCTGGTCTATGATAGGTTAGAGGTGGTTGGCTGTGAATTTGCTGGTTGGACCTGACCACCTCCGATCAGTGTAGGCAGAACCCTGAATATAATACCCTATGTCGCGAAATTTTCGCGACTGTTTAATTTCGCGAGTCAAGACCCCAGAGTGTATGCATAAATTTTCGCGAATTTTAATTTCGCAACTTACCCTTGTATGAGGTTGGTTTTTGTGTGGTGTGAACGCATGGTTTTTGTAAGATGGTATAATGAAAGGAGACTTTACCTACACCTGCGATTCTTGCATCAGAGGCTACCACGTTTACCATGACATATGGACGCGTACCCTAGAAGAATGTCTTGTCTGTGAGCAACAAGCAGAAAACTTGCACGATCGCTATGCGGTGAGTGTTATGAAGGATGGTGCTGTACATGCCGTGGGCCACTTGCCAAAGAAGATTTCTCGTCTATCTTCTTTGTTTATTGGACATGGAGGGAGGATCACCGTGACTGTCACTGGACAGCAGCAGCATTTGCACGATTTACCGCAAGGAGGAATGGAGATTCCTTGTTCTTTATCACTTAGCGGGTCAAAGTAGCTTATCGACAAAGTAAAGAAGTTATTGGCCACCATAGATTTCCTTCACGGGCAAGTCTCAGGCAGCAAACAGGACGATACTGAAGGGAAAGAATCATGTGACAAAACTACCGTAACGGTGGTCCAGGAAGTTCAGAAATAGCCAAGTGTCGAAGTGCTTCTGATGGAGTCAGGTCTCAATGTCGTTCCATCACCCTGGATTCAAGGTAAGAGATTGGCATTAAGTCTTCTAGATAAACAACAAATAACCAGAGGAGAAAAGCTTTCAGACAACCACATATAATTTTTGTCCAGGGCTTAATAAAACAGCAATTTCCCAACTTAAATGGCCTCCTGAATACATATTATCTCCGAAAACCTGAATCTGCTGGGTTACTTAGAGCAAATGGAGTCTAGGTCATATTTTCGCGTAGAGATCACTGGATTGTGGCCTCAACCATCAAGTGTACATGCAATGTTGTAACAATTTACGACAGCTCATACAACTGTTATGACGATGAGACAAAAACCTTGCTGCAGCACTTGATTGGGGGGCATTAGTGAGCCTCAGGTGAAGATGGGTGTTGTAGAGCACCAGAGGGGTAGCATGGATTGTGGTGTATATGCAACAGCAGTCGCTACTTCTCTTGCTTTTGGGCATTTGGGCCCTTTCAACTTCCACCACAGGAGCATGAGGCAGCACTTGGTCGATTGTCTTGAGAAGATTGAACTAACACCCTTCCTGCAGTACTAGGCTCATTGTACACTACAGGTATTAATTTTATATTAAACACAATGTCAACATTACAAACACATACATGCAGCGACAATGAGTATCATGTAGAAACAATAAATGTTAATTAATGCTCAAAAAGTTCAGAAATTCCAGCATACCTGAAACCATTTTTTATGATGTCTGGTTTGGACCTAATGTAGTCAAAAAACTGGATCATCCATCGGGCACTCAAGGTTTTAAGATGGCAAGATGCAAGTCAACAATCCCTTCCCTTTGGTGGTTGTTTCGTTCCAGCAGAAAAGTACTTGCAAATATCACTCATTTTGGTACCAACAATGTGTTAAGAATCGATCCAACTGATTTCAGGACTCAGCTGTAGTGTGACTACATAGATCTGTTGACAAATGGGCGTTCAATAGTCCTTTGTTCCACTGCTCCTGCATGGTGGGCCGTCTGTCTGTCTTGCACGTGGCTGCGTACCGTGTATGTTTCCACCATTTGCAAACTGATGACGTCACCCTCGTTATGGCGGAACATAATTTTCACGAGCTCTTCCATTCACGAATTTCGTGAATTTCGCGAAATTAAACAGTCGCAAAAATTTCACGATGTAGGGTATATGCATATGCGTATGTATTTGGGGCGAGCCTAAGCGAGCCCCACATAAACGAGTCCGCGTTGCTCCAATGGTATGTATTATTATTATGGTACGTCGGTCATCGTTAATAACAGGGTTTTACTCATTGCGGATCGTTGAGCTATCGTAACAGGGTTCTACTCATTTGGCGATTGTTAACAAGCAGGCTGCTAAATGGAAACTATTTACAGCAAGCCTTACTGTTCAGCTGGAAACTATTTAATAATCGCGAGCGTACGGATCATGTTGCTGTTATCTCTGGTAGACTCTGTATTACTGTTTAATTGCGATCATGTTTGTGTTATCTCTGATAGACTGTGTGTTACTGTTTGCGATCATATTGGTGTTATCTCTGGTAGACTCTGTGTTACTGTTTGCGATCATGTTGCTGTTATCTTTGGTAGACTCTGTATTACTTTTCGTGATGATGCTGGTGCCCTCTTTGCTCAGTGGTACTGTCTTTCCATAAAATATTAAATTTGCTGTTATAAATATTATGGTACGTCGAGAAGTCTCGCTGCAATACCAGTTTTCTCATACATCTGTGAACTATGTATCTATCATTATTATTATCTAAACAGAGCAGATCACGATACATAGGCAATACGTGTGCACTGCTTTTTCACTGCTGCTTCTGCATGTCTGTGCAGATCACTGTACACTGTTCGAGCTTAGGCGAGCCCCTCCAGACTCTGTCTGA
>CAUJGJ010000185.1:5209491-5214491 GCA_963170055.1 Halisarca cf. caerulea | reverse complement strand
AATGTTTGTCTAAGATATAGTAGGGACTGCATGGTCCATTTGCACAACTAAAATTGTGATTTACAGCCAAGTTGTTCATTCATGAAATGTACGCCCCCCCCCCCCCCCACACAAAAAAAAAAAAATAGCACCTATATGGTACTTTAATCTGGCATGTTTTTCAAGCCCCTTTGAGTGTCAGAATAGAGGTGTTCACTGTAGATATGTGTATCAGATGCTACTGTTCTTTACAGACTGTGTTGAGTGGAATGGCCGACATCCACTCAGTATACTGGAGTAGGGAAAGTGAGCTGGATAGTTTTCAGTGGCTGGAAGTCATGTCAGGGGAGAGGATGGTCCTACTCAGTCCACTGTGGAAGGCCCTACTCAAACATGCGGCAACTGAGTTTCCCGACATGTGGACAAATGACAGGTGATTGAAGGCCCTGGAGCAAAAATCTCACACAATTGAGCACCCAAAATGTCACTTCATAGATAATTTTATGCATAACAAACTAGTTTCTGAGCCCTGTTTGGTTTGCTGTAGTACTGTACATGTAGTATCATATCCTGATAAGAAGAACTTCTGATATCGAGAACAATTTTATGGGTCCCCTGAAGTTCATCTAAACGAGATTTGACCGTGTATTTTAAACGTTGCTAGGGATAATGACTTTACTTACTGCTATGGACTGTGGTGGATATCCTTAATGTAGAGATGGGCTAAAACAAAATGGCTGCCCAAATTTAGGTCTAAACATATTGTTGGTGGAAACTCACTTTTTCTTGTTCTAAATATAATAGAATCCTCCTTCAGAATCCTTTGTAAAATTCCTGTATGTGGGAAAAATATCTTCACTAGCATATGTATACCTTGTATTTGCAGAGTTGCCTTCATGTCCTTGGCTATTGACCACATTCCCGACATCTGGCAAGTTCTGGAAGACTTTCCACAGACACTCATCCACAACGACTGCAACCCAAGGAATATCTGCCTCAGGAAAGACATGAGTACAAGTGAGTGTCCCAATACTGTTCATGCTGTTGTTTTTATTGTATTGTTGTTACTATTATTGTTATTGTTGCTGTTGTTGCTGTTGTTGTTATTGTTGTTGTACATTGTATTTACTTGTATATGAGAAGTAGCTCAAGACATGTGTGTTATTCCAGATACATGCAGAAGTACAGCATTTCTGTAGTAAAAGCTATTCTAGTATAGTGTATATTATCATGGAAATATGTACGCATGTGAAAATCATGCAACCACTATAGTGGGGAACCCTCTGTAGTGAGGACACCTCTGTAGTGAGGACACCTCTGTAGTGAGGACACCTCTGTAGTGAGGACACCTCTGTAGTGAGGACACCTCTGTGTTGAGGACACCTCTGTAGTGAGGACACCTCTATAGTGAGGACACCTCTGTAGTGAGAACACCTCTGTAGTGAGGACATCTCTGTTTGTGTGAGTATGTACTTGTGTGTTAATGGAAGAGATTTCTCTAGCTTCTTTTTCACATTTAATTTAGTTTTGTGCTGTTATCTGAGGGTATGCATCCTTGTTCAAAGCTATCAGCGCCAATCTCTGTTCGCAGGTGATCCATCAGAGAACCAGCGTCTGTGTATCTATGACTGGGAACTGGCCACAAAATCAGTTCCCCAGAGAGATATTGCCGAGTTCCTCCTGTTCACTTGTTCCCCTGAGACTAGTGTAGAGGAGATGTTGACTCTCCTAAGGTATTACAAGGATCAACTTGAACTCACAACCAACCAAACCTTTGAGTGGGAGAGGTTCGTTTTACACATGATTTTAGATAGTTTGTGTGTGTGTGTGTGTGTGTGTGTGTGTGTGTGTGTATGTGTTCTGGATTCCTTACTTTATTCACAATATCATCCAGTAGTGTGCAGCTAAGTGACATTGGACTGTATTCTGATGTACGTGTGTGGTACATGTGGCTCGTGTGTTTTGTGGGTGTACTGTATATACATGGCATTGCTGTGCTGTTCTGTATACTGTACGTTCTGTCCGTATTCTGACAGGTTCGTTGATGTGTACGACATGGCAACTTTGGAGTTTGTGATGAATCGCCTGCTCCAGTACACAATGGCTCATACATACAAGGACTATCGCTTCCTACAGCGAGTTACTGATACTTTCTTCAAGTACATCGAGCAGAGAAAGGCACAAGGAGGTTTCAAGATGTTCACAGACTGAGAATCCGCAACTTATATATGCATTTTTCATGATTGAATTGTTACTGTTTTCTATTAATTGTTTGTTGTGGCAGAGAGCAGATTGTTTGTATAGGGCAATATTGTTGTTGTTTACATGGTGGGCTTTGATTGATGATTATTTTTGTTGAATTACGTACATAAATATAATGTTTAAATGTTTTTTTTAATAATAAATATTGAATGTTTTCTGCCAGCTACAGCCCTAAACTGTTTTGTTTGCTGTTGTGGACAACTGTTCTGTTCCATGTCACTGTGTCTAAATAGTATGATGAGGTCGTACTTAAGTGCTTCACCTTATCTGCAATATTTGCAAAGTCACATGGATGTCACATGACTCCCACACTGTGCTAGTTTTCTCTATTTACTACATATAACCTTCCACTCTGGTACATTCGTTTGTGGTTTAGGAGGTGTATGCCTTTGCAATGGAGTTGCTGACCAAGGAGAAGTTCCGTCACATTAGTACAGAGAATGACGTGTCAGTTTGGACAGAGAGTGATCTCAAAGTGAGTGGATATCGCGTGTTTTACAGCTTGGAATATTCGTCTTATGCTGCAAACAATGGAGTTACTGTAATGGTATTGTATATCGTTTAGACACTAATTTTCAGGGGACTTAATTTTCACAGATTTTGCGAATGAGCCTGCATTCGAGAGAATTCAATTGCAGATATTTGGTTAGATGCGTACATAGAATGTTTGTCTAAGATATAGTAGGGACTGCATGGTCCATTTGCACAACTAAAATTGTGATTTACAGCCAAGTTGTTCATTCATGAAATATACGCCCCCCCCCCCCCCCCCACACAATAAATACAAAAAATAGCACCTATATGGTACTTTAATCTGGCATGTTTTTCAAGCCCCTTTGAGTGTCAGAATAGAGGTGTTCACTGTAGATATGTGTATCAGATGCTACTGTTCTTTACAGACTGTGTTGAGTGGAATGGCCGACATCCACTCAGTATACTGGAGTAGGGAAAGTGAGCTGGATAGTTTTCAGTGGCTGGAAGTCATGTCAGGGGAGAGGATGGTCCTACTCAGTCCACTGTGGAAGGCCCTACTCAAACATGCGGCAACTGAGTTTCCCGACATGTGGACAAATGACAGGTGATTGAAGGCCCTGGAGCAAAAATCTCACACAATTGAGCACCCAAAATGTCACTTCATAGATAATTTTATGCATAACAAACTAGTTTCTGAGCCCTGTTTGGTTTGCTGTAGTACTGTACATGTAGTATCATATCCTGATAAGAAGAACTTCTGATATCGAGAACAATTTTATGGGTCCCCTGAAGTTCATCTAAACAAGATTTGACCGTGTATTTTAAATGTTGCTAGGGATAATGACTTTACTTACTGCTATGGACTGTGGTGGATATCCTTAATGTAGAGATGGGCTAAAACAAAATGGCTGCCCAAATTTAGGTCTAAACATATTGTTGATGGAAACTCACTTTTTCTTGTTCTAAATATAATAGAATCCTCCTTCAGAATCCTTTGTAAAATTCCTGTATGTGGGAAAAATATCTTCACTAGAATATGTGTACCTTGTATTTGCAGAGTTGCCTTCATGTCCTTGGCTATTGACCACATTCCCGACATCTGGCAAGTTCTGGAAGACTTTCCACAGACACTCATCCACAACGACTGCAACCCAAGGAATATCTGCCTCAGGAAAGACACGAGTACAAGTGAGTGTCCCAATACTGTTCATGCTGTTGTTTTTATTGTATTGTTGTTACTATTATTGTTATTGTTGCTGTTGTTGCTGTTGTTGTTATTGTTGTTGTACATTGTATTTACTTGTATATGAGAAGTAGCTCAAGACATGTGTGTTATTCCAGATACATGCAGAAGTACAGCATTTCTGTAGTAAAAGCTATTCTAGTATAGTGTATATTATCATGGAAATATGTACGCATGTGAAAATCATGCAACCACTATAGTGGGGAACCCTCTGTAGTGAGGACACCTCTGTAGTGAGGACACCTCTGTAGTGAGGACACCTCTGTAGTGAGGACACCTCTGTAGTGAGGACACCTCTGTGTTGAGGACACCTCTGTAGTGAGGACACCTCTGTAGTGAGAACACCTCTGTAGTGAGAACACCTCTGTAGTGAGGACACCTCTGTGGTTAGGACATCTCTGTTTGTGTGAGTATGTACTTGTGTGTTAATGGAAGAGATTTCTCTAGCTTCTTTTTCACATTTAATTTAGTTTTGTGCTGTTATCTGAGGGTATGCATCCTTGTTCAAAGCTATCAGCGCCAATCTCTGTTCGCAGGTGATCCATCAGAGAACCAGCGTCTATGTATCTATGACTGGGAACTGGCCACAAAATCAGTTCCCCAGAGAGATATTGCCGAGTTCCTCCTGTTCACTTGTTCCCCTGAGACTAGTGTAGAGGAGATGTTGACTCTCCTAAGGTATTACAAGGATCAACTTGAACTCACAACCAACCAAACCTTTGAGTGGGAGAGGTTCGTTTTACACATGATTTTAGATAGTTTGTGTGTGTGTGTGTGTGTGTGTATGTGTTCTGGATTCCTTACTTTATTCACAATATCATCCAGTAGTGTGCAGCTAAGTGACATTGGACTGTATTCTGATGTACGTGTGTGGTACATGTGGCTCGTGTGTTTTGTGGGTGTACTGTATATACATGGCATTGCTGTGCTGTTCTGTATACTGTACGTTCTGTCCGTATTCTGACAGGTTCGTTGATGTGTACGACATGGCAACTTTGGAGTTTGTGATGAATCGCCTGCTCCAGTACACAATGGCTCATAC
>CAUJGJ010000185.1:5189791-5199291 GCA_963170055.1 Halisarca cf. caerulea | reverse complement strand
AATAGTTTAGATTGTTCCCTAGACCTTACGATACCTTGGTGGGTACCCATATACGTACATACATTTATGCATATGGGTACTTATGGATATAATATTATGTATTTATGTGTGTATATATATATATATATATATATATATATATATATATATAGGTTATAACCTGTCTCCGAGTTGTATGGCATCAACAATCATGATGCCTTTGGGTGCTGAGGGTGGAGTGATTATTAATGTCATACAACGAAGAGACGGGTTATAACCGGCTTCTAAACTGATGTGAAAGAGAGTTTAGCACCTCCCTTGTGATTCACCTACATTGAAAATGGGTGCCAATTAGTTGATTGACTAATTTCCTATTGTTAATTAACAGACCAAACCACAAAGATCTGTATTTCCCCAGCACTGCCATAGCATAGAACAATACAGATCACACTGCCTCTGTTTGAAGCATACAAACTTGCCAGAACCTTCGATGTTACAGTACATCAGTTTAGAAATATACGTATATATATATATAATATATATATATATATATATATACAGTAAAATCTCGATAATTAGAACCATGCTAATTAGAATATCTGGCTTAATTCAAACATTGATAAATGTACGGTTCCTAATGTAGGGAGTACATATGTGGCTGGTTAATTAGAACTTATGGATAATTAGAACTTCTTTACCGGAAAATCAAGGTTCTAATTAAAGAGATTTCACTGTATATATATATATATATATATATATATATATATATGACACATACCGTGTATATATATATATATATATATATATATATAGACAAGAAAACAAAAGAAATACAATCAAACTAAAGACTGATATACTGATACGTAATATATATATATATATATATATATATATTGTTTATATATATTTTGTTAAATCTTTGTACACCCCCTTTGTTTCTTTTTGCCTTTTGTCCCTTTATCTTTTCTGGGTGCCACTTACAGTAGCCTCTGGCTATCTATCTATCTATCTATCTACATGTATATATATATATATATATATATATATATATATATATATATATATATACGTATATGTATATATTATATATGTTGTAGTTATTGTATGCGTACAAACTTTCGCAGATTTTGAGGATGGGAAGCCATGCGTGAAAATTTGAAGCCTGCGAAAATTTGGGTGAAGTGTTTGTGCATTAACCAAAATGGCCATAAACAGAGTAAAATTGTTGAGAAGCATGTCAGCACCTTCGTTTGTTTGTTTAGTGGCTTTCAGCTGGAAAAGAAAGAGTTTTTATCAATTAAAGACTAAAAGAAGGCAGGATTAAAGGGGGATCTGCGAAAATAGAAACCGCAAAAATTGTGAAAATTGGCCATCCACGAAAGTTTCATCCAATGAAAGTTTGTACGCATTCAGTATATCCCGGTACAAGCATGATATCCAGGTTATCGCCCAAGACCGAGGCTTAGCCGAGGTTGCGGGTAGTGACCCGGATATCATGTGAGTGAACCGGGATATAACTAACTTCTATCCCATACAAATTGATTTTCAATCATTAAACTTGATTGGCAATAATTGATTTCATTAACATCAAATTGACGTATTAACACCTGGTAGTTATTACCCGGGTGATAACTACCATACATGCCCAGTTTATCCTTTGATCTTTCACAAACTGGGATAGAAATATATATATGTATACACATTCATGTATGTGTGTGTGTGTGTGTGTGTGTGTGTGTGTGTATACGTGTGTGTGTGTGTGTGTGTGTGTGTGTGTGTGTGTATGTGTGTGTGTGTGTGTGTGTGTGTGTGTGTGTATGTATGTATATGTGTGTGTGTGTGTGTGTGTGCATGCGTGCGTGTGTGCATGCATGCGTGTGTGTGTGTGTGTGTGTGTGCATGCGTGCGTGTGTGCATGCATGCGTGTGTGTGTATGCAGTCTGTACCCTTTTAGCACAATATGCACATATGCACTTTTGGCTCTAAATGTATGGGTGGCCATTTTGTTTCATACCATACCTACGTACATATGGAGTACCACTGTAGTCCACAGTATAGAGACCACTCAATGACCAAGTTATAGTGGTCTCTGTAGACAGGTGGTCCTAGTAGCGAAATGTGTTAGTATCGGTGAGGGGCCGGCCTCCTATGTTCTCTGTAGACAGGTGATTCAGGTACAGTGTACATAGTCTGTATGTAAACTGCCTTGGTGAGAGGTTAAGTGTATTCACGGGTTGTGACAGCTGGGAGTACAGTGTGGGTGAGAACTGGCTGGCTATGACTGCCAAAAGGTTATCAATATATATACCTCAGACTCATATTATATTATAGTTCTTGGGATTTTTAACCACAGATTTACATCTGTCACAGTTTGTGTGTATGTGTGTGTGTGTGTGTGTGTGTGTGTGTGTGTGTGTGTGTGTGTGTGTATTATATGTATGTGTGTGTGTGTGTGTGTATTATGTGTGTGTGTGTGTGTGTGTGTGTGTGTGTGTGTGTGTGTGTGTGTGTGTGTGTGTGTGTGTGTGTATTATGTGTATGTGTGTGTGTGTGTGTGTGTGTGTGTGTGTGTATGTGTATAGTGTGCCTTGTATAGTATTGTCAGTGCTTAGCTTCCAGGTATATCTACCAATATATGTACATGTGTATGTATGTATGTGTGTGAGGTGAAAATCCCTCTCAGATTATAGTGCTTTGTACATAAGGATGGTGAATTTTCACTTGCTTGCATTCCAATTTCTCAGGTTGCTGTGAGGAGCGACTTTGCGCACATTGTTCGTTTCCTGGTCGAAGTTGGAAGAGCAGACGTCCAAGAACGAAACTCAAGCACGGGATGGGTGGCCCTCCACGAAGCTGCCTTTAGAGGTCATCTCGAATCTGCGAGAATGCTCATCTTTTTAAATGCACCAATTCAGCCAAGAACGCAGGAAGATGATTTTCCACGTGATCTTGCACATCGATATGGTAAAAAGAATGTTGTTGAACTCTTAGGTGGGTTTGTGTGTGTGTGTGTGTGTGTGTGTGTGTGTGTGTGTGTGTGTGTGTGTGTGTGTGTGTGTGTGTAAAAGTAGAGGTTCCACTAGTATCATGTGCTGTTCTGTGCAGACTATGCTCTCACCAACTATCCTTTGCCTCGAACAAACTCCAATGATTGGCTACACAAGAGATGTGACAGACAGGTGGGTGTGGTTTACATGCAATGAGGGTGTGTCTACATGAAGATGGCTAGACTATCCTCTCTGTGTTGAACTCAAAATATTTCCTTTTTTAGGTGACGTGATTATTTCCTGTTGTAGGTTGTAGTGACTTCCTGTTTCTTGTTTTCTAAGCATGCAGTGGTACAGAGTTCCTGTTTCCTCTGAGCATGTAGTGGTGACTTCCTGTTTCCTGTTTCTCCTTTATCATGCAGTACTAGCTTCCTGTTTCTTGTTACCCCTGTAGCGTGCGGTACTGACTCTGAGAGAGAAAGGCGGACAGGATGGTCATTTCCTGGTCAGACCTCACTCAACAAAACCCAATCATTATGCACTGACTGCCATGTACCAGAACAATCCCTACCACTTTGAAATCATCTGTCGGGTGAGAGGCTGTGTGTGTGTGTGTGTGTGTGTGTGTGTGTGTGTGTGTGTGTTTGTGTGTGTGTTTGTGTGTGTGTTTGTGTGTGTGTGTGTGTGTGTGTGTATGTGTGTGTGTGTTTGTGTGTGTGTGTGTGTGTGTGTGTGTGTGTGTGTGTGTGTGTGTGTGTGTGTGTGTGTGTGTGTCTATGTGTCTGTGTGTGTGTCTGTGTGCGAATACAAACATATACACGTTTATACCTGGGATTCACAGAATGACCGAGTGTTTTACATTGACGATGGTCCCTGCTTCACGTCATTGACACGTGTCATTGAGCACTACATGATGTTTGCAGATGGTCTACCCACTAAGCTCCTCTATCCAGTACCTCCCTTGGGGTCCCCACCTCCCAGAAGGAGTACAGCTGTGAGTTGATGGTATTCATTGAAGTAGGATGTGACATTCGCATGCACAAACACACACACACACACACACACACACACACACACACACACACACACACACACACACACACATGCATGCATTCACACATGCACACATACACACATGCATGAATGCATACTAGTGAGGCTCTCAATTTTGCAATTGCACACACACACACACACACACACACACACACACACACACACATGCACACACACACACACACACACACACACACACACACACACACACACACACACACACACACACACACACACATACACACACACACACACACACACACACACACACACACACACACACACACACACACACATACACACACTTATGTCCTTCCCCCTAGCCTCCTCCTGGTGAAATCCTCTTCCCTAATCTGAGCAACAAACCTTGCTCTCCCAAGTTCCAGAAACCACCGCCTGTTGGTCCCAAACCTGGATCCGTCACCGCCCCACCTGTTGGCCCTAAACCTGGATCTGTCACCACTCCACCTGTTGCCCAGACAATGGGGAATCCCCAGTTCCCACCTCCTGTAGAACCCCCATGTGAGGAGTTGGTGTCTTCCCTAAATTTGGAGCGACTTGAGGACAAACTAGCTAGAATGGAAATTGATCCAATATCTGTAAAATTAAGTAAGTTGAATGTAAGAACATCGTGCAATCTTGATATAATGTCTGTACCAAGTCTGCATTGCTTCAAACCTCTTTATTGTTTCGGTGTGTGTCAACTTTCCACCCAAGGCGATGCAAGATCTTTGAACCATTTATGCATTTGCTTCAGTCTATCAATACTAAACCCTAACCCACTCCTAACCCTAACACCTAAGGGTAGAGCTGCCTGATCAACAAGTCCAAAGACCTTGCATTGTATGTTCCGGCCATCAGCAATCCTTTCTGGGATTGTGTGCACCTCTGCACCATGTGTACAATGTACTGTGTGATAAGGTTTGTAAATACTTGGCTCAGTGCATTGTTCTGTGTACTACCGTAGTACCCACTACTCCTTCTGTCCCTGGCTAATGCGCAGCACACAAACTAGCACTGATCAATGGTGAACACCTCTGGTAGCCATTACAGGGGAGCCTCTTATAACAAATTCCCCCAATAGCGGAAACCTCTCTATAGCAGACTGTTTTCGTGGGTCCAGATAGATTGCTATGCATATAGAATAACCTCTGAACGGTGGAAACCTCTGTACAACAAACTGCTTTTCTGTTTCCGAAGTGTCCGTTGTAGAGAGTTTCCACCATACTCGGCTTGTACATTGTTCTGTGCACTACCATAGTACCCACTACTCCTTCTGTCCCTGGCTAATGCGAAGCACACAAACTAGCACTGATGGTGAACACCTCTGGTAGCCATTACTGACTTTATTCCCCTTTAAGATATGCAGAGGAACCTCTCTATAACGGACACTTTGGGAGCTGAAAAGTAGTTTGTTGTACAGAGGTTTCCACTATTCAGTGGTTGTTTTACATGTGTGACAATCTATCTGAACCCACGAAAACAGACTGTTATGGAGAGATTTCCGCTATACAGAGGTTGTTTTACATGTGTAACTATCTATCAGGACCCACGAAAACAGACTGTTATAGAGGCGTTTCCGCTATCGGGGGAGTTTGTTATCAGAGGTTCTACTGTACTTACTGGACAAGCTCCAGCATGTACTTTGTGCGTGATACATTGCTAACAGGATATGCTACACATTCACACACACATTCACATCATAATTGACACGTTACACTGTATTAACATTAATACACATTAACACTGTGTGTTACATGACACAGGGGATATTCCAAGCGGTAAAATTTTTGTGGGTGCTAAAAATTTGGATTGTTTATGGAAAAACAAATCATGGTTCATGCCAGAAGGGTATTAAGACTTGCAGTTACACTAACTTTGTGAGTAAATATTTCATGGTTCCCCTCCCAACCATGAAAACTATGTCGGTATTTTTTAACCCCTCGAAAATTACCCACTTCAGTGCATTCTCTCTAGTCCAACCACCTCATGAGGTATACTCAGAATTGCTCCATAATCCAACAACCTCTGTAGTCTGGCACATTTCTGCTGCCTGGAGAGTGTTGGATTATAGCGGTTACTCAGTACAAGGCATCTTGTTGTGGTTGATTTATGAAAGTTCTACTGTCCATGCATCTCTGCAGCAAGTGAATTGGGGTCGGGTGAATTTAGTTTGGTGTTGAAGGGAAAGTGGAGACAACGGAATGGAATCGAAATTGATGTTGCTGTCAAAAAGTTGAAGCCGAATGCCATCAGTCACGGGGAGCCGGAGTTTCTGAGAGAAGCAGCTGTGATGTGTGACCTTGATCATCACTGCATTGTGAAGTTCTTGGGAGTGTGTAGAACAAAGCCGGTTATGTTGGTAAGTGTGTGTGTGTATGTGTATGTGTGTATGTGTGTGTGTGTGTGTGTGTGTGTGTGTGTGTGTGTGTGTGTGTATGTGTGTGTATGTGTGTGTGTGTGTGTGTATGTATGTGTGTGTTTGTGTGTGTATGTGTGTGTGTGTGTGTGTGTGTGTGTGTGTGTGTGTGTGTGTGTGTGTGTGTGTGTGTGTGTGTGTGTATGTTTCAAGTGCATCATGCTGTGAGGTACTAGGGCAGTGTTCTCGCCAGCCCTTTTAAGCAGGGCGGGCCACCCTCCTTAAATTTTGGCTTACACCATTTTTTTCTTTAAATAGAGTCATTCCTTCTTTGTTTCGAGACTGAGTGGGTAGATTTGGTAAAACTGGCACTGTGTATATCATAGTACTTTGAGCGAATTTCCCACTTCACAAGATTGCCATAAACGTAGAGGAGTAACTCAATATTAGTAATATAGAGTGAACCAGGATAATGGCAGCTGTGCACCAGACTACTACTGGCTTACGTAGGTGCCACCCTCTTCAATTTTTTGTCTGGTGACCACCCTGTACTAGGGTACAGTGTGATCCAATGTAGCACTGTACAGCAAAGAGGATGAAGAAGAGTACACAAATACAAACACTGTCAGAAGTTACTAGTGCAAAAAGCACTAATGGGGCTAGGTTTTCATAATATTGCTACAATCTTTCTGTGCAGTCAAACCTTGTTAAGATGATTTTTAGGGACCCTTAAGATTTGCTCTCATTATCAGAAGTTCTTCTTATCAGGATATGATAATACATGTACAGTACTACAGCAAACTAGGTAAAAAAAAGGCTTGGAAACTAGTTTGTGTTAAGCAGAAATAAGAGTGGTCTTCTTAACAAAGTTTTACTGTGTTTTAGTTTCTGTTGAAATGGGCATTCCACACATGTATGTACGTATATGTAAACTCACTCTATGCATGTGTGTGTATACACACATATGGTCGTATGTACATGCGTGTGTTTGTGAGGACTGTATTGAGTGTTTATGTACAATCCCACAGTGACTTACTGACCAAGTTTGATTGTACTGTTGTAGAGCACATGAGGACACCCATGCATCAGGATGCTAACCACTGTGTGTAGACCTTTCATTCCACTCTTGCAGGTCCAGGAGCTGGTGCCATTGGGGTCCCTCTTGAACTACCTCTACAACAGCCGGGACACACCGAGACAGCCTGACTGCACCACACTGAAACTGTGGGCTGCTGAGATTGCCTGTGGAATGGTGTACTTGGAGCAGAAGAGGTTTGTGCACAGAGATCTGGCTGCTAGGAATATTCTAATATCGTCAATGAAGCAGGTGTGTGTGTGTGTGTGTGTGTGTGTGTGTGTGTGTGTGTGTACATGTGTGTGTATGTACGTATGTGTATGTGTGTGTGTGTGTGTATGTGTGTGTGTGTGTACATGTGTGTGTATGTACGTATGTGTATGTGTGTGTGTGTGTGTGTGTGTGTGTGTGTGTATGTGTGTGTATGTGTGTGTGTATGTGTGTGTGTGTGTGTGTGTGTATGTGTGTGTGTGTGTGTGTGTGTGTGTGTGTTTGTGTGTGTGTGTGTGTGTGTGTGTGTCTGTGTATGCATGTGTGTATATTTGTTCATGTGTGTGCTTTTATGTAGAAGCTTTATGTATGTAAGTATGTACTAGCCCCATTGAAGTCACCAAAAGTGTTGATATATTTCCCTGCAGGTGAAGATCAGTGACTTTGGTCTGTCCCGTACACTTGGTGCCCATAGCAACTACTATCAGGCATCACAGGGTGGAAAGTGGCCAGTTAAATGGTGAGATCTTCGTATGTACATATGTACTTACGTATGTATCTGACACACACTATGAACGACTGCGTAGTGTTTTTGTTGGTTCCTGTCACCCTTTAGTCTACCCTATTCCCCACCCTCTCTCTTCCCCTCCATCCCTGCTCCCCTTACCCTCCACTTCCACTCCCCTCCTTTTCCATGTTTCCTCACCTCCCCTTCTTCCCTTTTCTTCACTGCCCCTCCATGTCCCCTTCCCGTCCGCCTCCCCTTCATCTCCCCTAATCACTCCTCCCCTCCTCCCTCTATCTTCCCTCCTCCTTCTATCTCCCCTCCTCACTCCTCCCCTCCTCACTCCTCCTTTCTTTACTCCTCCCCTCCTCACTCCTCCCCTCCTCACCCCTCCCCTCCTCACATTTCCCCTCCTCACTCCTCCCCTCCTCTCTCTATCTCCCTCCTCACATCTCCCCTCCTCACCCCTCCCCTTCATCTCCACCTTACACAACGTTCTCCTCTCCCCAATGTTCTTTGCTGTATGTGCAGTGCACACTAACAGAAGTCAACTGAAGAGTATCCTATTCTTTAGTACAGATTGGGTAGGAATTAAGGAAGACATACGTGTTAGCATGGAGTGAACTTCCTCAAACCAAATGTCTTGTGGCAGTGTAGATGAAGGCAGACTGTAGTTGCTATCATTGGGTTTCTCTGTTTGATCTGTACTTTCCTCACTGCCTGTCAGTGGGTGATCTTATGCTGTGGTTGGACATCATAGATAGCTTCCATAGCAGTGACCACTGTAGACAGGTGGCTGCTCTATACAGTGACCACTGTAGACAGGTGGCTGCTCTATACAGCGACCACTGTAGACAGGTGGCTGCTCTATACAGTGACCACTGTAGACAGGTGGCTACTTTGTGACAGGTGGCTGCTCTATACAGGGACCACTGTAGACAGGTGGCTGCTCTATATAGTGACCACTGTAGACAGGTGGCTGCTCTATACAGTGACCACTGTAGACAGGTGGCTACTTTGTGACAGGTGGCTGCTCTATACAGGGACCACTGTAGACAGGTGGCTGCTCTATACAGTAATCACTGTAGACAGGTGGCTGCTCTATACAGGGACCACTGTAGACAGGTGGCTGCTCTATACAGTGACCACTGTAGACAGGTGGCTGCTCTATATAGTGACCACTGTAGACAGGTGGCTGCTTTATACAGTGACCACTGTAGACAGGTGGCTGCTCTATACAGTGACCACTGTAGACAGGTGGCTGCTTTATACAGTGACCACTGCAGACAGGTGGCTGCTCTATACAGTAACCACTGTAGACAGGTGGCTGCT